>CM077665.1:498742030-499229530 GCA_039707655.1 Elymus sibiricus
TATAGAAATGTTGGAAAGCGTGAAGGAATATTTGAATAAGAGTTTTTCAATGAAGGACCTAGGAGAAGCTGCTTTCATATTAGGCATCAAGATCTATAGAGATAGATCAAGACGTTTAATAGGACTTTCACAAATTACATACCTTGATAAGATTTTGAAGAAGTTCAAAATGGATCAGTCCAAGAAGGGGTTCTTGCCTGTTTTGCAAGGTGTGAAGTTGAGTAAGACTCAATGCCCAGTGACTGCAGAAGATAGAGAAAAGATGAGTGTCGTCCCCTATGCTTCAGCCATAGGCTCTATCATGTATGCAATGCTGTGCACAAGACCCGATGTCAGCCTTGCCATAAGTATGGCCGGAATGTTTCAAAATGATCCAGGAATGGAACACTGGACGGCGGTCAAGAATATCCTGAAGTACATGAAAAGGACTAAGGACATGTTTCTCGTTTATGGAGGTGATCAAGAGCTCGTCGTAAAGGGTTACGTCGATGCAAGCTTTGACACTGATCCGGATGACTCTAAGTCGCAAACCGGATACGTATTTATTCTCAATGGGGGTGCGGTTAGCTGGTGCAGTTCCAAGCAAAGCGTGGTAGCTGATTCTACATGCGAAGCGGAGTACATCGCTGCCTCGGAGGCGGCGAAGGAAGGTGTCTGGATGAAGGAGTTCATGAAAGATCTTGGAGTAGTGCCTAGTGCACTAAACCCAATGACTCTGTTCTGTGACAACACTGGTGCCATTGCTCTAGCCAAGGAACCCAGGTTTCACAAGAGGACCAGACACATAAAGCGACGTTTCAATTCCATCCGCGATTACATCAAGGAGGAGGACATAAATATTTGCAAAGTACACACGGATCTGAATGTTGCTGATCCGATGACTAAACCTCTTCCAAGGGCTAAACATGATCAACACCAGAACTGTATGGGTGTTAGATTCATTACAATGTAAATCATATAGTGATGTGAGCTAGATTATTGACTCTAGTGCAAGTGGGAGACTGTTGGAAATATGCCCTAGAGGCAATAATAAAATGGTTATTATTATATTTCCTTGTTCATGATAATCGTTTATTATCCATGCTATAATTGTATTGATTGGAAACTCAAATACATGTGTGGGTATATAGACAACACTCTGTCCCTAGTATGCCTCTAATAGACTAGCTCGTTGATCAAAGATGGTCAAGGTTTCCTAGCCATAGACATGAGATGTCATTTGATAACGGGATCACATCATTAGGAGAATGATGTGATGGACAAGACCCAAACTATAAACATAGCATTTGATCGTGTCAGTTTATTGCTATAGTTTTCTGCATGTCAAGTATCTGTTCCTATGACCATGAGATCATGCAACTCACTGACACCGGAGGAATGCCTTGTGTGTATCAAACGTCACAACGTAATTGGGTGACTATAAAGATTCTCTACAGGTATCTCCGAGGGTGTCTGTTGAGTGGGCATGGATCAAGACTGGGATTTGTTACTCCGTGTGACGGAGAGGTATCTCGGGGCCCACTCGGTAATACAACATCACTATAAGCCTTGCAAGCAATGTGACTAAGGTGTTAGCCACGGGATCTTGTATTACGGAACGAGTAAAGAGACTTGCCAGTAACGAGATTGAACTAGGTATAGAGATACCGACGATCGAATCTCGGGCAAGTAACATACCGAAGAACAAAGGGAACATCATACGGGATTAACTGAATCCTTGACATAGAGGTTCGACCGATATAGATCTTCGTAGAATATGTAGGAACCAATATGGGCATCCAGGTCCCGCTATTGGTTATTGACCGTAGAGGTGTCTCGGTCATGTCTACATAGTTCTCGAACCCGCAGGGTCTACACACTTAACGTTTGGTGACGATTGGTATAGTTGAGTTATTGTGTTGGTGACCGAAGGTTGTTCGGAGTCTCGGATAAGATCCCGGACATGACGAGGATCTCCGGAAGAGTCCGGAGGTAAAGATTGATATATGTGATAATAGTGTTTTGATCTCCGGAAGGGTTCCGGAATTCACCGGAAGGGGTTCCGGATGTTTACCGAAGTGTTCGGGTGTAGCAACACTTTATATGGGCCAAAGGGGTAAAACCCACGAGGTATTGGAAAGTGCAAAAGGAAGTTTTGCTGCTGCCTTAAGCGGTACTACCGCTGGTAAGGCAGTACTACCGCGTAAGCGGTACTACCGCTTGGGTGAAGCGGTACTACCGCGTAAGTGGAACTACCGCTTGGGTGAAGCGGTACTACCGCTCAAGCGGTACTACCGCTCCCGAGCGGTACTGCAGGGATCCGAGTTGGACTTTTTTCTTTCGGGCCAAACCGACCTTGTGCGGGCAAAACCGACCTTGTGCGGGCAAAACCGACCTTGTAGAGGTTTTCTCTCCAAGTTTAGAGCCCAGGACTCAACATATAAATAGAGGGGCAGGGCTAGCACACGGGACACATCAGGATTTCCCAAGCCATGTGCCGGCAACCCTAGCCCTCTAGTTCCTCCGTCATAATCTCCGTAGCGCTTGGCGAAGCCCTGCAGAGATTGTTCCTCACCGCCATCACCACACCGTCGTGCTGCTGGAACTCATCTACTACTTCACCATCGCTCGCTGGATCGAGGAGGTGAAGGCGTCATCAAGCCGTACGTGTGTTGAACGCGGAGGTGCCGTCCGTTCGGCACTAGTTCGTGATCGGATCGAGGGACGACTTGCGATTTGGATCGTGGAGACGTTCGACAACATCAACCGCGTTTCTTAACGCTTCCGCTTAGCGATCTACAAGGGTATGTAGATTCACTCTCCCTCTCGTAGATGCTCATCACCATGGATAGATCTTGCGTGTGCGTAGGAAATTTTTTGTTTCCCATGCAACGTTCCCTAAACATCATGTGCATAGGAGGTGAGCTAGAGCACCACAAAGCTCTCCCACGGCCGGCCAAAAAAACATGCACTGCTCTGCTCGTGGGCAAGGGGTATATATAGGCCAACCATTGGTCCCGGTTTGTGGCTAGAACCGGGACTAAAGGACACCATTTGGTCCCGGTTCCAGCCACAAACTGGGACCAATGGTTGTGGGCCAGGAGTGAGGCCTATTGGTCCCGGTTCGTGTCTGGAACCGGGACCAAAGGGGTCAGACGAACCGGGACCAATGGCCCACGAGGCCCGGCCGGCGCCCTGGCCTCACGAACTGGGACCGATGCCCCCATGGGTCCCGGTTCGTGAGTGAACCGGGATTAATGGGATTTCAGGCCTGGACCAAAGCCCTGTTTTCTACTAGTGTAATCCATAACCTGAAGATCGAATTTGGCACTGAAGTATACTCTTTGTTTCTTGCATGAAAAAAAGTAGCAACTCAGGGAGGCACCATAGCCAAATAATTTGGCGGCGTCCATGCCGTAGGCAAAATCGCCAACTCCTTTTGTCTTTGTAGTGAAATACAAATGATGATATGATCAACCCTTGTTAGAAATGTCGCCTAAATTTAAGAAAGAACACTGTATATTTGGCATGCAAGTAAATTACTTTTGACTAATTAGGAGGATATGCCATTTGAACTGAGCTTTGTACCATGATAAATTCGGATTCAGTGTCAAGTAGAGCGACCTCTTTTCAGTTGGGTTGTTCAGCTCCGAACTTCACAATGGTAACTGATGCACTATCTTAACCATGCTGACTGCAACATTTTAGTTCATATACATGCTAGTCTCTTTCCCCTGTATAGTTCGATCTAGTTTGTTCAAACAAGTACCAGAACTGTGAATATGGGAAATGCATAAACACTTTTTATGTACATATGATTTAATATAATCATTATCTTTTTGGGAGAACACGCTATATCTAAGGATCGAGCTGTAGACTGTAGTTGTCCTTACCAGTTTGTTATCTTATTTGAGCTTGTATATGCAGCCATCCTTTTCTGTGTGTACTGAAGTAAATTTGGACCTGTTTTGAAGGCAACATAGAAATACGCTATATAAGTTAAATATTAATTCCTGCAGCAAATACTAATTAATTTTCAGATGGTACTGCAGAACATCGTCGAGTTCATGTGCTAGATCCTAAAATAAGCATAATTTACTGAATAAGCTATTCTTATATGAATAAAATATAACAATACACAGTGCAACTCTGTAGGACATCTCATCAGTCGGGGTCACATGATCATGATAAATTGGCAGGACATCTCATTAGTCGTCGGCACCTTTATGGCAATCTCTTATCTCAAATCTTCCGCTTCGGCAGATTCAACAACCAAAAATAATAAAAACAACATTCCAAGCAATTAAGATTCATGATTGTGGTATTCAACTAAAAATACACAACACTATGATTCAAGCAATGGAAATGAAATATGAATGAGACATGCGAATATGTCATATTTGTCAGCATACAAAAATTTGAGGGCAGCTACGATGTTATGTTTTTACTAATTAACATGAGAGACATGCAAATATGTCATATTTGTCGGGATACAAAAGTTTGGGGACAGCTATGTTGTGATGTTATTTGCAGAAAGGAAACAGTAAGGTAAAAAGAAACAAATTTATGACATTTTAGACATAGAAACGGATAGAGCCATTGAGATTATTCAAAACATAGATGCGGTAAAACCGATGAATGAGGCGGATATAAATAATCTGGGAAGCACGCACTTAAAAAATTTATGTGATGATTTATTACACGTAGAGGGAGAGGAAGTGGATGATGACATGGGCTCAGAGGGGTATATGGCCTCTTTGGGTGCTGGATGCCATTCTCATGAACCATCGTCACAAAATGATGCACGAGCTACATAGGATAAACCTAAGAGACCTTGGAACAGGAAGGTATATCCTGTGTCAGCGGTACGGAGAAGTGCGCGTGTCAAGCAAAAGAAAAAAAATCCATGATGAAATATGAAAGGAATCTTTTGGAATAGCAGAGGTCTAGCAGACTTGGCTAAAAGGAGATTCCTTCGAGATATATCGTTAGAACATAAACTTGATTTCATGGCATTACAAGAGACGGGTAGAGATAACTTTACACCCCAGTTCCTTAACATCTTATCTGGAGGAGTTGATTTTGATTGGCATTGCTTACCCCCAAGGGGTAGATCCGGAGGGATCTTACTTGGGGTCAAATGCGAAACTCTTGAGGTGTTAAATGTGGTATACGGTGAATTTTCTGTCAAATTTCGGGTGAAGTCGAAAGTTAACGGATTCAGATGGGCTTTGGTGGCTGTATATGGGTCGGCGCAACCTGAGCCGAAATCTGAGTTTCTCGCCGATTTAGTGAGAATATGTGGAGACGAAAGACTTCCTATCATGGTTGGGGGAGACTTTAATATCATTAGGAGACATGACGAAAAAAACAATGACAACTTCGATGGAAGATGGTCACTTATGTTTAACATGGTTATTGAAAGTCTCGATTTGAGGGAGATTGACCTCACTGGTAGACAATTCACTTGGGCAAATTCTCTACCGGTACCAACATACGAGAAGTTGGACCGAGTACTAACCACTGTAGAATGGGAACAGAAATACCCATTGGTTTCAGTACATGCCCTTCAGAGAGCCATTTCAGATCACACACCACTCATGGTTGATTCAGGGGAACCGAATCATGAGGGTAATAGAAATTCGTTCTCTTTTGAATTAAGTTGGTTTGAGAGAGAAGGTTTCATGGACCTCATAGCTACCGAATGGGCTAAGGATCCTGGTGGCTCGTCAAACATGGATAGATGGCAGAACAAAATCAGACACTTGCGTCAGTTCTTGAGAGGATGGGCCAAGAATCAAAGCGGAGTGTACAAAGTAGAGAGAGATAGACTTATCCGGTTGATCGCAGAATTAGATGTGAAGGTTGAATCATCTATTCTTAACATAGCGGATCAGAAGACTAAGGTTGAGGCTGAGAAAAAACTACAAAGTCTTCTGAGAGAGGAAGAAATGAAATGGGCAATTCGAGCTAAGGTGACGAAGGTAGTCCACGGAGATGATAACACACAATTCTTTCATATGATTGCAAATGGCAAACATAGGAAGAACAAAATAATTCAACTGGAACAAGATGAGGGTACAATTGTAGGTCATGAGAACCTGAAATTGTACATCACCGAGTATTATAGGAGATTATTCGGTGAACCCGAAGAGAATTTTGTCTCTTTGGATGAGAGCACAACAAATGATATACCGCAGTTAAATTCTGATGAGAATGAGGTATTATCTGCTCCTTTTACTGAGAAAGAGGTGTTTGATGCAATAGCACAAATGAAACAAAACAAAGCACCGGGCTCAGATGGATTTCCAGCAGAGTTTTACAAAAAATGCTGGCATATAATAAAGGATGATCTTTTGCCTATGTTCCATGATTTATTCAATGGGCACAAACAGCTCTTCCACCTCAATTTTGGAACAATAACGTTGTTGCCAAAGAGGGTGGAAGCTGTTCGTATTGAGCAGTTCAGACCAATTTGCTTACTCAACGTTAGTTTCAAGATTTTCACTAAGGTGGCCACAAATAGGTTGACACAGATTGCTCATTCTGTAGTTCAACCAACGCAGACAACGTTCATGCCTGGGAGACACATCCTAGAAGGGGTTGTGGTTTTACATGAAACGTTGCACGAAATACATACAAAGAAACTTGATGGGGTTATCTTTAAGGTGGATTTCGAGAAAGCGTATGATAAAGTCAAATGGCCATTTCTTCAGCAGGCCCTACGGATGAAAGGGTTCAACAAATCCTGGAGGGATCAGGTGGACGCTTTCATTCAGAAAGGAAGTGTGGGCGTTAAAATCAACGATGACGTTGGGCGCTTCTTTCAAACACATAAAGGCCTCAGACAGGGAGACTCTATGTCTCCGGTGTTGTTCAACATTGTAGCAGATATGTTGGCAATACTTATTGGGAGGGCTAAAGACAAAGGGCAAGTAGGGGGGCTTGTTCTGTTGGGGAACGCGACAGAAAACAAAAAATTTCGATGCAGCGAGCACGCCCAGGATCACTATGGAGACTGCATACAAGGTTCGATCAGATCCGTACCGACTCGAAGCGCAGCGGTAGAAGAGTCGGTGTAGATCGTCGGTGCAGATCCCTGCAGCTAGGATTTACAACCTCCCAACCGCAAGGATGTACTCCCACTCCGGACAGCCCTTCGGGAGGCGGTCGGAAAGTCCCTCGGACGATGTCGCGGACAGCCCTTCGGGAGGACCCTCGGAACCCGAACAGTTACCCGGACAGCCCTTCGGGAGGACGCCGGAAACTCGGACGGTAACTCGAACAGCCCTTCGGGCAGAAGATCGAAACTACAATCTCTCTACGGGGTTGCACACATACGGTGTCAACTATCCGGCAGGGCTTCGCCGTCCAGAGCTAGTTCCTGCCGGAACCCAGACAGCCTTTCGGCTCTACGAAAACTCTTTTCGTGGGAGGGAGAGAGAGAGCTTGCAAAGCAAAGCATGTGTATGAGAGCAAGAGTGTGTGAGATGGCAGCCCACACACCTCCTATTTATAGGAAACCCAAGGGGTAGGGTGGTTTTACAAGAAAAACCCAAAACCCACATGGAAAGGAGTCCTTCCCAAGGACCTAAAAGGTGAAACCAAGGAACAAGGGGGACTCCATGAAGGAGTCCACCATGTGGCCGGCCACACCCTCATGTGGGGCCCCAAAATTGGCCCCTATCCATCCATGTCATCCCCAAGATCTTTTGGAGCAAAGCCCCAAAAGGTGGCTTTCCAAAAATACCCCTAAAAGCACTTTCACTATTCACGACGACATTTTTCAGCGTCTGATCGAACTGAAAATATTCATGTGGGCTTAGAACAATTCTAGTACCCACCAAAATAATTTTCAACGCGAGCCGGAACAATTCCGGTTTAGTGATTTCATCTGCGAAAAGCATCTGAAGCGGTTTCGGCAGCTCCGGAACATTTCCGGTTTTCATCCCGGAAAATTCCAGAAAGTTTCCAGAACGATTCTGGCACCCTCCAAGAATTATCAGGCATGTGCCGAAACCAATTTGACTTTATGGTATCCCCTGAAACAACTTTTCAGTTTCACCGGAACTCATCCGGTGACCGCTCTGCGGAACTTTTCCGCTGTCCGAAACTTTTCCGGTGTCCGAAACTTTTCCGGTAATTTTTTTTCTCTCAGACTCCCTGTCTAGTATTCAACAGATAGATGACCCTTAAGCGTGTGACCCTATAGGTTCGGTGAAGTATAGACATGACCCGGAACACTTCCCGATCAATGATCAACATCGGAGCCGTGGACACCCATATTGACCCCTATACCCACACGAATGAATATTCGAGTGAACCTCCAGTTGCCGTGTGCTATTCCTGTTGCTTCACGATATATTACAAAACCCGAGGTGAGATTTATGCATCCTCGTGGATCAACAACTTGTCCACTATGCAAGTTACCTCGTTACCGGTTTTGTTCTCTTTACTCGTTTTCGTGTTCCGGCATCCCAGTGATCAAATCACAATGTGTCTGGCCAGACGATGATGGATACCGTAACACCGAGAGGGCCCGAGAATATCTCTCCATCGTCGGAGGAGCAAATCCCAATCTTGAGCTATCAAGTTACTTGACATACTTTTTCATGAACCCGTAAGCCGCCGTAATAGCCACCCATTTACGGATGACGTTTAACAAACCCCAAAGTTCATGAAGCAAGCATGAAGAAACTCGACACTCTCATGGTCTAAGGAATTATGCAAACATTAACTATCTCTGTGTTATTTACCATTAACTCATGACGAATGTATCTCATAGCATAACATCAATATTGGGTCGATTCAACACAAGCGTTCTACTAACATTGTGCCCTCAAAATTGTCGGCATAGCCATGCCCATGATCAGGAAAACAGGATCATCATGCAATACTTGAGCCAGTCATAGAGGCATGACTAGGAATACATTTTCCGTTTATTATACCACACGTGCACATGAGTTTCCCTCCGAGCCTCGTGGTTATTGTAGACTCGAGAATCATTGCAGTTATAGCATGGAACATAAACATTCATTACAAACTCGGAGATACAAAGTAACTGATATTACTGCCTCTAGGGCATATCTCCTACAGACTCCCACTTGCACTAGAGTCATAATCTAGTTACATGGCTTCCCTAACACCAATGGCTGTCCGGTGTTGCTCATGCTTTGCTCGTGGTAGAGGCTTTGTCATCGGGTCTGACACATTCAGATCTGTGTGAACCTTGCGTACTTTCACTAAACCTTCTTCGACATGATGTCGAATGAGTTTATATTTGCGTTGAATATGCATTGTCTTGTGGTGTGAACATGGTTCCCTTGCCTGAGCCACGGCGCCACTATTATCACAATAGATCTCCACCGGGTCCAGAGCACTTGGAACCACACCAAGGTCTTCAAGAAATTGCTTGATTCCGACAGCCTGCTTGGAGGCTTCTGAAGCAGCAACATATTCCGCCTCCGTTGTAGAATCCGCCACAGTCTTTTGTTTGGAACTTTTCCAATCAACTGCGCCGCCGTTCAACATGAAAACATAGCCAGATTGAGATTTAAAGTCATCTGGGTCAGTCATGAAGCCTGCATCAGTGTAACAACTTACAATGAGCTCTTCATCACCTCCGTACACAAGGAGTAAATCCTTGGTCCTTCTGAGGTACTTAAGAATACCCTTGACTGCGGCCCAGTGATCCAATCCTGGATCACCTTGGTACCGGCTGCTAACACGTAGCGCATAGGAAACGTCCGGTCTTGTACATAGCATGGCATACATAATAGAACCAACAGCCGAGGCATATGGAACATCATTCATTTGTACTCGCTCATCGAGAGTTCGAGGACTCTGATTCTTGCAAAGTACTGTGCCAGGTGACATGGGGAGAAGGCCTTTCTTGGAGTTCTCCATGTTGAACCTTTTCAACACCTTGTCAATGTACGTACTTTGGCTAAGCGCTATTAGGCGTCTTGATCTATCTCTATAGATCCTAATGCCCAATACATATGCCGCTTCGCCTAAGTCTTTCATTGAAAAACTCTTCTTCAATGAGTCTTTTATTTCGCTAAGAAAATTCACATCATTTCCAATCAATAATATGTCATCCACATACAAGATTAGAAATGCTTTTGCGCTCCCACTAAACTTCTTGTAAACACAAGATTCTTCGTCATTTCTGATGAAGCCAAACTGTTTGACCACTTCATCAAAACGAATGTTCCAGCTCCTTGACGCTTGCTTCAGACCATAAATGGCTTTCTGAAGTTTGCATACCTTTCCAGCATCCTTATGGACGACAAAACCTTCTGGCTGTATCATGTATACATCCTCTTTGAGGTTTCCATTTAGGAAAGCTGTTTTGACATCCATCTGCCATATTTCATAATCGAAATAAGCAGCAATTGCTAGTAATATCCGAACGGACCTAAGCATAGCTACGGGCGAGAAAGTCTCGTCGTAGTCCACTCCTGGAACTTGCGTGAACCCTTTCGCGACAAGTCTAGCTTTGTGGATAGTAGTGTTACCATCCGCGTCCGACTTTCTTTTGAAAATCCATTTACAACCGATGGGTTTTATGCCATCGGGAAGTTCTTCCAAGTTCCAAACTTGGTTTTCGTACATGGATTCCATCTCGGATTTCATGGCCTTGTGCCATTCCTTTGAGCTGGGCCCCGCCATCGCTTCCTTGTAGTGCGCAGGTTCATCGTCTTCAAGAATGAAGATTTCATTATGAAAATATTCAGGTGGCTGGATAGCCCTACCTGATCTGCGCGGTTCAGTTACAACATTGTCTAAAGTCTCCGCATCACATGCGACAACTTCCGGCTCGGTTGTAGGGATAATTAGCGGAATTGCTTCCGGTTCCTTAGCCATATCAACTGTCGCCGAAGATTCAATAATCTCATCAAGTTGTACTGTCCTCCCACTCACTTCTTTAGCGAGAAACTCTTCCTCAAGAAAGTGTCCAACTCTTGCGACAAACACTTTGCCTTCGGACTGTTGGTAGAAGGAATACCCAATGGTGTTATTGGGATAACCTACAAAGTAACATTTGTCTGATCTGGGATCGAGTTTGCTTGGTTGTAAACGTTTTACATAAGCTTCACAACCCCAAACTTTGAGATGCGACACATTGGGCTTCTTCCCAAACCATAATTCAAATGGCGTCGTCTCAACAGACTTAGACGGTGCTCTGTTTAATGTATAAGCGGCAGTGAGTAGTGCGTGACCCCAAAAAGATATCGGTAGATCTGTAAGAGACATCATCGACCTTACCATGTCCAACAAGGTTCGGTTACGTCGTTCCGATACTCCGTTTCTCTGTGGAGTTCCGGGAGGCGTAAGTTGTGAAACAATTCCACGATCACTCAGATGTTGGCCAAACTCATGACTAAGGTATTCGCCTCCGCGATCAGACCGCAGAAACTTAATCTTTTTGTCACGATGATTTTCTACCTCATTCTGAAATTCTTTGAACTTTTCAAAGGTTTCCGACTTATGCTTCATTAAGTAGATATAGCCATACCGACTTAAATCATCAGTAAAAGTCACGAAGTAAAAATACCCACCCCGTGCGCCTGTGTTCATTGGACCACATACATCACTATGTATTATTTCCAATAATTCACCCGCCCGTTCAGGATGACCCGTGAACGGCGTCTTGGTCATTTTCCCCATCAAGCAAGCTTCACATGTGTCAAATGATTCAAAATCAAGGGACGGTAAAACTCCATCTTTATGGAGTCTTTGCATGCGTTTCTTTCCGATGTGGCCAAGCCGACAGTGCCACATGAAAGTGGCGGTGGTGTCAGCCTTCTTAAGGCGTTTAGCATTCACGTTAAAGACATCATTTCCACATTCAAGATTTAAAATGAAAAGGCCCCCAACAATGGGTGCAAATCCATAAAACATATCCATACAATAAAGTGAACAACCATTGTTCTCAGACTTGTACGAATACCCATCGTGAACTAAACATGATCCGGAGATAATGTTTCTACACAACAGTGGAACAAAATAACAGTTATTTAGTTCTAAGATAAATCCCGAAGGGAGACGTAGAGGCATAATGCCGACGGCTTGAGCGGCGATCCCATTGCCGTTCCCGACGCGCATCACGACTTCATTCTTTGCTAGCTTGCGCACCTTCTGAAGCCCCTGTATCGAGTTGCAAATGTGAGCAACCGATCCGGTATCAAATACCCAAGACTTAGAATTTTCGCTAGCAAGCAAAACGTCAATGACATTAACTTGTATAACAATTATACCTTTTCCAGTTTTCCCGGACTTCTTATCTTCCAGATACTTCTTGCAATTCCTCTTCCAGTGTCCTGTGCCCTTGCAGTAGAAGCACTCAGTTTCATTCTTGGCTTTGCCCTTAGATTTGCGTTGGAAGCCGGTCTTACCGGCGCCCTTGCCCTTCTGTGGCTTGCCATTCTTTTTGAAACTGGCGGTTTTATTCACAAGCAACACTTGCTTGCGATTTTTCCGCAGTCCTCCTTCAGCAGTTTTCAGCATGGCAAGCACCTCATTAGGTGTTTTGTCCATCCCATTCATGTTGTAGTTCATGACAAAACCGTCGTAAGACGGGGGGAGTGAACGTAGCAACAAGTCCATGACATGCTCTTCTGGAAGTGGAAATTCCAGGGTTTTAAGCCTCTCAGCGTGGCCAATCATATTGACCACGTGTTCGCCAACTGAACTGCCCTCAGCCATCTTGGTCTCCGACATGGTATTGATGATATCAAACCGTTCAGACCGTGCATTAAACTTGTACAGAGCATCCAGTTCCTTGATCATATCAAAGGAGTCATGGAATTCAAAACGTTTTTGAAGCTCTGAATTCATGCAAGACAGCATGAGGCACTGCACTAAGTTGAAGTCATCATCCTTAGTGGCCCAGACATTAATTTCATCTGCCGTGGCTTCTGCCTCCGGCTTAGGTGGAAGAGGTCCGTCAAGCACGTACGCTTTCTTAGCGCTCCTGAGGACAATCCTCAGGGTACGGACCCAGTCCGCATAGTTGTTTCCATTCGCAGCTAACTTCTCTTTCTCTAACATCGGGCCTAAGTTGAACGCGGTGTTGCGAGCCATTTGATCTACAACGGAAAACACAAGTTCATTTAGACTTTGTTCATAATGATTTTTGGCACTAGTGAATAAACAATTTTATTCTAAAGTGCACTCCCACTCAAATCAATATCTCTCAAAATTGATTTATGAGTGATTCAAGATCCGCATTGAAATTCAACGTCACGGTTCGAGATGAACTCAAATGGCGTGAACTTCAATCGGTAGGCAAACATGCCGATCACATCTCTATGCGATTCTTGTTCATCTTTCGATGCGTGTGTTCCGAGCTCATGACTTTCATGCCTGAACGTCAAGATAACCAAGTGATCTCGCTGCGAGGTCTCAACTCACCCGCCTCACACTTCCCTAATCGTTCGCACCCATGGAGATCATGTGATGCCCCGAGAAGTTAGGTGCCGTGACGGTGCTACACTTGGGAGAACACTAACTACTTGATATTTTATGTGAGAGATCACCCTAATAAAAGCGACTACCGCGCAATCAAGAAGGGTGCATCATAAGGGATAAACATCTCAGGCAATTCATAATTAGCATGACATGGTATAGCCCCCTCTGACGGAGAAGTCAAGTATTTCTTCGTCTTCGGCATTCGCGTCGGTGTTCACCTTTGCGAAGATTGCCACCACCTTGTCGATGCACCAAATAATATTTGCTATCTCTATAGCTAATAAAATAAGTGCATTACATAAGGTTGACACGCAGGTCATTAAAGTGACAATCATATGGCTCCAGCCATCATGCCGAATCATGACTCGCAGGTCATGTTAACAAATTTACATCATATAGTCATCTCATACATAATCGAATTAATATGAGCTTTGCTATACCACATCACATGCACATCCTGCAAAACCAAGTTAGACGATTCTAATCGGTTTATGCAAAATTTTATTTTACGTGGTTTCTAAGGTTTTGACTTAAACCGCAGCTACCAACGTTTTATCATTAAGTATGATAATTCAAGATTGCTAGATTAACATCTCGGGGTGTATGAAACACGAGATAATTAAATCTCGAGCCCCATACTAAACTTCGTCATACGCGTGACCCCCGTGCAGATCATATCTGCAATGCCCTTTCATCTGCGCATTTCATCTTTCTTTTGACTACGGTGGAACCCAAAGAACTGATAGCACTTCGTTGATCAATCAGGATCGCGGATTGCCAGAACTTTGTGAAATTCCACCATGCCGTCTCGAGATAGAGCAAACGCAAATTCCAGGGAAGCAACAAGAACATCGGGTAACAGACTTCATCTGCTACCCGCATAAATAATTTTCAGCAATAGATCTCATCTACTCCAAAATTATAATATGCAATACCCATACATCTCCATGTATTCTAGATCGTAACCTGCATCTACGCATAGCCTGGCTCTTGATGCCACTGTTGGGGAACGCGACAGAAAACAAAAAATTTCGATGCAGCGAGCACGCCCAGGATCACTATGGAGACTGCATACAAGGTTCGATCAGATCCGTACCGACTCGAAGCGCAGCGGTAGAAGAGTCGGTGTAGATCGTCGGTGCAGATCCCTGCAGCTAGGATTTACAACCTCCCAACCGCAAGGATGTACTCCCACTCCGGACAGCCCTTCGGGAGGCGGTCGGAAAGTCCCTCGGACGATGTCGCGGACAGCCCTTCGGGAGGACCCTCGGAACCCGAACAGTTACCCGGACAGCCCTTCGGGAGGACGCCGGAAACTCGGACGGTAACTCGAACAGCCCTTCGGGCAGAAGATCGAAACTACAATCTCTCTACGGGGTTGCACACATACGGTGTCAACTATCCGGCAGGGCTTCGCCGTCCAGAGCTAGTTCCTGCCGGAACCCAGACAGCCTTTCGGCTCTACGAAAACTCTTTTCGTGGGAGGGAGAGAGAGAGCTTGCAAAGCAAAGCATGTGTATGAGAGCAAGAGTGTGTGAGATGGCAGCCCACACACCTCCTATTTATAGGAAACCCAAGGGGTAGGGTGGTTTTACAAGAAAAACCCAAAACCCACATGGAAAGGAGTCCTTCCCAAGGACCTAAAAGGTGAAACCAAGGAACAAGGGGGACTCCATGAAGGAGTCCACCATGTGGCCGGCCACACCCTCATGTGGGGCCCCAAAATTGGCCCCTATCCATCCATGTCATCCCCAAGATCTTTTGGAGCAAAGCCCCAAAAGGTGGCTTTCCAAAAATACCCCTAAAAGCACTTTCACTATTCACGACGACATTTTTCAGCGTCTGATCGAACTGAAAATATTCATGTGGGCTTAGAACAATTCTAGTACCCACCAAAATAATTTTCAACGCGAGCCGGAACAATTCCGGTTTAGTGATTTCATCTGCGAAAAGCATCTGAAGCGGTTTCGGCAGCTCCGGAACATTTCCGGTTTTCATCCCGGAAAATTCCAGAAAGTTTCCAGAACGATTCTGGCACCCTCCAAGAATTATCAGGCATGTGCCGAAACCAATTTGACTTTATGGTATCCCCTGAAACAACTTTTCAGTTTCACCGGAACTCATCCGGTGACCGCTCTGCGGAACTTTTCCGCTGTCCGAAACTTTTCCGGTGTCCGAAACTTTTCCGGTAATTTTTTTTCTCTCAGACTCCCTGTCTAGTATTCAACAGATAGATGACCCTTAAGCGTGTGACCCTATAGGTTCGGTGAAGTATAGACATGACCCGGAACACTTCCCGATCAATGATCAACATCGGAGCCGTGGACACCCATATTGACCCCTATACCCACACGAATGAATATTCGAGTGAACCTCCAGTTGCCGTGTGCTATTCCTGTTGCTTCACGATATATTACAAAACCCGAGGTGAGATTTATGCATCCTCGTGGATCAACAACTTGTCCACTATGCAAGTTACCTCGTTACCGGTTTTGTTCTCTTTACTCGTTTTCGTGTTCCGGCATCCCAGTGATCAAATCACAATGTGTCTGGCCAGACGATGATGGATACCGTAACACCGAGAGGGCCCGAGAATATCTCTCCATCGTCGGAGGAGCAAATCCCAATCTTGAGCTATCAAGTTACTTGACATACTTTTTCATGAACCCGTAAGCCGCCGTAATAGCCACCCATTTACGGATGACGTTTAACAAACCCCAAAGTTCATGAAGCAAGCATGAAGAAACTCGACACTCTCATGGTCTAAGGAATTATGCAAACATTAACTATCTCTGTGTTATTTACCATTAACTCATGACGAATGTATCTCATAGCATAACATCAATATTGGGTCGATTCAACACAAGCGTTCTACTAACATTGTGCCCTCAAAATTGTCGGCATAGCCATGCCCATGATCAGGAAAACAGGATCATCATGCAATACTTGAGCCAGTCATAGAGGCATGACTAGGAATACATTTTCCGTTTATTATACCACACGTGCACATGAGTTTCCCTCCGAGCCTCGTGGTTATTGTAGACTCGAGAATCATTGCAGTTATAGCATGGAACATAAACATTCATTACAAACTCGGAGATACAAAGTAACTGATATTACTGCCTCTAGGGCATATCTCCTACATGTTCCTCATCTGGTTGAGGGTGGGGTGTCCATACTACAATACGCTGATGATACGATTCTATTTATGGAACATGACATGGCTAAGGCAAGAAACATGAAGTTAGTTTTATGTCTATTTGAGCAATTATCTGGACTAAAGATTAACTTCCATAAAAGTGAATTGTTCTGTTTTGGGAAGGCAAAGGAGGAGCAGGATGCTTATAGGCAGCTCTTTGGATGTGAAATGGGATCACTTCCATTTAGCTACCTCGGGATTCCTATTCATCATAGACGTTTGACGAATAAGGAATGGAAATGTATTGAGGAACGATTTGAGAAAAGACTGAGTTGCTGGAAGGGCAAGCTAATGTCTTACGGAGGGAGGCTAGTGTTAATAAATTCAGTTTTAACAAGTCTGCCCATGTTCTTATTGTCTTTCTTTGAAATACCGGTTGGGGTAAGAAAGAGATTAGACTTTTATCGTTCTCGTTTCTTCTGGCAAAGTGATGAGGCTAAGAAGAAATACAGGTTGGCACGGTGGGATATTATATGCAGACCCAAAGACCAAGGAGGGCTAGGCATTGAAAATCTAGAAGTGAAGAATAGATGCTTGTTAAGCAAATGGCTCTACAGGTTGTCTACGGAAACCGAAGGGATGTAGGTACAAATATTGAAGAATAAATACCTACAATCCAAAACATTGGCCCAGGTTACAGTTAGACCAAATGATTCACCTTTCTGGAAAGGGTTAATGAGGGTGAAGGTAACTTTTTTCCAAAAGGTGAAATTTGTAGTTGGGGATGGAACTTCTACAAGATTTTGGGAAGACACCTGGCTAGGAGATACTCCATTAGCACTTCAATATCCTGCTCTATATAAGATCACACACCGGAAAGATGAATATGTGGCAAATGTATTACAAACGGTCCCATTAAATATTCAATTCCGGCGAGCTCTTGTTGGAACACACTGGAACTCATGGTTACATCTGGTTAGGAGGCTGATGAATGTTCAGCTGTCGGACCAGACAGATAGGGTACGTTGGACTTTAACTTCGAATGGTATATTCTCGGTGAAGTCCATGTACACGGTTATGATTAACACTGGACCTATATCGAGTTCTTTGCATATCTGGAAAATCAAAGTACCTCTCAGGATTAAAATATTCATGTGGTTTGTTTTGCATTTCTCATGTACTCGTCCATTGTTGGCAAATGCTGGCTCCTCACCCATTCTGCTTCAGTCATCATTGACCTCAATGCATCTATCCACTGCAGATGAAGTTGAACTCATTATCTAAAAAAGATGAATTTCAACATGCAATACTCAATACAGTGCAATTCAACATTAAGGGGTCACGCACGGAACGCACCAGTTCTATGAGGTGTTTCCTAACATCACGGTTTCGTACTGCAGAAGCCAGTTCTCCAAGCTGATTTACTGTAGTATATATAGCACAAAATAATATTTTTACACTCTCAGAGTAAAACTGAAGTTCTTGGTGGTCGTCCCACCTAAGACAACCATTAGGAAAGAAAAGCAGGGCAGATAATATGTTAGCAAGTGCACAACAAATCGACACTTAATGAGAAGCAGAAAAAGAGATCAAATTGAGGACTTGTACTTCTCAACTAAGGCTAAAAAGTTTTCTAACTCTTCCCTTGATCCCGCGACATCAAAGAAGTCATCAGAAATAGTTGCGAGTAAAGAACTTTTGGCCCATGAAATCCGAGCATCAGATAGTTCAGGAGGGAATATGGTAGCAAAAGGACAGAGGTAACAGTATGTCAACACCTGCCGTGCAAATTGTAGTTGGTCCAGCCTGTTCTCTTTGACCCAACTGTGGCAACAAATTTTTCGCAGATTCTTTAATAAATAAAGTTGATACGATACGAGAGTAAAACATGCATACTACCTTTCAAGATGCAGGAGTTCATCCTGTTAAATAGTCTGAGAAAAGATGAAATCTTCAACGGCCAAAGCAAGATGGTCTTTGCTGACATGACATGCCCTGATTCAACAACATATTTGAAGTTGCTAGATATAATTTATATTAATATGATAAGATGAAAAATTCCTTTTGGAAAATAAGAATCATACAAGTTTGTTATCTTGAGCATCTGAGAACCCATAACATTGAAATGTTCAATGTTCCTCCTGTGGTCTAGATGTTCCATCGTAGCATAAAAGGGAAAATTAAGGGCATACTCCACCTGAAATTACAGAAGCATATGATTAGTGTAAACTAAACCATCAAATCTAGGATTAATAAAAAAAATTATATTATTTTTGCATGCAGGTACCTCCTCAGAGATTGGCTCTCTATGAACCTCATCAGAACACAATTTCTCCAATAATAGGCTGCCTGACCAGTAGCCTATGTTATCGAGGATCAGTTCATTTTTTGATACACTAACTCTTGAAGCCTTGTATAGTTCCAATAACGATTTTGTATCATGTAGATATCCTTGAAGTGAATTACAGAAAGTGGAGGCTTCAGCAACATGGGATAACTCATCTGCCTCAAATTGAACCTTGTCAGTTGGTTTAAGACGAAAGTGAAAATTAATAATGCAGAGGATTTCAGCCAAAGGAAAAACCTGTGGAAATATCATATCCATTCATCCGTAAAATACGAAACGCCATTGCGCACGTTGCTATGTCCAGAAAGATTTCTTCATCTCTCTGTAACCATAAACTGCAAAGTGGATATAGTCAAGTTTACAAACTACTAAAGAAAACGCAACAAATCTTTACTCATGGTCATTACCTGTATGCCATGTCCAGGATGCTCTTTATCTCACCAGAAAAATGACGAGATATTCCAATCTTCTCAAGCGAATCCACCATTGAAAGTTGACAAGATATATTTGTTGGGAACATTGTTGGTACTGCAAAAGACTAATTTCATAAGGTACTCGGCAACAACCCAAAGCTTAAAAATTCCACAAAGTAAAAGGTACACAGTCCCACCTGCGCTACCAAATTTGCTAACGATAAAATTTAGGTATTGGAGGGCTTTGTCATCATAATAGTAGATTAATGCAGCGGCAGTAGTGGAAGGAGAGTTGAACAAAGATCCATTCTTCCTCTGGAACTTCATAACTTCATTCCAGTCCACCAGGTTTCCTAACCCTTCAGCAACATAAGCCATGTATGCTTCTTTCCCATTGGAATTATCCCCAGCAAATCTGTATCAAATACTGTTGAGTATATTGATTAGTTAGGAAATATGAGATAGACTAGGATTTGTCCTGCCTTCTCTTGTACTTCAAGTTGGTCATTGTACTCCTATATATATGCCCACGAGGCTCAAGCAATACAACAACTATTCCACCAAATCCTTCTCTTCCTTCTAACATGGTATCTGCCGCAAGTTCCTAGCCCTAGCCGCCGCCACCGCTTCCGCACCGCGCGCCGCCCCCGGGGCGGTCGGCCTCCATGACCGCCGCCGGGGGCCGCGCCGCCCGTACCTAGGGTTCGTCCGCCGGTCGTGTTGACCGGCTGCCCTAGCGAGTCTTTTCCCCGATCTCTTGATCCGGGGTTTTCTCTCTTCCGCCGGTCAACTTGATCGGTGTTTTCTTTTTGGTTTTCCGATCTTAGATCGGTTTGCGTCGCCTGCCGCCGCCGTCGACCACCGCGCCTCTACTCCGACATCGGCGCGACCCGGCTTCTCCACCGACCCGGCGGCCCCTCAACGCAGCCATTCGTGCGCCGGCACGCCGGCCGTCATCGCTCTGCTCCGATTGGGACTCCTGCATCGCCCTGACCCGACGGCCTCGCGCCATGCGGCGGCCCATCACAGCCGTCGTTCGCGCGCCGGCCTTCCCGTCGATCTTCACCGTCGCCTCGTCCGGTCGCGCACCGGCTGCCTCGGGCCGGCTCCCGGCTCCGTCCTAGCCGGCTGCCTCGCGCCGGCTGTGTCGGCCTTGTCGGCTACCTCACGCCGGCCGCTTCGGGCCGGCTGTCGGGCCGCCTGCGTCATGCCGCCTGCTTTGGACCGGCTGCTTCGGGCCGGCTGCATCGGGCTGGCTGCCGGCTCCGGCCGCCACCCCGCCTCCACCGAGCGACGTCCACGACCTCGCGCACGATCGGATTGATCACTCGCTCGCTGCCGCGATCCGCCTCATCTACGCCGTGCGACAGACCTGGCCCGTCGGTTGCGCGCGCCTCCGCAGGTCCCGTGAAGACTGTCACAAGTATAGCGCGCCCCTCCACCGATCGAGCACCGGACTGCCGCTGCGTCGCCCCATCGGGCCGCAGCGCCGTAGCCCCGTGACTCTCCCCGCGACTGCACCAACCCGCGCGCTACCACTGCATCGCCCCTTCGGGCCGTAGTGTCGCAGCCCGCGGTCTACTGCCGCCCCGAGGCCGTCCGCTCCAGGTCGTCCCCGTGGCCGCACCAACCCTCGCGCTGCCGCTGCATCGCCCATCGGGCCGTAGCGAGCGTGGCACGCGGTCTCCGCCGCCGCCCGAGGCCGTCTCCGCGGCTGCACCGACTCCCGCGCCGCCGCTGTGTCGCCCCTTCGGGCCATCACGCAGCGGCACACGGTCCACGCCGCCGCCCTGAGGTCTTCCCGCCGTTGCCCTGACCCGCGCGCGGCTGCTTCGTCGCCCCATCGGGGCGTAGCGCCGCGGCGCGCGGTCCACTCCGCCGTCCCCACGCGTCGACTTCCTCTGGTATGCGCCGCCTTCCTCGGCGCGGGAACGCCATCGTCCGCGCCGGTCTTCGTCATGCTGTCGGGTTCTTCCACGCCTCCTTCGAGCATCGCCGCCGCGCTCCTAACCAGCCGCCGCCGCCGCCATCAGGCCGCCGCCGCCGCTACTCTTCGGGGTCGCTGCGGCTCGTTCACCCGAGCCACGCCGCGCCTCTTCGGCGGCGCTGTCGCTCGCCCACCCGAGCCGCGCCGCCCGCCCAACCCCTTCATCTTCGTCCAGCGCTAGCTCATCGCCAGCGTCGCCGTCGTCTACCCCGACCACTTCATCTACTCCGACCACCGCGGGCGACATCGGCCCCCCGCCGATTTGCGCCGCAACCGTCGTTGAGTCCTTCTCTACTAGCCTCCTCGACATGGCGTACAAGTTGTGTGCAAGTTCCCGTCTACGCATGCCCGGTGCTGGCAACACCAACGCGTGCCTTCGTCCCCGATGTGTTCCTAGGTCTGGCAAGCCTGGAGCGACACATCGTCAACATCAACTTCGTCCGTCTACGCATGCCCGGTGCTGGCAATACCGATGCGTGCCTTCGTCCACGACGTGTCTCCGGACTTGGCAATCCCGGCGCGACGCGTCTCAACTTCGTCTTCTCCATGGCGACCTCCTCGACACCGGCTACCCCGACTCGACATCGACCACGGCGTTCTTAGCACGGCTACCTCGACCACGGCTACACCACCCTACGCTCTCGGCTACCTCGACATCGGCACAAAGGGCTACCGCCTTGCTTGAGCAACCTTGTCGGTTTCTACTCGAGCCACGACTTCCGCGATGCATCGACGTTACGACTGTGGGGGGGATGACCGTCGGCTTACCTTCGGATTCTTCTCCAGTCTCACCGTCTGCGTCGCTACCGTTGTGACTGCGGGGGGATGTTGAGTATATTGATTAGTTAGGAAATATGAGATAGACTAGGATTTGTCCTGCCTTGTCTTGTACTCTAAGTTGGTCATTGTACTCCTATATATATGCCCACGAGGCTCAAGCAATACAACAACTATTCCACCAAATCCTTCTCTCCCTTCTAACAAATACGTGTTTTCGTCAAAATGTTACTCACATGTAATTGAATGTTATTTAATTTCAATGGTAAGAAAAGGACAATATAAATAACATTGCGCCCATTTTCCACCTTCAAATCATGGTTCTTCTGAAAGGAAACGTCAACCCCCCCCCCCCCCCCCCCCCAAGTAGTACAAAAATGATTCTCTTAATAACAAGAAACAGACAAGAAACAACTTAGAAAAAAAAATCCACATTCACATTAGTGAGCCAGATGTACAAATGGAAAGAGTATGCATATACATAATTTTGTGCCAAAATTGTCATTTGACGAACCTTTTCAATTCCATCTGCCGAATGGTAAGAATCCCATCAACATCAGTTTGTCTAACAGGAAATTCCAAACCCATTCCAATGGCTAGGCTAATCATACCAGGAAAAGTAATATTGAAGCCTATAGGAGCAGCAATCTGCTCATCCATAGAGAATGAGAATTTTTTTCCAACAAAATGTAGTCATATCTCGCAAAAAGGAAAACATAGTCATGTCAGTACACATCTTTTTATCTTAACTAGAGCTTTCAGATTAACCAAGTAGAAGACATTAAAACAACACAATACCAATAGGTAAACGAGTCCTTTTCCTTACCTCTTTTGATGTGCTCCAGGCCAACATTCCATTTCTTGAGTGCAATAATACAAGCCAAGGTGGATAAGAGAATAGACTTGCTGGTTGACACGTCGAATTCGCCGATACCCCAAGAACCATCATCCCGTTGGTTTTGTAGTATCCATTCGACACACCGAGGGAAGTGTGGAGCCCTCGGATAGTCCCGCAAGGGCACCATAAAAACCCATGCCGTGTCATAAGGAGATGGTGACAGTTCAGGGTTCTGGAGCTGCTCCCTTATTCTAGCTTCCCGCTCCTATTTAGTATGCAGCAGTTGATCACGATATTCAGTTGAGACAGTAAATGCAGGGGGCAACCTCTAACAACATTAACATTTAACTGAAACAGTGATGTTCATACCTTGTTTTGCAGGCTCGCATTTTGTCCTACCAAACTCCTCTCGGCTGTTTGAAGAAAGTAGATTTATGTCGATCGGCATCATTTACCAGCTTGCGTTTAATAGTGTTTGGAAGAAAAGAAAAAATAGCGTTTTCACGGATGGTTTTCCATCAGAAATCGTAAAGTGGTAGCAAACAAATAATCACGGAGTATCTACTTGCGAGCTCATATGCTCCTGGATGAACAATAAATTCAAAAAAAATATTTTTTAATAAAAAACTGTTTTTTGGGTGACAAGCCTTAAGAAATGTTTCAGGTTCTTGCAAAGTTTCATCATGAAATTTCATTGGTGGAAGTCTGCCCAAAAAAAATTAGAACTCCAAAATGTACCACTGATTTTGTACATTTTCAAGCTCTGTTTTTTTTTACCACGACTTCCACGAATGTGATGTCATGATCAAATTTTGCAAGGACTAACATTCCTGAAAGTTTGCCACAAAAAAAATCAGAAGTTTTGAATTATTTTTCTATTTATTTTCTATTTTACTGTTCACGCTATGAGCATTTGAGCTCCAGCTAAGAAAGGTACTTTCCCTAATGATACTTCAATTGTGGTGGTTTTGTGTTTTTTTACTGTGGCCATTTGTGGTCTCTCGGCTCCTAGCGTATGCTTGGGGTTCAGCCTGGACGTGGCGAGCGGGCTTCGTGGCCCGCTCGGTCCGAGCCGGCTCGGTCCTGGCCTGGTAGAAAATCCAGCCGGTCCGGGCTGCAGATTTCGGCCCGCCACTTCTTCGGTCCGGTCCGGTCTTTAACCGGGACCGCTCGCAGGACCGAGGTCTCCTCTGCTCGCCGCCGTCTCCTCTGCTCGCGCCGTCGTCTCCTCTGCTCGCCGCCGTCTCCTCTGCTCGCCGCCGCACGCATGCACCAGCACATGCAGAAGCAGTGCCCGCCGCTGTTCCTCGTCTTCACGGCCACCGGCAGCCCTTGGGTGAACCACCGTGTCTCCAAGCTTGCCGCTGCTCGCCGTTGCTGTAGTGTGTGCACCGCAGCCGCTCTGGAGTTCTCAACCAGGTGAAAAACAGAAAAGCAGTTCGCGCGACAAGGTGTTCGAGCGCCGGAAAAACTTATGTGTTTGTCTCCCTCCCCTCCGGTCGTGTCTCCGGCGATCACCGTCCACTCGCGATTCCAGTTTTGCGCCGAGCTCACCAGCAGCCTCATGCAGCTGACCAGGGGGACAAGCTGCTGAGCATGTTCCCGAGCTGGAAGAAGAAGTGGATTCGGTCCCCACGGTCCAAAAAAGCTTGACCGAGCCGGCTGCTATTCGGTCCGGTCCTGATAAAGCAGACCGCTGGCCAGCTCGGTCCGGTCCGGACCGGACCGCCGGCGGCCGGTCCAAACGCCGGACCGGACCGTGTCCAGGCTGACTTGGGGTAGTGTGAAGCAATGTCTCTCTTCTCAAAATTTGAGTTGAAAAGTGTTAAGTATCTGGGAAAACGGCGGGAATAGATTAGAATGAGTTATGTGCCAGTAACTTTTTGTGGCCAAATTTACTGATTGAAGGTATGAGTGGGAAAAGGTGGGGAGCTGTAAATGAATCGCAATTTTTTTCACAACATGTAAATGAGTCGATGGATTTTTTTAATGGTTGCATCAGTTATAGAATTGTGTATACCGACAAGTTGCTAAGATGTCATGACAACTCACACACATGTATACTTAAAAAATATATTTATACATAAATTACCTATTATTTCACAGGAGTACTGGTTTCTGAAGGCGATTTCAGAATCAGAAAAAGTCAAGTCAAAATTATTTAGCTTATTCTCTCAATTTCAATGGACCGCTGCTGGATTTAGTATATCTAATATGAATTGGCGATCAGAATTCAGAACACATATTGGTAGAACTTTTATTTTTGCTGAGTAATACGTAAATTGCCAGCACCTCTCAAATCACTGTGCACATGCATGTCTTGAGAGGAGATACAGGTATCCAACACCAATGAGGGGTGGAGCTGGACAGCATGGTTCAATCAAAGACACTACCACCATATTACACATTTTGAAGTAAGTCTTCTCATGTTTTATTTCAAAAAACTGGTTATGTTATTCTATTGCTGATTGATAAATAATCATTTCTCTAACTCGATGCTGAGAAACATCTGATATAAATACTGAGATCCATATAGTAAAAGGTTTTAAAAGAAAAATATCCCTATCCGACCGCTGTTAGAATCAACTAAGATCCCTCTCTCTAAGAAACATGAAGAAAAGGAAACAAGCAAGCAAGAGTTTCTTACCTGAACAGGAAGTGCTCCTCACGCACAATGAGTAGGGAGGAGGAGGACGATGACGGCGACGAGAGAAGAACTCTGGGCGGCGTGCGCCGGTGAAATCATGCTGGGCGTTGCGGGCAGAGGCAATGCCAAGAGGCTGGTTTCTTCGGTGGTGGTGTGAGCGGAACGAGTTTGCCAGGAACGGTGATGCCGCAGCAAGGAGGCAACTACGCGCCTGCCGCCGCCGTGCCGGGACGGTGGAAGAAGCCCCAGCTACTCTCGGGCTCGCCATCGAGAGGCTCGCTAAGCTGAACGCCAGAGAGCGGTGGCCAAATGCCCGAAAGGGATATGGGTCGTCTTCGTATATATATTGTTGTTACTATAGAGAGTGGAGAGACATTCCCAAATCAAGCTAGCTAGGCTGCATCATGCTCGGGTCGCGGTACGTGCGAATGCTAAGCAAGCATCTTACGTTCTGTTTTAAACTGCATGCATGTGGGCATTTTCAAATTAAGCTGACAGCTACAATTGGTATTTTCAAGTAAACTCCAATGCATATGGGTATTTTCAAATTATGCATGATGGCGATGGTACCAAGCGCTTACTTACTCAATGAGTCTCGAATAAATAGAAGTTGTTTTGTTTTGTGCAAGGAGCCAACAGCTAAGGATGTTAGATAGTAGTGATCTAAACATTTTTATATTTCTTTACGGAGGGAGTACTAGTTAGTTACCCCCGATCTCTGCACTACGGTGCAGATGCAGTTACCACTATCCATACTCATCAACAGAAAATGGGACCTTTCACCAAAAAGACAAAACAAGACTTCAGGCACTGAACCAATCAAACAGTATTTCCATTAATACAAAAAGTAGTCCATCGGTTTCATAATTCTTGTCGTGGAGAGAGAGTATGTTACAAACAAGAGGGGTGCAAAATGAAGAAAACAAAATCAGTCTAATATAGCTGCTAAAGTTAAAGGAGGTCATTCTATGCCAGGGAGGCAGCATAATGCCAAACGAATCTAGAACCTGAAAGGCATCAAGCCTTGGAAGCAAGCATCATGCTTCTTCCGGGTTTTTTTTTTTTGCGCATATTCTTCCGAATTCTTTGACTGAGCATATGCTCAGATCATCTTTGAGAGAGCGTTTCCAAGCTTGAAAGGTTGGAGCTTCACATTTCCTTCCTCTTGTTTTGCCTATCTTTCAAATGCAGGTTATTATATATAGATGAGACTGTGTCAATCCTGAAAATTTCATTAGACGTTGATAAAAAACAAAGAAGTACTGTATATTAAATCACAGAGTCTTGAGTCGCTAAAACAAATAGCGATGCTACGTGCCAATGATTGACGAAGACTGACTCGATCGGATGTATGTCTATACTAGCAAAGTGCCCGTGCGTTGCAACGGGTTTTAAATTAAATCAAACATTTTAGATTTGAAATACTTTGAGCTTACATGTAAAATATATCCTGATTTTTGTTGTATACTGTTTGCGACTGGCCCAAATTTTAATAAAACCCTCACACGTATGTACATGTAACCATAGTTTCTATTTTTTTGCAACTTTTCTTTACGTTGAATACCCATTGAAAAAATTCTGGGCCCGCCCATGGCATCGGTAGCAGTACCTAAGCCCAACCAATGGTGCAGAATATGTCGTCGAGCTCCTGGCCGTCGTTGCCAAAATCTAACACCCAGGCTGTTTGAAGGGTCGTGAACTCCGATATCGAGCAATTAAAGCAAAGAACCATAGTTCATACCAAGTTTGTAGAACACGGATTAGCCCAAAATCAGTGGTCATCAGCGCTGCCGGCAAACAGGAATTTCTCTGACTTGAGGCTGCGCCGATGCGGACGACGTTGGGGTGCTATCGCACCAGCCGTTCTCATATACTAGATCGGGAACGCGCCTTGGCGCGAGGGTGCCGGTCATAACATTTTGGTCAAGCAGGTAATGATCAAGTTAGGAAGCACCTTTAAATTTTTTTATTAGTGCACGTATTCAATAGGACAATGAATTTTCTGGTTCAAGGGAAAGAAGAAACATTCACTTGTATGAGAAGCAAGACATCATCAAGTTCAGCATGTCATCGTTCATGAGACCACAAAAGCTAATCACTTACACTAAATTCAGTACTAAGAATAAGTACTAAGAGAGGAGGATTATAAGCTGCACTTGAGACATACACCAAGTACTACATACAAACTTGGAAGTGTTTTTTTCTTTTCACAGGTACACAACCTTTAGTATATCTGAACCAGAACAAATAAAACAATCTACGAAGAGAATGTTCTACTGACAGAATGGGTACGGTGTAGTCTCACTGTCACATTGATACAAAATCATCTTGTTACGAAAGAAGAAAGGCACAATCACCACCCGACCAGTGGCCACGATTTTGTCTGTTAATCAGTCACACCTGCAATGGAGGTATAGTAGATCTATAAGATACCAACTATCTATTTACATAAATCTGGATAAAATTATGTATTTGACCTGTCAAAAGGGAAAAAATGAATCATATATTCTTACTGTTTAAAAAACTAAACTTTGCATTGTGTGACCATACTTGTCCTTGGACTCAATTCCAAGCACTTACTGCCAATTTGAAGACCAAAAATGGCTAGCATCATTATAGAAATGAAACACAAGGGACTGGGAGAAACACCCCCAAGATATTAGGACTCTTTTTCATTTCCATCAAGATTATTTCCAACAAAAGCTCAAGATTATTTCCATCAAAATAGTGGAAATGAATGACCAAATGAACAGTGGGAATGAACAAATGGACAACAGTATACTCCAAATGAGCACATGAATAGTGGAGTATTATGAACAGCAACACATGGAAACTATTTTTCAGACTACAATAATTCCAGTTAACCATGCAACAAAGACTACCTCTTGAAATTTGCACCATACAGAAAAACTAAAGTGGCTTGGAGTTTCAGACTATCTAAATGACCAAATGAATTTCAGTTAACCAGCAGTTTTAGACTATCTAAATGAGCAAATTAGTTTCAGTTAACCAACAGTTCCAATTTAACGGTTAACCAACCGGACAAATGAATTTGTTAACCAACAGTTTCAGACTATCTAACAGCCACTATCTACTCCATACAGAAGCACATAAAAATTGAAATTTTGAATACATCAGCCTGCAAGTACTCAATCCACAACATACCTGAAATCAATCTGCGGTTGCGTCTTGCGTGAACCAATCAGCACAACATACTCCACAATTAACATCATCGGGCATCAGACCAAATAAATACACAATACTCTGATTTGGAATTTTGGAGTCACAAAGCAGAGCAACAGAGGACGTGTTAAGACCTTCATCATCAGTGTGAGGAGCTTGAGGCTGATGGGCCAGTCTCCTCGAACGCCAGGGTGGAGACGGCGGCGTCACGACGCAACAGAGCCGAGCAGCGGTGCTGCTGCTGGGTGGCGGTGAAGCAGGGCTACGGGGCGGAGCAAGCAGGGCCTCCTCTTTCTGGGCGAGCTCATGCAGAGAATGGACCTGCTCGTCGAGGTCCGGCAGAGTACAAACTAATAATTAGATAAAGAGTACAGTAGAAAAAGGCAATCATCAGAATTCAAATAGCAATTGAAAAAGAAGACTGATCCATTACCAAATAAGATAATTTCAAAAACTACCCAAGAGACATCAGAGTTATCACAACGATTTAAGAAAAAGGCAAAACGGAAAAGAACGAACAGAACAGAAGAAGTGTGGCTGGAGTACTGTTCCTAGGACAACAGAACTACATACTGCATAACCAACAATATGTGTAGGGGAAAAGGCGAAAATATGAACTTGCAAAACTGTACGTATTGTATCCACCAGATCATGATTTTACCACAAGAACTAATTTCAGAACCAAACTCTCAACATATCATTTATGGAGATATGGATACAAGCGAGCAAGACAAATTCTCAAAAAGAAAAAGATCAGTTCAAATGTCAGAAAGTTAAAGGTCTATTTTACTCCAAAAGAAAAAATATCAATTCAAAAGATCAGCAACAAAAAGCAAACCGTCCAAAATGTAATCTTTGAGGCCAGTTAGCAGTTGCTGTACTGTGTCAAAACAACATCACTGCCAAAAAAAACAGTACAAAAATTAATGTTGTAGTCATGGAGGACACGCACAAACAGGAAAAGAGGGCACATTTCGAATACAGAAATGGAAACATTTGCAATGAGGGTTGCATTACTGCGACGAAAGAAGCAATTGACATTTGTTCACTTCAGATAAAGGAGTAACGTGCAAGCCAAAAAAACAGGATATCATAAATTTTCATGTTTGAACCGGAAGAAAAACATAAACTTGCAAACCTGGTTATCACAGCATCAACCAAAAGGGATGCTTTACTCCAAACAGAAAAGTGCTCCTCGCTTGTTTACCCCATGAAAATGGGGTTCCAATGCTAACTAATCAGGCAAGTGACATTTGATAGTGGTAATACTATTCCACCATGAAACCAAACACATATAGGTCCAACCTTTGGCAAAACGAAAACAAAATTAATGTAAGAACACTGAATAGATTTAAAAATATATAAGAGACGGGGGACATCCTATCCTATATAATTCCTAAAAAGTTCTTGTAAACCAAAGGAGGCCTCACCGTGGGCACCCGAGTTCCCAGCCATGAGAGCGCACGCGGGTTCCCCACCATTTTGACGATGCACCCCAAACCACACGCCCCTGATGTTTCACCTGCGGCGGGTTCAACCAGGGCTACGGATGATGGCAGGCATTGCCACCGCCATCTTTCTTCATCGTTGCCTCTCCCTCGCGTATAAAGCTTTAGAAGGACAATGATGGCAAGCATCAATAATGGAAATGAAGGACTACTATACCAATTCAAAATTGAACACAAGATAGGAAGGTTCACTTTTCACTTTTTCAGGCTACGGGCCCAGAATGTACAGAGTATATACGATTTAATTATCACCATGAGATCATGACCATCCACAATTGGCAATAAGATATTCTTTAAAGAAAGGCTATTCAGGAAATTAAGCTGTTTTCTGGAGTATATTTTAGAAGTACACATACTCACTGATAAAATTACTATAATCGAGCAGAAGTGCAAGTGTCAGACAAAGGTACCATAACAAATACATGACACATGAGGAATAGTTCACAAAATCTTTATCCTAATCCACCACCCCCCTCCTCCCTCCCTCCCTCTCTTTCTGAACCAAAATCTTTATCCTAAGCACACAAATTTCACATTCTAATCTGCACAACAATCAAGTTACTCAGATTTGTGCCACAGCTGCAGTCTACAACACAACCATAAAACGAATTGGAGTAGGACACCAAGATGTGGGTTACCTTAGGCGGAAATGCGTTGTGGTATGAGGAGACAGCACGAACACGCCACCTCCAAGTCTGCGTCTGCAAGCTGCACACGTACACATCGAGGAGCAGCAGGATGAGCGTCACGTCCTGGATGGCGGCCACGGCACCGCGGATGGCTGGCCCTCTCCTCCATCTCTGTGCCCGACACTCCTCCTGTCGAGTCCGGGGGAATGACGACGGCGCCGTGGACAGCTCGGCCACCTCGTCGTCTCTGCGGCCCGCGCTCCTCCTCCTGCCCGAGGAGGAGGAGGAGGGAGCAGCGACGCAGAGCAGCTGCGGCGCCGAGCCGCGTTCCTCTCGGTGCTGGGCGGGGAGGAGGAGGAGGGAGCAGCGACGCAGAGCAGCTGCGGCGGCGAGCCGAGTTCCTCTCGGTGCTGGGCGGGGAGGAGGAGACGACGTGACGGCGCGGCAGGGAGCGGAGGCTGGTGGGTAGGGTTAGCGTTTAGAGAGGAGATCCAGAGAGGGAGAGCAGGAGGAGGAGGCGGCGGCTGGTGGGTAGGGTTTGGAGTGGATGAGGAGGAGGCGGCTAGGTCTTTAGCACAGGAGTCGCTGTCTTTTATACGCCTCAGGGTGAACTGACGGAAATGCCCTCGGCGGGGCACAAAACTACAGGCGGTGGCATCCCGGTTTGGGCACTGTTTCGATCTACAGTCGCGTGGTTTGATCCAACGGACGGGATCATCCGGGGGCTCGATCTGACAGTCCAGAACGCATCAAGGACCGGATCGAACGGCCGGAGTTGCCTGAGCTCTGAGAACGCACGGTTCCTCCCGCTGTGATTGTTTCTGGATACTACTCGTGGGCTCATGGCACAACGGCTTGCGGTTGGGGATGGACTTGCACGTGAACTCGCCGCCGTTCTCCTTGGCTACACACATGCACGTGGGGCTATACTGGCCCTGCCCAGCTTCATCCCGATGAGGTAGTGTGGTCGCGCACCTGGCCGTCTTGTGTGGCAGGATGGACGCCTACAACACGGACACCCATGGCGTTGCCGGCCCATGTGGCTGCATTGGTGAGTCCGCCTGATCGAACCTTAGCCCAGCGAGACGCGTGCGCCTAGGCGTCGTTGTGCCGCCGTGCGAATTGAGCCCCTCGTACACATCGGCGATCGTCTCGTTGTGTAGTCATCGTCGGAGGCAGCCTCGAGGCTTGCCTACTCGGCGCTGATGGCGACCACGGCTTGGATCGCCGGAGTTGCTGACCTCCTACTCCACAAGCAGGCCGTCAATGTTCTTGGCCACCAGGCCGGACCTATCGTAGTAGTTGTCGTGGGATCGGAGGCAGCCTCGAATCTTGCCTGCTCAGCGCTGAGGGTGGCGAGCTTTACAACATGGCCTCGCGAAGCTTAGATCGATTGCTCCTATTTAAAGGCTGGAGAAGATCTGGTCGGGGTACTCAAGTTTGGATTCTTATCCCGCGCGGACACGGCACAGTAACTCCGAGAAGGAGGAGGAGGGGACTGAGAGACGGGGGTCGACGGAGCGGTGAGCGGCGGGTGCGGAGGAGTGGTGAGCGGCCGGCGGCGGTTGCCATTGGGAGGACGGCGGCGTCGGGGGGCGAACCACGAGCGAGTGGATAGGCGCAGCGATGAGCGAGCAGATAGGTCTGGCTAGCTTTTAAGGTTTTTTTTTTACAAAACTCGTTAGCTGCTATATATAAAAGAAATTTTTCTTTGCTATATAGCACAGTGGGTCTCCTAGGTGAGCTGGTTCAGCTGCGCGTATTGGAACGCAAGTGGGCAGGGTTCGAGTATCTCTGAGCGCAATTTATTTTTGTAATTTTTCCTCTACAACGACAGAGGCAGGGAAACGTACGAGGGGGGGAGGACGTACGAAAACAACCTTGACGTACGAAAATAACTTTGATGGACGAAAAAAAGTGGAGAAACGCTCCTCCCTTTAATATTAGGTAAAGATATGCGTGGAGTCGGTTGAACAGTTATGAATAGACAGTTGGTGTGGAGCAATTGATGCCGTTAGCTAGTTAGGCAAGAGATCCTTCCAAGCTGAAACTTGTCTTACTGGGATGAATACTTGTCCATAAAGCTTAGGGATTCTCTGCCTCCCGCAGGCGCGGCTGCCGGTCCCCGTGAGGGCGCGGTGGATCCCGGATCATGTCGACGGGAGGGCTTCGTTTTTCGATTTTTCTTTAAGTTTTGTTAGGGTTTGTGTCCTATTCAGGAAGGCAAGACGACAACGGCTTCTTGAAGATGAAATAATGTTCTTCCTGGCCTAGTCATCATTCCGGTGGTGCGTCTAGCATTGTCGTTGGCATGTGAAGGTGTGTCTTTGATGGATCTGTCTTTGGTGTATCTATTCGGATGTGATTGTCCTTCGTCTACGTTCGTGTGTTTTCAGGTTGGATCCTTCCGATTCGTGCTACTCTACATTGACGGTGGTTGTTGTTCTGGTGTGTTGGCCCTAAGGAGCCTTAGCACGACGACTTTTTGACTGTCTACTAAAACAAGTTTTGTCAGGCTCCAAGGAGGCAGGGGCAATGCCGACGGCGCGCCTTCGGCTCACTTTAGTGTTTGTAGTCGTCGTTACGTGGTCTACGGATATGAATGTAATTTTATTATTTCTGGTGTTCGTTGTACTATCGTAATTAAAGATGAATAGATCAATTTTTTCTCAAAAACAATGCTTCTCCATTTCTAATAATTTCCTGCGCAAAACAGGTGCTACCCCTATTAGAGCATTTACAAACGGACTTGGCAAATTCGACCTCGGATACTATTACATGCAATGTAAACCTAATAGTAAGCGGAGCTCGTCCGGCTCCGTCATGGCCATGTCCGTCGGCCGGCTGCGCCCCTCATAGTGTTGGTCCGGTCGCTCGCGAGGTAGAGTAGGACATGGGACCCTAGCCGGCTCACGGGAGTCGAGTCCCCGTTGTCTCCCATGCCCTACACTTCCTCGTCGAAGCCCGTAACCCGGACGGTGCCGGTGGACGTGAGATCGATGATGGACTCCTCCTGGGAGGAGCCGATGTCCACCACGACGCGGTTGTGGCGCCTGCACTGGTTCACCATATGGGGCGCCGGAGAGTGCAACTCCGCCTAGCCAACATCCACCGTCGTGAGGGCTTTTTCTGCCTCCCGTGCCCACTGTCTCGCACGACGGCCATGTCACGCCATGTTTGCGTCTGAGGACGCCTATGGTGTGTCCTCCAGCTCGGCGCGCCAACAAAGGGGTTGTGCGTCCGCCACCGCGTTCGGACGCCAGACGGACCGCACCATCTCCAGTGAGGCAGCGACGGTGGATCCATGCACTGGTTGTGAGGACGCAATGGATTCCCAATGGAAGGAGTCCGAACGCTGCCGTCGGTCAGCCACCTCCTGAGAGCGGCGGAGCGCAAGCCGGACGGCCATCTCCTCCTCGGTGCCGCGTGGAATGAGTTCGGGGTCGACGGATCTGGAGGTAAAGGACTCGGATCCGCTGCCCGCCATGCCGGAGAAGGCCGGAGATCGTCGGAGGTGAGCTCGGGTGACAGAGAGGAGTGAAGTGGCTAGGGTTTGATCCGGCCATCGGATGGGGGGAATATATGTGGGGTCGGGTGGGCCAGCGTGGACCGGGTTCGACGTGGCGAACGCGCCCGGGTGTCCCATATCAGCTCCATATTCAGGCTGGATATGAGGGGTGCCGGTTAGCACGGTCGTTTATGACCTCGTTTGAGGCGTCCGTCTGGATCGATTTTTCGTGACCGGTTAGTGACCGGATCGTCCGTCCAAATATTTAAGACGGGTTTTGGACGTCCGGCTGTAGATGTTCTTACTATAAGTACATATGCAGCTTTCCTAAAAAATAGTACCGTAGGCAGCTTCACCCGGGTTTGGAAAGACGCACGCAAACCCAGCATATATACATCACTAGCTACACGGGTTTGGAAAGACGCACGCAAACCCAGCATATATACATCACTAGCTACATCAACATCACGGAGTTAAGAGCATCTACAACCGGAGTTGGCAAAAAATCTGCCCCCTATACGTTTACGCACACGCCCGGGCATGTCATCGGGCGCCTTCGGATGGCCTCTTAAATCTCGTGTCCAGCATTCATATATCTCAAATTCGGACTCTTAATTACATGTAAATTCATGCACGTCCATCATACATGCCAATATCACACGTAAATAACAAATGTTTAATAGCGAAAATACATAGTTTTTATATAAATTTTATTTAAAATGCACAACTCAATCATCAGCTTTTTTGATTTCGATCGTGGGTCCACATATGCTCCATGAGATTATTGAGTAGTTGTGCACAGTGACGGACCTAGAAATAGAATGGAGGGTGTGCACACTTAAAAAAATTGAGATATATTTTCATTGGCTTAGATGGGCCTTAAAATCAGCTAATTATTACATCATTAAAAAAATTAAAATTCTGGGTGTGCCATGGCACACCCCTTAGGTACCCCACTGGTTGCGCATGCACCTAATGATGTCGAATATTTTGATGCATCTACAGAAAGTTCTGTAAGTGCATCTAGTGCTCCTTAGTGATTTTGATGTATTGAAGACTTATAAGTTAAGAGACTAATATGTTTGTGAGTGTACACAGGCTCTATAAGTCGATGAGGAGTTTGGTATATTCGAAGAATATCGACCCCTAAAAATAAATGTCTTCAACTGAAGATTTTGGTGAAGATTTTGTGAAGACTTTGGTATTCCCTGAAGACTTTGAAAATGAAGAAGATGGTGTGACCTTGAAGATATGAACGAGGACAGTGAAGCATGAAGACTTTTGTTTTTATTGTTTCATTTTCTTCTTTGAGTCATAGGAAACACCGTACTGTTAAAGGGGGCCGAAGTAAAACTAAGGAAATATTTCCATCTGATGCTCAACTCAAAAGCCTCAACACAACCCAATCATTTGAGTGAAGCCTTTGGAAATCTCTTACAGTTCAGTCAAGTTCTTTAGAGACAGAGACGATGTTCTTCTGGTCTCTGAGGAAATTGGTCTGACTGAGGAGTTAGGATTTCGCTAGTGCGAATTGCCTACAAGTGAGGAATATGATAAGCCCTGAGGAATTTGATAGTTCAAATTCCGACCGTTGCTGTGCTTTGCGTCAGCTGTCCAGATATTTTATCCACTTAACGGTCATATCATTGGGGGGCATTTATGTCTTATCATGTCGGGTTGCACCCTGGCGATAAATACCCCCCCCCCCCCACCCCAACAACCACTAGCTGGTTGGCTGCTCCGAGAGAGAACTTGACACTTGTCATTTGAGAGCAACCCATCCTCCGAGGACTTTGAGAGAAAATCATCAGTGAGGAAAAACCCATCCTCCGAAGACTTTGAGAGAAAATCATCAGTGAGGAAAAACCCATCCACCGAAGACTTTGAGAGAAAATCATCAATGAGGAAAAACCCATCCTCCGAAGACTTTGATAGAAAATCATCAGTGAGGAAAAACCCAAAACCCAAAACCCCAAACAACCAAAACCCAAAGTGATTGAGCATCACTGAAGAGATTGTTCCTGTGTGGAACCAACGCTTTTTACCTTTGAAGACTGTGTATCTTCCAGACGGTTAGGCGTCATGGTCTAGAGCATCCAACAGTCAATTGTGGATCGCCGGGTGACCGAGTTTGTGAGGGTTTGGAAGTCTACCTGAAGACTTACCATGAGTGTTGGGCGAGGTCTGTGTGACCTTAGCTCAAGGAGAATACGGTAAGGACTATGTGTCCTGGGACTGTGTGTCATTTGGTCTAAATACCAAGCCGCTCCGAACCAGACGTACGACTGTCACAGCAGTTGGAACTGGGTCATCAAATCATTGTCTTCATCGAGCTCCTGGTTCTATTTCCTCAACCCTTTCATTTCTTCATGTACTTGTTGATGAAATTGATTGTTACTGTTTGAAGAATTTGACTGAAGACTTCCTCAATTTCCTCATCTCAAATTCTTCAGTTACCTTGTTCTTCACCTGCTTATCCTGCTTACACGCTACTTATTCTCTGTGTATGTTTCAATTCATCATGATGACTATGCTACTGCTCGATCATGCATGCACTTGAGTACTTATTCCGCTGCTAGTATTTCATCACGTTTCAAATTCCTCAAGTTGAAATTCCTCAGTGACGAATTTGTAAAAATTGCCTATTCACCCCCCATCTAGTCGATATAACGCACTTTCAAGTTCATAAGTTGGTTTGCATCTTGATATTCTGGGATTTGAACTTGTTCTCCGGGAGCTTCAAAATCATTGGTTTGAGCAACACCATCACCCTCATCCTCCACAATCATGTTGTGTAAAATAACACAACATGTCATGAGCTGCCACAAAGTTTCTGATTCCCACATCATTGCAGCTCCATGAACAATTCCTCGACGAGCTTGAAGCACTCCGAATGCCCTCTCCCCATCTTTCCTAGCTGCTTCCTGCATTGTTGCAAAGTGGCTTTGTTTCCTACCGTGTGGTTCATAATTGGTCTTCACAAACGCCGCCAACTGAGGATAGATGACATCGGCAAGATAGTATCACATGTTGTAATTACAACCATTGACAGTGTAGTTGCACGGCGGTGATTCCCCATTACAAACCCTCTTGAACACCGGAGATCGTTGAAGCATATTGATGTCATTGTGAGAACCCATATTCCAAAGAAAGCATGCCAAATCCATAAGTCGTGTGATGCTACTGCTTCCAGTATGATGGTGGCCTCTTTGGTGACCTTGATACATTCCTCGCAAATCTTTTGGGTAGTTCTTCCATTGCCAATGCATACAGTCAATTGATCCGAGCGTTCCTGGAAACCATCTGCCCTCTCCAATAGCCAACAACTTTTCCGTGTCCTGCAAATTAGGTTCTCTCAGATACCCTGCTCCAAATACCTGCACGAAGGTTCATGCAAACTTGAGAGTTGTCTTCAGGCATGTGCTCTCCCTAATCTGGACCATCTCATCAATGGCATCTGCAGCAGTACCAAGTGTAAGCATCCTCAGAGAAGTTGTGCATTTCTGCTTAGCACATATAGAAAGTTGGCCACCACAATCCATTGTGGGCTTGAAGTAGTCATCATAAGCCTTCACTCCCTCTATAATGTGCAAAACAATGGTTTTTGCATGAGAAAACGGCGACGAAACCATGGATCATCCGGAAAAGTTGGGTCCAGAGCAAAGTAGTCCTTCTGCAGTAGCCGTGCGCCGGAGACTCTATCCCGATTGATCACTCTTCTTCCTTTGATTGAGCCCTTGAAGTTGCGAATATGCGCCACCCGCCGGTCCATTTCCTCGTGCATGCTCATGAGCATGATCATGTCCACTTATTAGTTCGAATCCGACAAATCAAAGAACTCATATTGAATCCTTTGATCAAGCTCTGTCGGTCCATACTCTTCGTCCGACGAAGCATCGGAATTCGTCGTTTTCCCTAAAACCCCGCAAGAAACCAAGTCGGACAATGTGTTGAACACATAGAATGCAAGCGGCAGCCAGAGAGTGACAGAACGTACCGCGGTGGTGTCCGGGCCGCCGCTGCCGTCCCTGGCTCCGAGGACATAAAAGGGGAGTGATGTGCCGGTGCCGTCGGCGCAGATGCTCGGAACGGGTGCAGAGCGTGCAGGGCGGCCGAGCAGAGAGACGAATGTCGGGGGGAGCAAGAAGAGAAGAGAGAAATTGGGGGGGTGGTAGGCCAGTCGAGCTGAGGCGCACTCATATCCGCTGCGTCTGGGTCACATTTTCGTGACCGGGCCGTCCTCCCGGGCGTTTGAGCGGGTTTGGGGCGCCCGACTGTAAATGCTCGAACTAAGCTCGTCGTTGACTGTTTTTCTTTGAAAATGATAAATCTCGAACGCTCGGGATTTGCCGATGGCAAATCAAACGTTTTTTACGACAACTTTGTTGACGTGGGGAGGACAAGTTTAGTTGACAAGCATGGTAATTTTCTTGCGAACTGAGGGGAAAATTGCCATGCCTACAAACTAAACTTGCCATGGTCAAACAATATAAATTGCCACAAGAAATGTTGGATTTGCCATGGACAAATCCTGAACGTCCGGGTCTTATCGGCGTTTTTGTACCCTCAATAGTACCTCTTTATTCATTCATTGGAGATCTATGTTCCATCAATGGTTAACATAGGTATAATAGAGGGGTTCGAATATATGCCCAAACGGTATGTTAAACTTGTATTTAAAAAATGTTAAATGTGCATAGAAAAAATATTGACCATGTAAATAAATGTTAAACTTGTATTTAAAGAATATTACATATGTATAGAAAACAAATGTCCATGTATTAGAAAATTATTGAACTTGTATTTCAAAAATGTTAATCAAGCATTTGAAATATATATTAAATGTGTATACAAAAGTGTTAACCATGCTCCCTCTGTTCCTAAATATAAGTCTTTTTTAGAGATTCCACTACGAACTACATACGGAGCAAAATAAGTGAATCCACAGTCTAAAGTATGTCTATATACATCCGTATGTAGTCTGTAGTGAAATCTCTAAAAAGACTTATATTTAAAAACGGAGGAAGTATTAAAAATGTTAATCTGGTATTTGAAAAATGTTAATCAAGTATTTAAAAAATAATATATATATAGAAAACTGAAACCCAAGAAAGCCGAATAAAACTGATGAAAATTATAAAGAAAGAAACAAACTGAAGAAAAACGAATAAAAAATAATAGAACCAAAAATACGAATGAGAAATAAAGAAATCAAAGAATAACAAAAAATGAAAGAAAAACAGAGAAAGAAACATAGAAAAACCGGTGAAAACAACAAAAGAAAAACAATGGAAAACTGACTATTTTCTTCTCAAGTAGGTGGCGCCCTGCTATTTATCACGAATCGGGCACTAACTCAGTGGCTAGCAGGGCTGCCTATTACTAGACGATGCCCCGTGCGTTGCTGCGGGAACATTGTTAAGAAAAATGTATGAATAAATGGTACAAAACTAAAATTACATTACTTTATTTCCTGGAAAAAAGTCATGCATGAGGTGGTATGTTTTGCATGAAGAGATTAATGGAAAAGGTAACTTATAACTCCATGCATGACTTGATGATGTGGCATTGTTGCATGGAGAGGAAAATTAGCTAGTGGGTTGTACCTATTTAAGAATAGAAGATTCAGGAGACCCGCGCTCTCCCTTTTCGTATCTGTTTCTTTTTTAAGTGCATGATAATGGGCGGCCTGTTACAGTAGACGCTTCATCAAGTCTCGCGTTAAGCGAGATATAGTTGGGGCACCGCTGGCCGGGACCTTCTATATGCCGCATATTGCGGCAGACAGGCAGGGCTTCGCACAAGGTAATCTCCGGCTGGCCGGCCCACGCAGGAGCAACAAGTGGTGAAAAAAGCACATAAATAATGAAGCGCATTATAGCTCGAATTCGAACTCACATTCAACTTCTAATGGCGCACGTACCTAACCAGTCGAACTACTCAGCGCTAGCGATCGGTACGAAGCGGGAAACACTATAGAACAAACTGCATCGGTAGATCTGAATATTAATCCTTTTTTTCAAACATTTCATGAAAAATCTGAATTTTCTTTAAAAAAGATTCCAAACAAACTTTTATAGAACATTAACATGTATTGAAAAAATTGCATAAATTTTGGATTTGTAACCAAATTTCAAAACAGGAATAATGTATGAAATTCGTGCACAAATTTTAAAAAACGGCAACATTTTTTCAATTCCAATTTTTTTTCACAAACAAGAACAAGTTTTGAAAAAAAATGTGACCAATGTTTGAATTTGCAAACAAATTTAAAATCGGGATTTATTCTGAATCTCTCAACAAAATTGGAAAAAGAAATTTTAATGAACAAAAGGGAACATTTTTTGCATGTTTGAAAAATAATTGAAACTCTGAACAAAATATGAAAAAGCTAACATTATTTGAAATTGATGAACAATTTTTAAATTTGTTAACTAAATTTTAAAACGGGAAAATATTTTAACTTTTTTATATTTATTGAAAAGGAGAACATTTTTTCAAACATGTGAATTTTTTTGAATTTGTGAACAAAATTTGAAAACAGGATTGTTTTTGAACTTATGAACCTGTTTTGAAAGGCAAACATTTTTTAAATTACATGAATGTTTTTAATTTTTACCAACGACTAAAAATAGGAACATTTTTTGACATGCCGAACATTTTTTGTAATTTCAAACAATTTTTGCAATTCTGAAAAACAAAAATAGCTACAAAAATGAGAATAAAAACGAATTAAAAATCAAAAATAAATAAAAAGGAAAAAGGAAAAAAAGAATCAGATAACTAAAAACAAGAAAAAGAAAAAACGGAAAGTGAAAAATTGAAAGAATAATGAAAAGCCGAACAAAACCATAAAAGGAACAGCAGAAAAAAACAAAAGAAAAAAAAAACAGACCTGGACCGGTTGGGAACCGTCTAGAACGTTCCCGAAACCGGGATAAGTGAAACGCGCTAACGGGCCAGCCCATTTAATTGCTCGCCTCGCCATGCCTGTGCGTTTGCACGACAACTTGACGCCAAGAGCGTCGTATAGGGTTTTCCCAGCTAGCCGGCCATGGCCCATACCTCGCTCTACCGCTGTTGTTTTGATTGCTCCGGTTGGTGTTTTTTTTTTTAGAAACATCGGCACTTTATTAATCAAGCAACAAATTTACATAGTCTCCCAGATACAATCCGGAGTAGAATGAAAAACATAAAGACCACTAGAGTTCATACAAGATTTAGCTAGGTCATGAGCTAAAACATTTGATTACCGAGCTAAAACATTTGATTGCCGACGAATATGCTTGAAAGTCACAAAAGCAAAGCTCGATGCAGCACACTTGATATTAAAAACCACCGAGCCCACGAGCGAGCGATCATGTACTGAAGAGTTAACTCTCTGCACTAGAGAAAGGCAGTCAGAGGCAAAGATTACCGAAGTATAGCCTTCCTCCCGGGCAAGATATACTGAGCGCCGAAGGGCCATGGCCTCAGCCAACTCCGGTGCAAGAGTACCAGCAACCGCATCTCGACATGCCACAATACACTGGCCATTATGATTGAGAGCGACAACAGCAGTACCAATCTTCCCCAGATCAGAAAAAATCGCGGCATCAGACATGAAGAGAAGAGTTCCGAGCGGTGGCGAAGACCATAAACTGCTTGAAGCATTGATCTCACGTCTATATTCAGGAACTGGTTTGTATAAATGCCTCACAATCAAATCAACATAAGCTGTTATCTTGAAAGCCGTTCGGACAGGGTGTGACATCTCTTCATTATTTCTTGCAGAATTTCGTGACTCCCAAATATGCCAAATCGCCAATCATCACCGTATTCATCAGTTCATTTTTATGTAAGAGAAAATCAAAGAGCCATTGTCTCGGTGAAGAGAAGTTGGAACGCCATAATTTAATGCCAAAAGCTTGCTTCACTTGCGACCATACCTCATGCGCGAATGTACATAATAACAATGAGTGTTCGATGCTCTCTATTCTTCCACAAAAACAGCAAAGATCAGTTGTTGGAACATGACGACGTTGTAGTTGGACACCGGACGGGAGACAATCTTGTTTGGAGCCTTGATAGACCAAATTGATTTCCAACCCTTCTCAACAGCCACACCATCAGACGTCATACCACGACTAGAAATGCTATGCACTTGATAATACCGATCAGACCGGGCTAAATTATATGCCGAACGAACGGAATACTCGCCATACCTAGTATGAGGCCATCTCGCAAAGTCATCCTCACCAAGCCGGCCAACTGGAAGCAACAAAATTTCATTAGCAATCTGCTCATGGAAAAATGCTCGAACGGATTCTTCATTCCAAGATCCAAGGTCATCATCCAATAGACACCGGACAATAGCATTCACCGGGATTGGAAACAATGTTTGTAGTAAATTTGGAGGTGTGGACGGAATCCAGTGATCACCAGTGATTCGAATCTTGGAGCCATCGCCAATACCCCATTGAATACCACGCCGAAGCAGTTCCCGGCCAAACAAAATACTACGCCAAGTGTACGAAGCCGATCTTGGGGCCTCGGCATGCCAGAAATCACCCTGAGGAAAATATCTACCTTTGAGAACACGAGCGCACAGGGAGCCTGGTGAAGAAAGAATTCGCCATCCTTGCCGTGCAAGCATTGCCTGATTAAACAAGGCCATATCACGGAACCCCATACCACCCAAAGATTTTGGAGTAGTAAGCCAGTCCCAAGAACGCCAATGCATTTTCTTCTTTCCATCTTCGTATCCCCACCAATGATCAGCAATGATCTTCCTGAAACATTCACAAGTGGCGATTGGAAACTGAAAACAACTCATAACATGATTTGGAATGGCTTGAATAACAGATTTGAAAAACGCCTCTTTGCCAGCACGAGACATAGGACGATTCGACAATGCATGCAAACGTTGCCAAGCTTTATCAGTCCAAATCTTGAAGACGGCCATAGGTGTCTGTCCCACTTCAGTAGGCATACCCAGATAAGTTTTTTGAAGGGCTTCACAATTAATCCCAAACTGAGTTTTAACACGAAGCTTCACCTCCTCATCACAATGGTTTCCAAAGAAAAGAGAAGATTTCTCTTTGTTAATAAGTTGGCCAGAACCCTTGCAAAAAACATCTAAGGTGGATTCCAGTGCAGCCACGCTACTTGGATCACTTCTCGCAAAGAAAATGCTGTCATCGGCGAAGAGAAGATGTGAGATAGGTGGGCCATGACGATCATTACGAATACCTTGGAGCTCGCCACATCTCTCTTTCTGTAGTAATAGACTTGACAAACCTTCAGTGCAAAGAAGGAACAAATAGGGGCTAATTGGGTCACCTTGGCGGATTCCTCTTGATGGAACAACATGCTCTGTAAGTTCACCATTGACCTTGATGGCGTATCGAACATTAGTGACACATCTCATAACAGTGTCAATCCAAGCTGGGGAAAAACCAAGTCTTGCAAGACATCCATGAAGATAACACCATTCAACACGATCATATGCCTTCATCATGTCGATCTTCAAAGCAAAAAATGGTTGTTTCACACGTTGTCGCTGAATTGTATGCATGCATTCATAGGCAATCAGAGTGTTATCAGTGATAAGTCTGCCCGGAACAAAAGCACTTTGGAAATCAGAAATCACCGCTGGCAATAACAATTTAAGACGGTTAGCCAAGACTTTGGAAGCAATTTTATACAAGACATTACAGAGGCTAATGGGGCGGAAATTCTTCAGCTGTTTCGGCCTTGAAACCTTTGGAATAAGCACAATGGCAGAATCACAAAACCCCTCTGGAATTGGCCTCCCCTCCAAGAAACTTCTCACAGCCTGACAAATATCATTTTCCAAAAACGCCCAATGAGTTTGATAGAAAAGTGCAGGGAAACCATCTGGACCGGGAGCTTTTGTAGGACCCATTTGAAACAAAGCTGTTTTGATCTCCATGTTGGTGTATGGTTTACACAAATCATCATTCATCTCTGGAGTCACTTCCCGTGGAATAGACTCAACAACAACATCAATCATATCACAAGATTCAGAAGTAAATAACTTGTCATAAAACACCTGAACCATACCTTTAATTTCACCTTGAGAAACACAAGTTGAGCCATCATCCCGCAACAATGCTGAAATTTTGTTAGCTCGACGCCTTGCTGCTGCTCGGGCATGGAAAAATTTGGTGTTTCTGTCCCCTTCACGTAGCCAGTCCACACGAGATCGTTGGCGCTCCATGATCTCCTCCCGTTCAAATAGCTCACAAAGACAACCCTCGATCGTCCGCTCTTCAACAATTGTAGCCTCCAAAACAGAAGAGGAACGGATTGTCTTGAGCCTCCGCTCAAGTTTTTGAATTTGCTTGCGGACGCGGCCAAAAGATTCTCTGCTCCAATTTTTAAGACAGTTGGCCGTACGATTCAGATTTGACCAGGTAGATTGCAGTGACAAAGAACCATCTCTACCAGCAGCCCAAGCTTGCTCCATGGTCTCCTTATAATCCTCCGCTCTCAACCACATAGCTTCAAATTTGAAACCCCGTTGAACAGGCATAGAACGCCTCAAAGAACTCCCTTGGGAAAGTTGAATCAATATGGCATAATGGTCAGAGGAGGTAGTGATTACATTCTCCACACAACAATCATCAAATAACCAAGAGAATTCTCCATTAACAACTGCTCTGTCAAGGCGAACTTTAACATGACCATCACCATCTTGTCGATTAGACCACGTGAACTTAGGTCCAGAGAAGCCCAAGTCCAACAATTTGCACTCAGATAGGCAATCACGGAAAGCAGCAATTTGACCCTCTGAACGATTCCGAGGACCGCAATGTTCATCTTGGGACAAAACCTCATTAAAGTCACCGCAACAGATCCACGGACTACTCCATTGGGCACGCATGAACCGAAGAAAATTCCAGAAATGATATATTTCTTCCCTTCGTGGCTCACCATACACACAAGTTGCACGCCAAGTTGGGCCATCTTCCGGCGTGACATGTACATCAATGCACCTATTGTTAGAAGCCTTCAGAGAAACCTCAACAGACGCAGACCAAAATAGAGCCAATCCACCACTCTGACCATCACTGCTAAAAGCAAAACATCCCTTAAAACCCAAAGACCACAACAAATTCCGAACACATGATTCCCTCATCTTCGTTTCTGACAGAAAGAGGAGGGTGGGTCGGTGAAGCTTCACTAACCAGCGAAGCTCGCCAACTGTCGAGTCCGACCCAAGGCCTCGACAGTTCCAACATAAAATACTCATTGCGTCTGGCGTGGCTGCACCGCAGCCTCCGCCTGATCCGCCGATCGATTAGGAGTGATTCTATGTTTCTTGTTACCATCATCACTTGACTGCTTCACAGCCACATCCTTTTCATTACTGTCCCCATGAACAAGCACAAGAGCCAGTGAACTTGGGTCCTCATTCTCAGCAGCCATACACGAAGAAGCTTCTTGGATAGTTTTCGCAGATTTTCTCTTCTGCCCAGATAAGCCTTGCTTGGTAGTCCTCGCTTCAAATTCTGTGTTGGTATTATTTGACCGTCCTATGCCACGACCACGACTAGTTCTGCCACGGCTACTCTCTGGAACAGCCCTGTCTTTCTGTCCAACAGATTTCTTGGCACGAGAACCAGCAACTAATGCACGTGATCCACCAGAAGAACATCTTGGGCCTGCATGCATTCCAAACTCAAATGAAGATGAAGCGTTGCTGGAACTAGGACCACCACTCTACTTCATATGATCATCAACACATAGCTTCCTTGAAGCATAAGGCAGATCTCCATTCTCATCACGAACACCAGGATTAGGACATAACATGGATGAGTGACCAAGCAAACCACAAGAAAAACAGTAGAACGACATCTTCTCATACATCACAGAATATGTCTCTGTAGTTTTTAGTTTCGCCGAGGATACCGTCACATAACGAACCAAGGGCTCCTGGACATCGATCTCGGCCCGGACGCGCATGAAAGCGCCCCAACATCGGCCGTCAGAATCTGATTCCACATGGGAAATATTACCAATTGGCTTAGCAAACTCCATGCCAAACTTTGCTTTCATCAGTCTTGGAGGTAGCTTCATAATTCTAGCCCATACAGCCAGGCGATCGAACTTAACCTGAAGCGGCTGGATCTCCGCATCAAAGAATTTTAGAAGGACAGCATGCTTCCCCACCATCCATGGAGAACCATTCATCACACGGGCACGGTCCGCTTGCGAACCAAATTCAGCAACAAAGAGGTTATTCCCTGCAAGATGGAGTTGCAAACCTTTGGGGTTACCCCAGGCCGGTCGCATAGCCGCCGAGATAGTCTGGATGTGAAATAAACTTGCTCAATCAATTAATCAATCAATCGCTAGGTGGGTTTGTTTTCCAGATTTTTGTTCGTACTAGCACGTGTGAAATAAACTTGCTGTTTAAAAAAGAGGGTTTCGATTTTCCCTATCAATTTTCTCTACCCAATAATAAAGCACGGAGTGCTTCTTTCCGTTCACCGTCGTAATACGCTTCTTCCCATTGAATAATAAAGCACGGAGTGCTTCTTCCCGTTCACCGTCGTAATACGCTTCTTCCCACGAATTTACGCTTTCTCCCATAAATTTTGTCTATCAGTTTTTTTTCTTTGGCACATACATAAAAAAGATGGTAATCCCATCCGGGCCCAAACTGGACCATTCCGCCGCTCGCAGCTCCCTCCTGACCGAGCTACCCTCGCGTCCGCGAGCCGCCTCGCCGGCAACCCCACACCTCCGCCACGCCCCGCTGGTGGCGACCTTCTCCGTCGTACCTCCGGCCGCTCCGCCGCCTCGCCCCCTCCCGTTTCCTCCTTCCTCTCGATCTCCTCTCACTTCTCTCCCTCTTTCTCGCTGAACAAGGACCTCTGGGAGGGCCATGACGCCGCCAGCTAAATCTCGCGGATCCGGCCGCCTCCACACCAAATCCGCCGAAAATAGATCCACCCCGTCCAGATCTGCCCAGATCCGACCGGGCCTTGCCGTCGTCACCATCGGAGCATCACCCCGCTCAACCTGCTGCCCGCCGTTGCCTGCCCCAGCCGTCCCCGCATCAAGCCAAGGCCCAACCCAAGCCGAGTTGTTGCCGTACTAAAAAACCGGACCATGCCGCCGCCCACAGCTCCCTCCTCCCCGAGCTACCCTCGCGCTCGCGATCCGCCTCGCCGGCGACCCCATACCTCCGCCACGCCCTGCCACCGGCGACCTTCTCCGTCGTACCTCCGGCCGCTCCGCCGCCTAGCCCCTCTCCCGTTTCCTCCTTCTTCGGCTGCCATTCTCGACTGACGCCGTCTGTCTGCTACGCCGCTCTCCAGCAACGTAAATCGGTCATTTTCGCTTCGGGCGAATCCCCACACGTTCTCCGTATGCGGCCTTGGGGATAACCTTATCCACGGGTTGCTACCGTGTTGTTTCCTTGGATGCTGGCATGGCTTCTCCAGTTGGATCTCCTCGACGCCGTTCATGTGGTTTAGACCATGTTAGAGGATCTCTAGCAGACCCCATATAATCGCCCGAACTATAAAATTCTGGCGATTATACGGGTTTGGGCCGTTTTATCTGCCAGAACAGACACCGTAAACGCAGCCCGGCCCGTAAAATTTTTGCGATGGCCCGGAAACGCGTCCCCTCGACCATTATATGTCCGGGTTCGGCTGCTGGATACAGGTCCGAACCCTATCCCTCCGCCGTCGCGAAAATCCCCCAACCCTCACCACCGGCGCCTCAGATCCGTCGCGTGCGCCTCCAATCCGTCGCCCCGCCCCTCCAATCCACCGGCCGTTGTGGCAACGACGACCTCGAGAGGGCGCGTTGCGTCAGATCCGACGCGGCGCGGAAGCGCGCCGCCTTGCGGTACACGCGTTGGGGGTGCTCGCCGCCGCCGTCGCTCCTCCGCCGCGAGACAGAGGAGTATGACCGCGCGCGCGGCTGCCTCTTCTCGGGCACCGGCAGCTCCTCCGGGGCGTCCATCTCGCGCTCCTCTCTCACCCCGGTGAAGAGAGTGCCGGAGGCCGAGGCGGGGCCGGAGCGACGTGCCGGGGGCGTCGTCTGGCCGGAGGACTTCCTCCCCCCGGCGGAGGCGGACGCCCTTCTGCCCGTGCTGCTAGCGCGCAGTGCGCGGGAGGAGGAAGCGGAGCGGCAGCACCACCGGAGGGACGAGAAGATCAACACCGTGCTCTACGAGCAGGGAGTCGCGACGGCCCTCGCCTTCGGCGATAAGGAGGAGGAGTGGCGCCGCGAAGCAGCTGAGCGGGAGCGCATCTTCGTCGACCTCACCTCCGACGATGACTCCGAGTGAGCGCTGCCGCTGGTCAGCTACCGCACGAGCTCTATTTTGTGTAGTGTTAGGGTAGCGTAGCTCCGGCGAGCAATTATGTATATATCTATGCTATGTAACGAATTATCTGCCCCTATGTAATGAATTATCTGCCCCTATGTAACGATTGATCAATGCTCTGGTGATCTTTTGCGTTAAATTTCTCGCGTGAAACATGTTTTTCAAATTTTACGGTTCGCGATACAGTTTCTGCTCTGCCGCGTCGATTTCCAGCCCGTATAGACCCCCCCCCCCCCCAGAATAGGGGGTCTGCTAGAGATGCTCTTATTAGCCTACGAAGTGTGATTTTTTCACCCATTGCAACGCACGGGCATTTGTGCTAGTAAATAATAAAGCAGGGATAACTTCTGGTCGTCCGTCGCGGAAATTGCCCCTAGAGTTCGCAGGAATTTACCCCCCTACGCCACCCATAAGTGGAAAAAAAGATACGTTTTTTTTCTAAAGTCATCAGCGTGGCGTTTAGCTCATGTATAAAGTTATCCCATCACAAACCATAATCACACCAGCAGCCTACTGGTCGGAGCCTTGCACTCCCACCAAGAAAACCTGAGCTCGATCCCTACGTCTCCCCCTTTTTCTTCCTTTTCTCTTGATTTCATGTGAGCGCAAGATAGAACAGCTTCGCCCAAGTGCCATCTTATCCGATGGGCTACACAATTTTTCAATTTCGGCCCAGACATTTTCTTCTTAAACTTTTCTTGGCAGATTCAAATATTTTCAAAAATATTCATATCTTTCAAATGCTAACTTGAAATTTAGAAATTTATATATGAAAATCACTGAAAAAATGTGTACATTCCAGATATGATATTATCTTGCATGATAATCATTTCTAAAATTATTTTTATGTTACACCCTTAATTAATACTTTTCTCCATATGGGGTATTTGAAAATGCCTATTCGTTATACATGTCCTTACAGATTGATTGTTTTCGATGGAGATATCTAACATGTTTGCAAGCAAATTAAGCCTTGACTTGGATTACAGTTGCAAACACATATATCAACAAAACAAAACTAATGCTCTTATGCACGTGCTATCATTGAATACTAAAGTGTAATTTGCTATTTTATGCATTATTTCTTTTTTTACGGGAATGCTTTATTTTTTAGGTATCACTAAGGAGGAACACCACAAAGACGTGAACTAATACCGGCAACTAGGTAGATATTTCTGTTGTCTAATAAACTGGACACAACTTTAGTTACTTAAAAAATCATCCCACCTTTATATTTGTGCACAATATCACTTATCATGTTGTTTGCATTGTGAAAGATTTCATATGATTTCTTGGTGTCGTTGAGTGTATGTACGGAGGGTGATTTATTTTTTCCCGTTGCAACACACGGGCATGTTTGCTGTAAATGTTCATGAACTCAATTTTGGCCGCGGGGAGGGGGGCCAAAGGCTCCTCAGTCACCACTGAGTCCAGGGCGATAGCCCAACGCGGCCACGCGCACACGAGGCCACAGTCGACGGCTGTCTTTCCGAACTGCATGTCATACGATAAAGAAAAGTGTGGGTGACAAAAGAGAGCCATCACAATCTGTTGAGCGGAGATACTACATTCAGGAAATAATCTCCCATGAACTGTTGAGTTTAATAATGTTTGCTACGTCACCACCCTGTCCAATGATAGACCAATTATCTCCCTCACTTGGAAGAAGCGGGTGGTGCTCCTACCACTTAAAACAAAGGCTTAATGTTAATGATCAGTGGGCACCAGGCACGAGACTGATTGATTATGCTTAAACAGATTGCACGTATCGGTGGACAGGTCGGGAGAAAAACATGTGGGCACGAGGCATTGTTAATTTCACTTTCCTAGCGAGACTTGACTGGTTGCTTACAAGGTCGCTTTTCTTTTCTGCCAAATCTTAACTAGCAAGTATACCTAACGGCGCGAACAATCAGGCACATCAGTGTGACCAATGCTGCTGCGCCTGCGTGCGCGTCTACTGCTGTTGGCCAAGTTCAAAATTGAGTCAGCATGCACGTAAATAAACCGTGGAGCAGCATATGCATGTTTTGTTGGAAGGGCAAGCCCTCTTATGGGGAACGGTTAATCCTTATAAATTCGGTACTTATGAGCATGCCGATGTTTCTTCTATCGTTTTTCAAGGTACCGGTAGGGGTATGAAAATGATTGGATTTCTATCGATCACGGTTTTTTTTTTTAACAAATTGATGAAGACAAAACCAAATATAGGTGGATGAAATGGAACATTATTTGTAGACCGAAGGACCAAGGTGGTTTGGGAATTGAAAATCTAGAAGTGAAAAGTAAGTGCTTACTTAGCAAATGGCTTTACATATTGATGGTAGAGAGTGATGGGGTATGATTACAGCTGTTGCGGAGTAAATACTTACATTCCGAACCTCTCGAACCACATTCGAGCAGAACGAGCCGACCCCCAAGTCGTCCTGGCTGGGCGACTCATGGGAGCCAACCCTAGCGCCGCCACTCCTCCCCTCCCCCCAGCTCCCGCATCTCGCCCCTACCGGAGGGGGCTGCTGGGCTTGCCGCGAGGCCACCGAGGAAGGTGGCGGCGAGGCCTCTCTCCGCTCCATGGCTCGCGTGGGGGGAGTTTGGATCTGAGGCGGCGGCCTCAATGGTGAGTGCGCCGCCGTTCCTGTAGCAGATGACCGACGTTCGTGACGGGGACCGCTTCCTTGGCTGCATGGGCGGCGAGGCAGCGACAGATGTGGCCTGTGACGCGGTGGCTTTCCTCGCTAGCTCCCGTCGCAAGATCTGAAGACGGCGGCCTCCTATGCGAGTGGTTCGGACAGCCCCACCTCCTCCTGTGTCCGGCGACCTCTGGTCCCTGGGTCCGGTGGTTGGTGCGGGGCTCAGGGTTGTGGGCATGACCGGGGGAAACCCTTGGCCGGCGAGGACGGCCACGACGACGATGGCGCTGCGGGCGCCATCCGCCTCCTTGGAGACGTCATCGAGGTCTGCCCCTCCCTTTTCCCCATGGTGTCCCTCGTGAAATCTAGAATCGATTTGAGCGGTGGCGGCGCCCCAACGTCGTTACCTTCTTGAAGGCGCCACCTTTGGACATTGGGGGCACGCTTGACTCTCGCACATGTGTTTGGCCGTGGAAGGTGGCCGGTATTCTTCAGTGATGTGGCTGCAGTGTGGCTGGTGCTCCGGCTCTGCTCCATGGTGGCGTTGCACATATTCTCCCAGCGTCTTCTTTGGCGAGTCCTTCCGGCGGCTTGGGTTGAGCCGTGGTCTGTTTCGTCGTACAAGTCTGGATGCCTCTAGCTGCTTGACGACGTGAGGCGCTTGTGTGTGCCGTCCTCCTCGGCTATCATTTGGTCATGTCCTTGCGTGCTCATGGGAGCATCTCCACCTGCCGATGTGATGGCGCTCTATGAGCCAGGGCGAGATGGCAGGTGGTGCCCTCTTCGGAGGCGGAGACCAGCAGCGTGACGGCGATGTGGTTTCGGGGTTTCGGCGACACACAGGCTTCGTCCGGTGGACAAGCAACCTTCATGGCTTCATCTCCTCTTCGACTCGATCACGACGTCGACCAATGACTACGTTGCTCAAGTTTCTGAGCTTGTGCTTGATGTCGTATGTTAGCCTGCTTCTTAGTTGCCTTGTATCTTTTGTTGTTTGTTGTTAGTTCTGTCGAGTGTGGTGTGCGTTGTTTGGGTCTTGGTCTGCATTGTGCGTCATTGATTTAACGCCGGGCCTCATCATTTCTTCTAAAAAAATGCTTACATTCCAAAACTCTGACACAAGTGACGGCACAACCGACTGACTCTCCATTTTGGAAGGGGCTAAAGAGGACAAAGGCTTCCTTATTCAACATGAGCAAATTCATAGTTGGAAACGTTACTAGGTTTTGGGAAGATACCTGGCTGGGAGAGACACCACTAGCCTTGCAGTATCCTTCCTTATACAACATTACACAACGGAAATAAGTTTTCATTAGTACAAAGTTGGGTTATGTTCCTCTTAATATTCAGTTCAGGTGATCTCTAGTGGGAGAACGATGGGATAGATGGTTGCATCTAGTGCATAGGTTAATGGAGGTTAACCTTTCTGATGCGCCGGATACCTTACACTAGAAGTTGTTCGTGTTAGGTGTATTCTCAGTTAAGTCCATGTATATAGACTCGATAAACACCAGACCTTTTTCGAGGTCGATTCACATTTGGAAAATCAAGGAACCGTTAAAATTAAGGTATTTATGTGGTTTGTTCATAAGGAAGTTATTTTCACACAAAATAACTTGACAAAGCGTAGTTGAAAAGGTAGTAAACAATGTTGCTTTCTTTTGTGCCAAGCCTTAAGTAGCAAGTTTACTTAACAGCGCAAGAACAATCAGGCACATCAGTGTGACCAATGGTGCTGCGCCTGCGTGCGCGTCTACTGCTGTTGTCCAAGTTCACACTTGAGTCAGCATGCACGCAGATAAAACGTGGAGTATGCATGTTTTGTTGTTAATGAGACATATACTGTTTGAAGTTTACTTGGATTTCCTCTTTAGGATGAAACACAAAATCTAGTCCTCTTGAATGGATCTAACGGCGGCGGCGCTCGCGCCTCGTTACTTTCTTGGAGGCGTCATTGCTGAAGCACTTTACTCATGGTCCGAGTGCTTTCTTTGATGGTGATTGATGCTGATGGTTTCTACTGCATGCTTTATTTCACTTTGACAGGACTTTTGAGGGTCGGGTTTTTATTTTTTGTCATTTAAATGTGTTTTTTGTTGGATGTGTGTATTCTAGTTATGCAGAAAGAAGCCGGGTGCGTATTCATACAACTAAATACGGATTTGCTAAATCTCATCTAGATGAGAAATAACAAAGTCTCATCTAACTCCTATACATCATTTGAGTAACCAAACAAAAAATAAAAACAATAAACCTGCACGAATCTCCATTAAAATCAAATGGTGTAGAAGTTAGATGTGACTTGGTTAAGTCTCATCTAGATGAGAGCTAGACACACACAACTAAATAAGCTTAATTACTCGTGTTGAACTGTTGGTTAGTACTCTTTGGAATCAGCTGGGAGGTACTGAGTATTGAGTATTGACTCGAGAAATGCAGGTCGTTTCCTAGCCTAAACAAGTCAAATGAAATCAGATTGAGATGCTACTAGCTCCAGCTCAGTGTAGTGTGGCAGCATAAGTAGCTGCAGAGACTCAGACACCAGCACATGACAGAGAGGCGATAATCGATCGATTCACACTGACTACACTTTGATCCGATCTGTTCGGTAAGCTCAAGCTCGCTGCCAGCATGGAGGTGGATGGCAAGAAGCCGTACGTGATCGCCGTAATCATACAGGTCATCTACACCGGCATGCTCGTCACCTCCAAGTCGGCGTACAACCAGGGGTTCAACACCTACGTCTTCGTCTTCTACCGCCAGGCTGCCGCGTCTCTTCTCTTGCTGCCTCTCGCCATTGTCCTCGAAAGGTACTGCCTCGGAGCTAACTATCTAAGTATGTGGTATTGCTTCAGCTATAGCTAGCAAGTGAATCATGCATGCATGCAAGGTCGATGATGAGATGCAAACTGATTCCCAGGAAAAATATGCGGTTAATGTCGTTCCAGTTGCTCATGAAGCTGTTCCTCTATGCCTTATTCGGGTAAGTAAGCAACGCATGCTGCGTGTCCATCTAATTGATCGCTGCACTAAGCTGTCGTTTATGTATGCGCAACAAAATGGAGATGCATGATTACGGCGATCACGTACGGCAACACCATGCTGGCTCACGTTTGATCGATATATTTTCAGGACTACATTTAGCTTGAATCTGTACAATGTGAGCCTCAAGTTAACATCTGCAACCGTGGGGTCTGCGACGAGCAACACCATGCCCGTGGTCACCTTCTTCATAGCCCTACTGCTGAGGTACGTACGTACTAATTGATCCAGCTAAAGCCAAGTTATATCATTATATGATTATTAATACTACCCCAGTTAATTGTTATTAGTACTAGTACGTACTACGTAGTGACATGTTCACTTGGCCACAGGATGGAAGTGGTGAAGCTGAGGAGCCCCTCGGGCATTGCCAAGGTGACCGGCGTCGGGCTCTGCCTCGCTGGGGTGCTCGTCATCGCCCTCTACATGGGTCCGTCCCTGGACCCGGTGAACCACCACCGCGCCTTTGCTGTCGCCGCAAACGGGGAGGCTGATGCGACGAGGGGCGCGTGGATCATGGGCACCTTCCTCATCGTGCTCGTCAACGTGACGTGGTCCCTGTGGATCGTCCTGCAGGCCGCGCTGCTCAAGGAGTACCCCCACAAGCTGCTCGTCACGGCGACGCAGTGCGTCTTCAGCGCGGGCCAGTGCTTCGTCGTTGCGGCGGTCGCCGAGAGGGACTTCTCCCGGTGGCAGCTCCGGTTCGACGTCACCTTGCTCGCCGTCCTCTACACCGTACGTAAAGTTTCTCAATTCTCTTATCTTTGGTAATGCTGCTAATGGATCATGGATGCATGGAGTAGTATTGGACTGATTGATGTGTGGGTTCATAAATTGATCAGGGGTTTGTGGTGACGGGAGTCTCGTACTACCTGCAAGCGTGGTGCGCGGACATGAGAGGGCCCGTCTTCCTCGCCGTGTGGAACCCGCTCTGCTTCGTCTTCACCATTTTCTGCTCCTCCTTCTTCCTCGGAGAGATCGTTCACCTCGGCAGGTACGTGACGATCGACATCGACGACTAAGCTTTCAACTGCACAACTGGTTTATCAGTCCATGTCTGCAAAACTCCACTTTATTTGTTCTTCGTTTCCATTAATTTTGGCAGTGTCTTGGGTGGAATTCTTCTCGTTGGAGGGCTGTACAGCGTGCTTTGGGGTAAAAGCAAAGATAATCGAACTGCGCCAAGTGGTGAGCTGATTATGATCAATGGCGTAGAAGACGAGAAATCTGCAGATGAGGAGGAGAAGAATGCGAGGAGCAAACAAGTTAACGGGGAGATGGAGCACGATAAACAAGCAACGGTATCGCCTGCGGAACAAGTCTGATTTGATCAATTAAAGGAAGCCCTATCTTCTCATGGGATGCATCCATTATTCGAGTAACTGTGGATTCGGTCCAATTTAAACCACAGCGCAGGGGAACCGAAAAACGGCCCTAATTGGGTTTATTACTACTCTTTGGCTAATTCTTAGTTGCTTAACCATCTACAAATCCCCGTCACCTAAACTTGCATACTACTAAGCCTTATACAGTTGCACTGCAAACTTTGAAGGTGTGCAACTTTTAGTCCATATGTTGTATATACTAAGTAAGGGAGATGAGGATGGTTGGGTGTTGCCTCAAAGTCTTACAATGTTCTTTTTCTTTACTCTTTAAAAGTACATGATTTTTTCTATTATTGAGTAATATTTTTATATATTTTTGATCATTTTTATGAGTTGCGAACATTTTAAAATTAGGGAGCATTTTATAATTCAAAAGCATTTTTATTAAAATTCAGGATTTTTCAATCCATGAACATTTTCATAAATTCAAGAAATTTTGTCTAAAATACAAAAAAATGCTGGCAAAATTCTTAAATTTCACAAACATTTTTAAAGAAAATGTGTAATCATTTACCAAAATACGCAAAAAATCCCAACGATCTTTTCAAATTTCTAAAGATTATTTTGATCTTTTAATAATATATTATTTAAATTTGTCTAAACAAATGGAGGTTTCTAATTTTTTTATTTATTTATGTACACAAATGGAAGAATTTACAAGGTTCTATTTATTGATCGGTTTGAAAAACACAAAAAACGAATTGAAGTTTTTTTTTCTGTTTTATGTTTTTTTTACTGCTTTTCTGCTGTTTATTTTTTTGTTTTTCCTTTTCTTCTTTTTATATACTACTAGTAAGCATGCACGTGCAACGCACGTCTCAAACAAAATGAGTTCACATGGCATCATAGTAAAATATTTTTTAACAAACGTATCATATCTATAATAAAAACATCTATTATGAATCTAATTTTAATGAGCTTTTTACCGAGCCCTTTAAATGTGTCTGTTGCCCAACGAAATGAGAACGCGTGTAACACACGATCTAGAAACATGTCTCCACATAAAATTCACGTTCACATAATAATTGTATTATAATAGTTACAAAAATATATTTTAAAAACCAGAACTAAGCATGTCCTGAAGGTCCATCTTTTGAAGCAATGAAGGTCCATCTATAGATGCGATCTGTGATGCTTCGTTCAAATGGATGGGATATTGTTTTGAGCTTCATTCTCTTGATACTTTAAAATATGCAGCAAAAATGGCTTCCTCAGTTCAAAACCATCCTACATATGCATTATACAACGTTGTTACTCCCTCCGTCCTAAAATTCTTGTCTTAGATTTGTCTAAATATGGATGTATCTAGTCACATTTTAGTGTTAGATACATCCACATCTATATGAATCTAAGACAAGAATTTTGGGACGGAGGTAGTATAACAAGTTTCTATGTGCAATATGTATACAAATAAGCATGGTGTAGATAGTCACCTGGGTTATGGGAAAATGTAGATTTCCATTGTACAATGAGTGCATGTAATTGAAAACCAAACAAACCGACAAGGCACTGCATGTATGAAATAAAGACATAATGTGTGTTGAATGAATTAATAAATATTATACTGCATTAAAAAGATTCATACCAGTGTGAGTTTGTTGGAACAACATGAACTATGCATTCCCATTTAGAGATATCATCCTTAAATGCAGGGTTTGCAACTTGAAGCGCGAGGTTTAGGTTATCGACCACGGTTTTAAGTATATTCTTCCCCAAAGTAGGTATTGGTATCGGATCGAAAATTGAGACAACTTTTTTTATCTTGATCCAAGACAAACAATAGAAATAGCCCAAAAATATCCCAAGGCAATAAAATCTGCAATGATGCATACACTTAGAAATACATGAAATATTAATTAAGACCAAATAAACCAGTGTTATAGAAATATATAAAAATCTTACCATATCACATTGTGATATATGATACTCATTGATGTCAGGCCAGCTATGAAAGAACCGTTTGAACGTAGCAATGTCCATATTTTCATGATGACTTGAGTCTCGTGCATAGTGGAACATTGACTAAAATAAGAATAAGAAAACATTAGTGTTATGAGAAAAATGTAATACGTGATTATGGTAACTTACACAAAAGTTTAGATCCATGTAGTGAGATGGAATGTCTCTGAGAAGCTGGACTTCGTGGCGCGCTAGTACCCATACAACCATATTAAAAATAGTCGGTGTTGCTATAAAAATGTTTTTTTGTATAGAAGATACATGGCTTGGACTTTTTTTTTAACAGAAGAATGTAAGTTTACATGATCTGTCAGGAAGTAGAAGAAGATGAAAAGAGCAGAGATAGAGATGTTGAATACAAGTCCTAGATAGCAGTTAGGGAGGAAATCCGAAACTGATGAACCACATGACCAGATAGCAGCTGTGGCCTGGAGAGCCATATAAGCGTGACTAAAACACACTACAAGCCACAAAACCGAGAAGCAGATGAAGAAAAAGAGTAGCTGCTGTAGATGAAAAATATCTGCTTGCCAAAGTAGCTGAAGATAAATGGCTTGGACTTTGGACAGCCGCACTCAGCCACTCACTCACAACCACTCATCCACTCACCTCACCCCTGCCCCCACCCGATCCCCATCGAGGAGATCCCCGGCCAGCGACGCCGGCGCTCTCTGGTGACCGCCCGTCCCCTTCGTCACCACCGCCGGCGGACTCGCAGGCCCCTGCTCTGCCCCGCCCCTTGTTCGTATCCGCCGACGCCAAGGCCCTCCCTCCTCCTCGCGACGCGGGGGCGCTCGAGCTCGGTGGTTGCCGGCGACGCCGGGGCCCTCCCTCCTCCTTGCGACTCGGCGGCGCTCGATCTCGGTGCTCGCCGAAGCCGCCAGGGCCCTCCCTCCTTCTTGCTACCGCGGCGGTGCTCGAGCTCGGAATAGGGCCGACGGGGCCCTCCCTCCTCCTTGCTACCGCAACGGCGGCGCTCGAGCCGGAGCCTCCGGGGCCCTCCCTCCTCCTTGCGCCCCGGCGGCGCTCGAGCTCGGTGCTTGCCGGCGACGCTATGTCCCTCCCTTCTCCCTGCGACGCGGGGGCACTCGATCTCGGCATGGTCGCCGGCGACGCCGGGGCCCTCCCTCCTCCGTGAGACGCGGGGGAGCAGGACTAGCTGCTTCTCGCGACGTCCATGATTTGGATGACCACGAAGACCTGCCCGTGATGTGTTGCTGCCCAGGACCCTCCCTGTGCTTCTCCTCGCTCGTCCGGGTCCAGGTTAGTCTCTATGACCCCGCCGCCTGCTCCTCCCCGTCAAATCGATGCATAGCCTCACTGTGTGCAATTTTTGTCCCCTAGGGTTAGCTGCTCAGGGGCCATGGCATGCTCCGCGCGGCGCTGCCTTCGCCGCCGCCTGGTTGTGTATCGTGCGTTGTGGCGGCCATTGGGGCCGGGAAGGTCCGAGGCTGGTTGTCCCTGCTCGCCAACTTGCAAGTGGTTGTTAATTGTTTAGTCAAAAAAGAGTAAGCTTTCTTCGAAGCCTATGATTTTCTTTCTATCCTAGTAGTTGGTGCTTGTGTTGATGATGCAGTCCTTAATTGTTCAGATTTCCTGAAGGAGAAGAAGGAGGTGCTGAAAGGGGATTGGAGCAACAAGTCTGAATCGAAGAGTATACCCATCTTTCTGCAGTCTGCTCGTAATACACTCTTCCCATGGCCATGTTGTGATGTTTAGGTCTTTCCACTTATCAGATTTTAGTTCCATTTGAAGCGATGCATATTGGAATATATTTTGCAGTCCTTCCAGCTGTTCCAGAAAAAAATGTCAAAGTATTAGCATGACAAGCAAACAATAACAGAAATCGTCTTATCCATGGTGTGTGAATAATGTTCCCCAACCATTTGCCTCTGCAGCTCATCAGGGTCCACATCTATGGCATATTGGTGTTAGTTTGGTGCATGGCATGTCATCAATTATCTGAACAATACATAAGCATGCAATATGAGGGCATTTTTACCTCGGGACATGGCCAGGGGTGTAGGTGTTACATTTTGCTCGTCATTAAGCAGTGGTGTTGAAGCCTGTTTCTTCTCACGGGCCTCATGACGTCTTTTAAGAATGTCATCTTTATTGCGTGCATAATATTCTCTGTTCCTCTGCCTCTTTAATTCTTTAGGGTCTGCATAAGTACATGCCGCAAGTTGGGATATAAGCAACAACAAAAACATTATCAGAATTTAGGGAAAGGTTGATGATAGTTACCCAATATTTGGTTGTTACTTATATCCTGAAATGGGGTGCGCGCCCCCGCACCGTTGGGATATGACATACCTTAGCCTTCATATGAATATTAATGTCATAGAATTGTGAGAAGCATGAAAATTGTGGAAATAAATCATAAACACCACCAGCAGATGCAAACATAGTACACTGTCATTTCTCTTGATATTGTGTTTCATCAGAGCTTTATTGACATTAATACGAATTTGGAATGACATATCCCCTTTGTGGACATCCGTCAATTGTTGGCCCTGCCCACGCGGATGATGATATTGGTCCTGCTGTTGAGCTACAAACATAGATTGTTGTTTTGACAGGTATAGAATTAATTTGTCAAGAGGACTTTGTGATTTTATGTATCTTCCCATGGCATGTTTTAGACGGGGGTAATATAATTCTGATGGGGCAATGAACTTCTATTATTTATCATTTTATTATCATCACGTATATTTAGATTTTATGTATCTTCCTATGGATGCAACTCAAGCCACCTTTGTAAATTATGAACGCCAAATATTTTTCACACCAGACCTATGAGATAGGACGCATGATTCAGTTAGTTACAAAATTGCAATAGCCAAAACAGTAACCATGAATTACAGATGTAATCAAACGGGTTCTAGCATTCTGATGTACAACTGTTTATAGTTTAGAACTCTATTCTGAAAAATATAATTCCGAGTAATGCTGCAACAGGTTAAAGGAAGAAGTTTAACCTAAAGAAGTGCAGAGAAGAACTACAGCTGGGTGTATCCGGCTGGTTCAAGGGACGTGCAGGCCGGGCTCCTGGCACTGGGGATCTCGCGGACGGATGCGAGGGCAGGGTCCTGGGTGTTCCGTCGCCTGGCCTCCCTGGTCTGGCTACCTCGCGGACGGAATCTACGCTGCTCGCGGCAACAACTGGCGATGGCGATGGCGACGACGCGATGCAGTGCCGCGAGGTCGGCGTGCAAGTTGGTACGGTGTTGGTGGGCGGCGCCAAGGTTAAGGGCGATGGGAATCAATTTAGTTTTACTTTCCTTGGTTTGGGATGAGAGCCGCGTGATTGTAGGCGTGATTGTAGGGGACGCTGGGCTTGTATTTCCGTGTTGGTGGATGGATGGTGGAGGTGGAGCACGGTCAGTCATAGGAATTTGCTAAGTGTACATCGCGGTGGTGGATGGATGGTGGATGGCTGTTAGATTGATATTTGTGGAATAATTGTGTGGTGCTGATTGGTTTGTGCGTTTTGTGGGACTAATAGCTGTGTGCATATAAGAAAGTTATTGTTTGCTTGTTTAATAGTAGTAGAGATAATTTTTTTAGTTTTTTAAATACATGTCTGGCTTTTAAATACAAGTTTTATATGTTCTGTATATACATGCACCATTTTTTATGCATGTTGAACATTTTTCAAAGACATGATGAACATGTTTATAAATACGATTGAGCATTTTTTAATACATGTTATAGATTTTTTGAATACGCATTAACTTTTTGTGTATGGTATGAAACATATTTTATATTACGTGAACACTTTTCTATATTGTATTATTATTTTTAAAATCAGGAACACATCTTTGAAATGACACAAATATTTTTTAATGCTGTGATGTTTTTAAAATTACCCGAACTTCTTTTGCATTGTATAAACATTTGTTAAAATAATTGAACGAACAAAGTTTTGGAATGCATGAACATTTTTCTTAAATGTTTTTCTTTCTTTTTTTAAATTTAATAAAAAATACGCGTTATCATAAACACACGTGAACTCGTCATTTTAGACTAGTTGCTTCATTCAGACCATTTGCTGTGTTTGAATTTTAAAATTAGAAAGTAATAAGTTTTAATGTTGTTGAAAAGTTTGAATCGTTGAGATCAAGATTTGAATTAATATGATGTCAAAATGTCATTGAAATGGGGTTTAAGTTTGCAACAGGAAATAATAAATAGAATATGAATTATTATTTCTGTTCGAAAATGCAAAGTTTGCGTCTCGGTGCATCGACAGGAAGAAAGATGTACAACTGTATAAGCCAATACTATGCCCAAAAGACCAAAAACTCAAGGCAGGATTTTGACCAACAACCGCCCAACTTTGGAAAAATTATGACCAGCATAGGAAAATCTCGGTCTGGAAAGAAAAACCTTGAGCGCACCAAATGAAAAAATAACAGATTCTTCACAAGAGGTTTGAGTGGATATTAAAATTCCTATGAAATATAGTAAATAAAAAAACAGTAGGAAAAACTCCCATAAGATTCAATCCTACATACCAAATGCCGACATAGGAAAAATCTTAAGCATTTTCAATCCTTCAAAGTACCTATGAAAAATCCATTGAACCAAAGAGAGGTAAGGAGACCAGCTGGAGTTGCTTTCAGTACCCACTGTGCCACGTGGGAGTGACCCTTGATTGGTCGCACAAAGCAGCTGGGGGTTACGTCCCGGCCACAACCTCCGTGAGACCATGACCGGTCCGTACAGTTTTTCCGTCAACAGATTCCTCGAGCGCCCTAGCACCACCACCCGATCACACACGAACATGCCGCGCAAGCTCTTGGCTGACCAATCACTCGTTTGCGCGTCTAAGACTTGCTGTCCAACGTCTGTTCCACGTCTTCCGGTCTGAGGCCAACTCCTATGGACGACCTCATTTTGTTCTTGCGTGTTCGTTTTGGTCTGAATAGACAAGCTCGACGGCCCAACGCGTAACCTCATCCCCAAATTTGATCCGTTTGGCTTTCGGCTTGACACATTTCCAACGTAAACTTGTGTCAGGTGTGTGTCCACACGGGCAGAGAACGGACACCCACAAGCCCGCTCTTCGTTCGTGTCGGGCCCGCATGTCGGCCGCCCATCTACCTCCCACCGCCCAAATTGAAGACGCACGCATGGGCGGACCCACTTGTTGGGCACCGAGTTGCCTGGTCGTCGTCCTTCTTAATGTGGAAGCTGTGGACCGACAAGTCCACATACTTCCACTTTCGAACACATCTTCCTCCTCGATCCCCGACACGAGCGAGCAAACTCTAGCCCGCCCGCCGCTCTTTCACTTTCTCTCCTCCACCTCCTCGCCGACGTCCATGGTGTGGCACTAGATCGGCAAAGGGAAGCACGACCACGAGTCCGGATAATCCTTCGGTCGTTGCCGCTCAACCAGCTCCATCCCGCCCGCGTTTAGCATATCGCCGCTGATGGCCCCGCAATGCAGTTGACCCTACATCAGCGTCGATATCTGTCGACGGTATTGGGAGACGGCGGCGCCACTCCCGTGGAGCAACTTCCACCTCCCCAAAAATTAGCTTCTCTCTACGGATTAGGTGCCCATCCCACCGGTCCCAATGAGCGGCCACGCTCGCCGTGAGGAGATCGACCATCGCCGTGTCTGCCTGCCATCGGATCTGCTCTACGATCGTAGGTACGCCGTCGATTCCCCGATGTGGGATACGTGGCTCCACGAAGAGCATGACCTGCGGCGGTATTTTTTTTGTCGGTCTTCCTCCGAGCCCGCCGCGCGCGCATCCTGCTTTACACGTATGCCCCAATCGTGCGAGCGTACGCGGGTGCGTGGCCTCATGCCGACGCCATCTCGCTCCCCATCCCCACCACCACCACCACCTCCCTGTTGGGGAAGTAGTAATAATTCAAAATTTTCCTACGTGTCACCAAGATCAATCTAGGAGATGCTAGCAACGAGAGAGAGGGAGTGCATCTTCATACCCTTGAAGATCGCTAAGCGGAAGCGTTGCAAAGAACGCGGTTGATGGAGTCGTACTCGCGGCGATTCAAATCGCGGAAGATCCGATCCAAGCGCCGAACGGACGGCGCCTCCGCGTTCAACACACGTACAGCCCGGGGACGTCTCCTCCTTCTTGATCCAGCAAGGGGGGAGGAGAAGTTGAGGGAGAGCTCCGGCAACACGACGGCGTGGTGGCGGTGGAGCTCGTGGTTCCCGGCAGAGCTTCGCTAAGCACTACGGAGGAAGAGGAGGTGTAGGAGGGGGAAGGGCTGCGCCAGGGGAAAGGGGTGCAGCTCCCATGCGCCTCCCCACTATATATAGGGGTGGAGGGGGCTGGTTTCATGCCCTCCAAGTCCATTGAGGCGTTGGCAAAGGTGGGAGGAAAGAAATCCCATCATTTCCCTTCCCCACCGATTGTTATCCCCCCTTTTTAGGGATCTTGATCTTATCCCTTCGGGATATGATCTTATTCCTTCTAAGGGGGGATCTTGATGCGCCTTGACCAGGGGTGTGGGGCCTTGCCCCCACTACCCACGTTCATGTGGGTCCCCCCATGCAGGTGGGCCCCACTCCGGAACCTTCTAGAACCTTCCCGGTACAATACCGAAAAATCCCAAACATTTTCCGGTGGCCAAAATAGGACTTCCCATATATAGATCTTTACCTCCGGACCATTTCGGAACTCCTCGTGACGTCCGGGATATCATCCGGGACTCCGAACAACTTTCGGTAACCACATACAATTCCCATTACAACTCTAGCGTCACCGAACCTTAAGTGTGTAGACCCTACGGGTTCGGGAACCATGCAGACATGACCGAGACACCTCTCCGGCCAATAACCAATAGCGGGATCTGGATACCCATATTGGCTCCCACATGTTCCACGATGATCTCATCGGATGAACCACGATGTCGGGGATTCAATTAATCCCGTATACAATTCCCTTTGTCCATCGGTATGTTACTTGCCCGAGATTCGATCGTCGGTATCCCTATACCTTGTTCAATCTCGTTACCGGCAAGTCTCTTTACTCGTTCTGTAACACATGATCCCGTGACTAACTCCTTAGTCACATTGAGCTCATTATGATGATGTATTACCGAGTGGGCCCAGAGATACCTCTCCGTCACATGGAGTGACAAATCCCAGTCTCGATTCGTGCCAACCCAACAGACACTTTCGGAGATACCTGTAGTGCACCTTTATAGTCACTCAGTTACGTTGTGACGTTTGATACACCCAAAGCATTCCTACGGTATCCGGGAGTTGCACAATCTCATGGTCTAAGGAAATGATACTTGACATTAGAAAAGCTCTAGCAGACGAACTACACGATCTTGTGCTTTGCTTAGGATTGGGTCTTGTCCATCACATCATTCTCCTAATGATGTGATCCCGTTATCAACGACATCCAATGTCCATGGTCAGGAAACCATGACCATCTATTGATCAACGAGCTAGTCAACTAGAGGCTCACTAGGGACATGGTGTGGTCTATGTATTCACACATGTATTACGGTTTCCGGTTAATACAATTATAGCATGAACAATAGACAATTATCATGAACAAGGAAATATAATAATAACCATTTTATTATTGCCTCTAGGGCATATTTCCAACACTCCCATGACCGACGAGTAGGAGGCGGAGCTCATGAGGCGGGTGATGGAGGACTCCGTCCGCACCCGCGACGAGGCCTGGTGGGAGGGCCTCGAAACCCAGTTGGCCCTCTCTACGGCCGGCGACGTCGCCATTCCGGAGTTGGACATGGCCATCAAGGAGGAGGTGAAGGAGAATGTGTTGGAGGAGCCCCCCATCGCCATGTGAAACACGCGCTTGGTGGGCCAGAGGTGGACGTGGTCGTCCACGGTGTCGGAGATGGCCGACTGGGTGGGTGCCAAGGCATGGGCACCCATGCCGCCACGGTCACCTGAGCCGTCCCTGCCACGTGAAGAGGTGGTGCAGGCGTCTCCGGCCAGGCAGCCACCACATGGGCCACTAGCCCACCTCTGACAGCCACCGCCGTACGTCGACCTCAGGATGGACGACGTCGAGAAGGACGGCGGCGCGTGAAGACGACAGTGGCATCGAACACAACCACGGTGGTGGTGGCATCGGAGTTTTTTATGTTTTTTAATGTTGAGTTAAGTTTAATGAAAGCTGAGACTTTTGTGGACTGTTTTAGCTTTTAGTAATATTTAATTAAGTTTATCTTATGTTTTTAAATTTATGGCTAGTTTTTTTTGTCATAACTCCTAGCCGGACAGTTTAAGATGCGGCCGTCCGGTTGGATGCACAAATCGACGGACGTCAAAAACCCGATACGATCGTCCGTTTTGTCGACCCAAATGAACAAACTCCGAACAAATCAAATCTCCGTTTGGAGTCGACGGTTGAAGTTGGCTAATTCACTCCGCCGCAAGCAAAGCCTTGACCAATGACTATTGAACCAGCACGTACAGTGGCAAGCGCGCGCAGAAGTCTACTCCTGCCGCGTGGTAGCAACGAAGTAGTTAACCAGTTGACGCTCCTGCTTGCTTCTCCCATCACAAGCCTATAAATAAAGGTCCACCGCCACCACCCTCTCCCATCTATCTCACCAACAAGCCACAGAAGCTCAACTTGCCGAAGCCCAGTTCAATTCGCAGCAATGGTTAGGATGCTGGACCTCGCCGAGGCCAAGGGATTCGCCGCGCCCGGCAATGTCATCGGTCTAGCCTTCGTCTTCGTGGCCGTCGTTGCGGTCGTGGCCATCGCCGTGTTCAGCTGCTCCGACGGGGCGGACAAGTCAGACGCCAAGCGCAAAAAGAAACGCAAGGCCCAACCCGTCGTTGTCGTTTTCGGTGGTGGAGGCTGCTAAGGAAGCGCATCGTGCCCACGCAAGTCCTCCTGGCACTTGTTGTCGACAACAAGTGTACTCCTGTATTGTACATGTATAATTCCTACAATCATACACTCATTAGTATTTTTTACCAAGTATCATACATTATTTAGTATTACTAGCAAAAATGCCCATGCTTTGCAACGAGTAATGAAACTATCATCATGGAATCTCACCATCCACTTTATCCTTCAAACATTTTCCTGTCATTATGCAAAATGCCCTTATGATTTCGCCATCATCGTTGCACGAGCTCTTCTTCGCCCACGATGGCCATCTGGGCTCTTTCATGCCTATTTGTTCTCCCCTTGATTCTACACCGGCTACACCGTTACAAATAAATATTAAAGAAAATTGAAACAACATAAATTTTCATATGTTAAGGATGAACATATCAATAGTAAAAACAACAATTTGAGAATTGCGCCAGAAACTATAGTTTGCAATAGAGGATGAAGTGAACCGTAAGTGAAATAACTTACAACTATGACATAAGAAAAATCATTGTCAATGCAAGCAGTAGCGACCAAAGCTGATTGATTTAGCATTGGAAAGCAACTGATGCGAAATAAGATTCAAGCAATATATGCATCCTAAGTGGCGGCAGCGTTGGGGGTCGGTACAGCCGGAGCCATTGAAACTTAGTAAGAAGGAGAGATAGCAGCTATAAGGAGTGAGCCAAGGGTTCGCGGGGTGGGGAGATCGTGCACCGTGCATGGGTGTCGATTGTAATCGTCGCCGATTGATTGCGGCCGTTGTTTCTTTTTTTGTGAAGAAATTGGTGATCATTTGATTTGAGAAAAACCAAGTGGGGTCACCGAGGGAAAGGTGTAACGTGCGAGATGAGGACATTGTATATGAACAATTGAGGCTTGCCCTAGAAACAATCCTACTTTTTTATGATAAAAAAACTTCCTTTCTACGTAAATAGGAGAATCATGTCAGGATCCATCTAAAAATAGAATCACGTCAGCGAATTGTTTTTTCTAAATCGTGCTTTAAAAAATGTCCGGGTTTCAAAAATATTCAAAATTCGAGTACAGTACCTCCTAGTTTTTTTTAAAAATTGTTCATGTTTTACGAAATACAAATTCGAAAACTTGTTCCTTTAAAAAAAATGTTCGAGTTTAAATTTTGTATTCATGACTTTGCAACGTACTCTTGTTGTTTTAGGATCCAGTGCTGCTGCTAGCTTCGTTTAATTAATAGAGCTTTGCAATGTTACACGTGAGATTGTCTAGTGTATGGGCTAGCATGTCACGGTGGCCTGCACGAGCTACCTGGTTCGATTCCTGATGGCACACCTTTTGTTTTCTTTTTTGAGAAGAGCGCACTTTGGCGCTGTGGTATAGCATCCGCCAATGGGCCGGCCCATCTCGGCTTGGTACGGCGACGTACATATTTTTATTATAGTTTTTTACGGACGGACAAACTAAGTTTTGTACCACCTCGGGTAGTGTTAATTTAATATTGAACGGCACAAATAAAATTATCTAAACGGGACGAAACTAAGCATATCACCTTGCTTTATTAGTAGGTAATAGACAACCATGTTGTATTCCACCATGTCGTACCTTTTCTGGTACTACTATCTATATATTGTGCCTACGAATATTTTGTGTCTTTGAGAGATGGCTCCGTTGACGTACACCATTAATATATTCGCCAGGAGGTAGGTTGGCCCACATGCCAGTGACCCAACTGTAGGTGTAGTATGTCTGGGGCCACCTCCTAATGTTTGTGCTCCTGTATTGTACATTCATAATTCTTTTTATTGAACCAATTTTACTTGCTATCCTATATGACAAAATAAGTGATTCCAATCGGACGCAGAGTTTCTGCTCCCGAGCTCATTTGAGCTCGGTGAACAGTAAAATCGTAAAAAAATATAAAAAATACAAAAAACTGATTTTTTTTGAACAACATTGACAAATGTACTAAGTGCATGCAAAAATTCGGCCTGAAATAACATTTCTATAAGGCGTGGCAAAAGAAAACAAAATTGATACTCAGAAAATGCACATTTTTAGAGTATCGGTTTTTTTTTGCCATGCCTTCTTTTCGATTTTACTGTTCACCTAGCTCATTTGAGTTCGGGAGCAGAATGGCACTTTCGATTCCAATCAACCTATTTTGCTCAACATATAAATATGTCACCTTAGCATGTAAACATGCATGGGAAATACTCCCTTCGTTCCTAAATATAAGTCTTTTTAGAGATTTCACTACGGATTACATACGAGTGTATATAGACATACTTTAAAGTGTAGGTTCACTCATTTTGCTTCGTATGTAGTTCGTAGTGGAATATCTAAAAAGACTTATATTTAGGAACGGAGGGAGTAGCTTAGATGTTTTTATTAATGTTATGCTACTTATATTCAATAAATATTTTACAACTATACTATAATCAACTAAAATAACTCATATGTGTTTTATTGTGGTTCTCATATTATTACATTTAACCGATTCTTGTTATAATATACCACAACAAATCCCCACAGTAGTGCACGTGATATCGTTTACTTTATGTAATTTCTTGTTGTGATTAGTTATAAATGTACCTACCACATTGCACACCAACACGGCAACACTATGCATATTCAGAATGTTAAAACAGAAAACACTATGCACATTCTATGTTCATAAATTCTGCGGCAAGTATTATGCACTTCTATGATACAGAGACGACACCATAAAGGGAAAATATCTGTTAAAAAATGAACACTATGTTTCCAAGTATTAAAATTCTAAAAATCCAATATGCTGCGCAGGTAATTTTTTATAAATATGTATAAGATCACTTTCAATATCGAACTCATCAATGAAATTGTGAACAAGTATCAAACACCAATGTGCATGCTGAATTTGTTTTTCTACATACCTCCTAAAACATCAATAAATGGGATGGTTTGCATCAGACACAAACTCGTACCTTTTAAATTGATATACATAATATTAAACATTCCGAGGAGATCAAATTTTAGTTGGAATATAGTAAGGCAATCGAAGGCATTGTTCGTGCATTGCGGTGGCCACATGCTAGTTAATTAAAGCACTAAACTCAACAGGTGAAGTCCAACATATGTTGACTATTTTGTATTTATCATTTTTAACCAAAAATAGTAGGAAGTATACTACAAAACATATAAGTAGATAATAACTATCATGGTACATATACTCCGGTCCAAAGAAGTATCAACTATTCCTACGAGCTTGCCGACAACGAAAACTGCAAGGAATATTTTACATTTCAATTTTCTATAAATGTTATATATGTATACCTTTGAATCTGTGCAACAATGTACCTGCAATGTTTGGTTCATTTTTTCTCTTTTGCAGTTTACAATTTAAATTTCACAATTTGTATTTAATTAGTCATCCCCATTTTGAGTCATCATTCGGCCTTCCAAGGTGTATGTTCTTTGATGTTATCGCAACCATGAAGGTACAAAAGATTAATGGTTTACCCCTAACAATGATATGATGTCTTCATCGGCTTTAAGTTGCACTGATCACAAAACCTAGGCACAAAACCATGGAATTCTTCGAGACTTCAGTTTGTTCCTCCTTTTGTACTAAGGTTTCGTTGTATGTTCCTTGTCATCGCTCTGTTGATTAGTATGTGTATTACCTCCCAAAATACATATAGTATTAGTATTTTTAGATACTGAAAAGACATATAGTATGTTGATTGTTGTCAAGTTGACAAAACTGTAGTGTTGATGTTGGGCTCCCAAGAGCATGAGTTTGTAGCAACTAGCAAGCAACACGCTTTCCCTTAGTAAGAAACTAAGGTTTCAATCCGTGGAAGCAAATACATCCTGCAATAGGACAGTTTGTTCAACACAAATAAAACTTCACTTATGTCCCCAACAGTGCTAACAAGGGTGTCAAACTTGGTAGTCTTGATAGTTGCACAAGATAAGTAAAAGATAATGTGATGGATAATTTGTTGTATTGTGGGAATAAAACAAAACTAAAAATAAAAGTGCGTATACAAATTGTTGTATGTTGATTCTTATGTTAAAAACAGGACATGAGTTCATAGTTTCACAAAGTGCAACTCTCCAATATATAAAAGTGCGACAAGTAACATAGTCATGTGAAAAATTGCATCATGAAATATTTCATGCTCATGGCAAACATACAATATGGGTTGATATTATATAGGCAATACGTCCAATTCCATGGAATTCTTCGAGACATCAGTTTGTTCCTCCTATTGTACTAAGGTTTAGGTGTATGTTCGTTGTCATCATTATCTTAATTAGTATGTGTATTCCCTCAAAAAAAGTATGTGTATTACCTCTCAAAAGACATATAGTATTATTATTTTTAGATACTGAAAAGACATATAGTATGCTGATTGTTGTCAAGTTGACATAATTGTAGTGTTGATGTTGGGCTCCGAAGTGCACGAGTTTGTAGCAAGCAACAAGTTTTCCCTCGGTAAGAAACTAAGGTTTCAACCCATGGAAGCAAATATATCCTGCAATAGATAGTTTGATAGTTTGTTCAACACAGATAAAACTTCACTTATGTCCCCAATATTGATAACAAGGGTCTCAAACTTGGTAGCGTTGATAGTTGCACAAGGTAAGTAAAAGATAAAGTGATAGATAATTTTTTTTGTTGTGGGAATAAAACAAACTAAAAATAAAAGTGTGTATAAATTTTTTTGGAAGGTGATTCTTATGTTAAAAGAAGGATCTGGGTTCATAATTTCACCAAGAGCAACTCTCCAATACATAAAAGTGCGACAAGTAACAGAGTCATGTGAAAAATTGCATAATGAAATATTTCATGCTCATGCCTAACATATGATATAGGTTGATTATATATATGTTGTACGTCCAAATTCCATAGAACTATTAACCTCTGCATCACATGGCTAATAGTCCATTCATAGGTCGAAATTCTCTCCGCACCATCCAAATTTGAAGTGTAAACACAGATAATTGCCTTAAGCATGCTGACATAATGTTGTCTATTGGAATCATTTTACTCCTCATATAAACATTTATACTTAGTGGGAAAATACAATGCAATACAATACAAGCCTTTTTCACTTTTTTCACTCTCGTAGTTTATTTGCCAGACTAAACCTAAATAAAGCACACCCTCCCTCTATTGGTATCGATCTAAACTGGCCAAGAATAAACAAGAAACCAGAGAGAAATATACATAATGTAAACCAACCATAAAGGCATTAAAAAATTTGAACATAAAGAAAAAATTATCACATGATAAACATCATTGCTAAAGATTACATCAGATTAACCATAATCATGTAGGGAAGCTCATATGTTAATTGTATTGAACATTAAACAAGAGATATTATAGCTTGGCTATTGCCATGACTCTATAGTCCAGGGGGTGGACTATTCACAACCCATCTTGGCATAAGAGGATCGATGTTGATGATGTTTATGGACATGAATCACCCCTCCGTTAGTGTGCTGGAACATGGCTGTAGACGAAGATAGCCTCGGAATTGCGAAGTGGCAGCAACAGAAAATGCCCGATAATTCATGATACGGTTTTGGAGGTATATAAAGCGATCAGGCACCAAAGTCACGTCGGGGAGACCCATAGGCCCTAGGCGCCACCATAAGGTGGGTGACTAGGCCCTGTGGGCCACTCTAGGTGGTGGGCCATGGCCCATTGTTCCTCTAGTGATGCAAAAGCCTGATACCTCTCCAACGTATCTATAATTTTTTATTGTTCCATGCTATTATATTATCAATCTAGGATACTTCATATGCATTTATACGCTGTTTTGTATCAATTTTGGGAACTAACCTATTAACCCAGTGCCTAGTGCCAATTGCATTTTCTACGTGTTTTTGGCTTTTCGAGAAACCAGTACCAAACGGAGTCCAAACGCTACGAAACTTTTTGTCGATTTTTTATGAACAAAAATAAGACCTGGAAGATTTGGAGGGAGTCCAGAAGCCGCACGAGGAGACGCCAATGCAACAGGGCGTGCCCTATTACCTTGGGACCACCTCGTGCCTCCGTTTGACCTAACTCCTCCTCTATAAATTCTCTAAAATCAGGAAACTAACAAAGAGCCACCCGAAACACTTTTTTCGCCACTTCAATTCTTTGTTCCGCCTTGAGCCCATCTGGAGCCCTGTTCCGGTCCCCTGCTGGAGGAGGGATCAATCACGGAGGGCCTCTCCATCAACCTTGCTACCTCCATGATGTTGTGTGAGTAGTTCACCACAGACCTACGGGTCCATATCTAGTACCTAGATGGCTTTCTCTCTCTCTCTCTCTCTCTCTCTCTCTCTCTCTCTCTCTCTCTCTCTCTCTCTCTCTCTCTCTCTCTCTCTCTCTCTCTCTCTCTGATCTTCGATACAAAGTTCACCACGATTCCCGCGGTGATCTATCCGATGTAATCTTATTTTGCGGTGTGTTTGTTGGGATCCGGTGAATTGTGGGTTTATGATCAGATTATTCATGAATATTAATTGATTCTTTTCTAAATTATTTTATGCATGATTGTTATGGCTTCGTATTTATCTCCAATCTATCATTTTGGTTTGGCCAACTAGATTGATTTATCTTCAGTGGGAGTGGTGCGTTGTGACGGGTTCAATCTTGCAGTGCTCAATCCTAGTGACAGAAAGGGACATGACATGTATTGTATTTCTTCCATTAAGGATGAAAAGATGGGATTTATTCATATCACTTAAGTTTACTTTGTCTACATCATGTCATCTTGCTCCAAGCATTACTCTGTTTCATGCTTAATACTTTAGGTGCATGCTGGATAGCAGTCGATGAGTGGAGTAATAGTAGTAGATGCAATCACGAGTAGGTCTACTTGTTTATGGACGTGATGCTTATATACATGATCATTGCCTTGAATAAGATATCATATCTATGCGCTATTCTGTCAATTGCCCAAGAGTAATTTGTTTACTCACCGTATGCTATCTTCGAGAGAGAAGCCTCTAGCGAAAACTGTGGCCCCAGTTCTACAAAAATTATATTACTAAAACCCTAAAAATATTGCTACAATTTATTTTCTGTTATTTACTCTTATATTTATATAATCTATCTATCAATATTTAATCTTTGCAAGTAATGAGTTCAAGGGTCTTGACAACCCTCTTGCCCGCGTTGGGTGCAAATGTTTGATTCTGTGTGTGTAGGTGCTGACGACGAGAGTTTGCGTGATTCTCCTATTGATTCGATAACCTTGGTTCTCACTGAGGGAAATACTTATCTCTAGTATGCTGCATCTCCTCTCATCTTCGGGGAAATCCCAACGCAGTTTACATGTAGCAAAGCCCCCTCTCATTTCTATGATGATTTTATGAATGGTAATTTCCTGGAATTCCAAAAACAGCAGAAAACATAAATTAACACTAGCCACTGAATTAATAAGTTATTCCCTCTGATAGCTTTAAAACATTGCGAACTTAAAGGATAATAGGGATGAATCATACAAAAATTATAGATACGTTCGAGAGTCGAGACATATCATGTGCACGCATGATATTAGTTTGCGCTTTTTATAGAGCTTCTGCATAGGGGAATGATTGTCACAACCCTACTCTATTCATGCATTTAGTTTAGCCATGAGTGTTGCATCATGTTTCAAATTTTATTTATTTAAACTTGAAATGGGGATTGCCAAACCCTAGCACCACATTGAAATGCTTTCTCCAACTAAGCCTATTTTCAATGAATCCAAAATGGCCTTCACAAATGTTCATCATTTTCGATAAATGTTTGAAACAACATAGCAGAGGCGATGCACATTTAACAAAGTCATTTGGCATTTTAAATAAACCAAAAATGCACGAGGAAATGAATATTTAAAGTGCTACAAATTATCTAGTGGCTCCAAAATTGTTGGAACTTATTTTGAGGCTTGGCTATATTATTCTTTAGTCCCCAGGATTATTTCAAAGAATTTTGCACTTGGGTTAATACCCTAAATAAATCAAAATAGGGAGAAATCAAATAGAAAAGAAAACAGGAAATAGAAACAACCACCTAGGCTTACCTGGAGATGCAGCCGAGCCCACCAGGGGCACGACCATCTTCTTCCTCCTGCCAGAAGGCGGAGGAGAAGGAGGGCACGACGCCCGGCCGAGTGTGTGTCACGCAGCAGGCAGCTCGCCTGGCTGCCTCGCCACGTCCCGACGACAGGGATAAGCTCCGCATAGCCATCCCAATAGAGGGGACTCATCCATTTGCCCCTGCCTCTCTCCCTCGCTCTCTGTCCGCCATGACCGTAGCCCCACGAGCTCGCCGTCGTCGCCTGCGTAGCCACTTCGCCTCTCTCGCCTCCCTGAGCTGTCCCCGAGCTCCGTCATGACCCTCTATGCCTCCCCGTCAAGCCACGCCTTGCCGGGAGTAACGCGTCGCCGTGAAGCCGCGGTCTTCAAGCTCAGATCGCCGGAGATCGCCACCGCCGCTCCGACTACACCAAGAGCCTCACCGTGAGCTCTCATGCAATTTCCCCCCTCTTTCTGATCTTGATTCCGAGCGGTAGCTGCCAATTGCATCGAGGCCGAGAACCTCCGCCGTGCGAGCAAGACGTCGGCGTCGCTCCGGTCCCCCTCCGGTTCGGCTGACCCGTCTGTCGTGCTCATGAGCTCGCGTAGGTGTCGTAGATGCCAAGCCTCGATCGTTTAGCACGCTACAGCGTCGATTGCGTCGAGGTCCGAGCCCCGGCCGCCGCCGTGGTGCTCGCCGCCATCGACTGAGGACACCTCCGGTGAAGCTGATGGCTCCATTGGATGCGCGCGAGTCCGCCTAGCTGTCCGTAGGACGTCTCCGCCGTCGATTTGGTCGCCAGAGGAGCAATCCCGAGCCCCTCCGCCATGTCTGTTATCGCCGGCCGCTAACCGCTAGTGAGTCTCACCCATTTGACTAGGGGTTTGAGCTCCCCAGGTTCAATGACATGTGGGCCCAGCCCTTGGCTAACTTTAGCTTAGGTGATAATTAAATTATTTTGCTTAATTAGCACTAACAGTCACTTACACGTGGGCCCAACCCCCCTAACACACTTAGTTTAACCTTAATCAGGGTTAATTAAGATAATTAACCCTATTTAGTTAACTGGGCCACTAACCAGTGGGACCCACTGGTCTGGTTTGACATGAGCTGCTCAGTTAACCCGCTGATGTCACAGTGACCTCATGCTGACGCAATAATCTATTTCTGGAATTTTAATAAATCTTAAATGATTTATTTATTTCAAAAAATATTTTAAAACTTTTAAAAATCATATAAAATAATCTATAGCTCAGATGAAAAAGATTTATATATGAAATATGTTCAGAAAAATCCAAAGAATCCATTTGTACCCTTTTCATACATGATAGAACAACTTATGTCCTCTGTTTAGAAAAAATCATATAAATGACATTTAAGTAACCATATATGGAGTTTGAATTTGAACCTTTGGTTCAAACCAACTTCATTTAATCTGGTTGCTAGATGCATTAGCTCAATCAACAACGTATTACCATGTCATGATCATGCATCATAGTGTTGCATTTCCATGAATTGAATGTTGTTCCCTCTTGTTTGCCAGTGTTGTTCCTCCTCAATAGACGTTGTTCCGACATTGAGATCGATGTCACCGATGAAGACTCATTGTGATCTTCAGAAGTGCCAGACAAGCACCCCACCTTGAGCATACTGATATAAACCCACTCTCTCGCTCCTGCTCTCTTTTACTGTATTAGGACAATGACGATTCAACTGTTACATGTTTCGGTAGTTGAACCCATTCCTCTGCATGACATGTCTTTGTCACGGTAAATAGTTGAAACCACTCAGCATGAGTAGCAACTGCTTGAGCCTTGTGGTGCCTACTCATCTATGCTTGCTTACTATGCCTGCTATGCTGAGATTCATGTTGGGTCTGATCCATCTAGGAGATGAATCGGAATGGACGTGTTCATGTCTTGCTGTGTGAGAGATAAGTGTGTGAATCTGATTTGGTAAAGGTAGTGATGAGTGGCCATGTAGGAGTACATGGCGGGTTGTCTCATTGGGACCGTCCTTAAGAACCGAGTTCTGAGTATGTGATCCAAGACATCTACTACCACACGTTGCGCCCTGAAATATGACCCCGCTCGACTTATTAATCGCCTTGATCTCTATCCAAGAGTTGCAACTAGTTTCTGGTGTTTGTAGGAAAAGTGTGTTGGAGAACGTTGCATGGGAAACAATTTTTTTCCTACGCACACGCAAGATCTATCCATGGTGATGAGCATCTACGAGAGGGAGAGTGGATCTACATACCCTGGTAGATCGCTAAGTGGGAAGCGTTAAGAAACGCGGTTGATGTAGTCAAACGTCTTCGCGATCCAAATCGCCGAGCGTCCCGCGATCCAATCACGATCTAGTACCGAACAGACGGCACCTTCGCGTTCAGCACACGTACAACTCGATGACGATCTCCGCCTTCTTGATCCAGCAAGAGGGAGCGAAGAGGTAGATGAGTTCTCCGGCAGCGCGATGGCGCGGCGGCGGCGGCGGTGGAACTATTCCAGCAGGGCTTCGCCTAAGCGCTGCTGAAAACTAGAGGACTTGATCTATCGAGAGAGAGGGCTGCACTATGGCCTTTTTGGGTCGAAGTGCTTTTGCCCTCTCTCCCTCTAGTATATATAGGAGGGAGGGGAGGGAGGCTGGCACCCTAGGGCTGCCCCTTTGGTGTGGCCGCAAGGAGGAGAGGTGGAGGAGTCCTACTCCAATCCTACTAGGAGTAGGATTCCTCTTCCTCCACTTGGAAACTCTTTCCACCTTTGGGTTTTCCCACCCCTAGCCGCATGGGCCTTAGTGGGGGGCTCGGACAGCCCACTAAGGGCTGGCTTGACTCCTCCCACAGCCCATGAGGCCCTTTGGGTTGAGAGCCCCCCCCCCCCGATGGTCCCCGGTACCCTCCCGGCACTCCCGGTACACTACCGAACCTTAAGTGTGCAGACCCTGCGCGTTCGAGAACTATGTAGACATGACCGAGACACCTCTACAGTCAATAACCAATAGCGGGACCTGGATGCCCATATTGGTTCCTACATATTCTACGAAGATCTTTATCGGTTGAACCTCTATGTCAAGGATTCAGTTAATCCCGTATGCTGTTCCCTTTGTTCATTGGTATGTTACTTGCCCGAGATTCGATCGTCGGTATCTCTATACATAGTTCAATCTCATTACCGGCAAGTCTCTTTACTCGTTCTGTAATACAAGATCCCGTGGCTAACACTTTAGTCACATTGTTTGCAAGGCTCGTTGTGATGTTGTATTACCGAGTGGGCCCTGAGATACCTCTCCGTCACACGGAGTAACAAATCCCAGTCTTGATCCATGCCAGCTCAACAGACACCTTCGGAGATACCTGTAGAGCATCTTTATAGTCACCCAGTTACGTTGTGACGTTAGATACACACAAGGTATTCCTCCGGTGTCAGTGAGTTGCATGATCTCATGGTCATAGGAACAGATACTTGACATGCAGAAAACAATAGCAATAAACTGACACGATCATATGCTACGTTCATAGTTTGGGTCTTGTCCATCACATCATTCTCCTAATGATGTTATCCCGTTATCAAATGACATCTCATGTCTATGGCTAGGAAACCTTGACCATCTTTGATCAACGAGCTAGTCTACTAGAGGCATACTAGGGACATAGTGTTGTCTATGTATCCACACATGTATCAGTGTTTCCAATCAATACAATTATAGCATGGATAATAAACGATTATCATGAACAAGGAAATATTATAAAAACTACTTTTATTATTGCCTCTAGGGCATATTTCCAACAGTCTCCCACTTGCACTAGAGTCAATAATCTAGCTCACATCACTATCTGATTTACATTGTAATGAATCTAACACCCATACAGTTCTGGTGTTGATCATGTTTAGCCCTTGGAAGATGTTTAGTCATCGGATCTGCAACATTCAGATCCGTGTGCACTTTGCAAATATTTATGTCGTCCTCCTTGATGTAATCGCGGATGGAATTGAAATGTTTCTTTATGTGTCTGGTTCTCTTGTGAAACCTTGGTTCCTTGGCTAGAGCAATGGCACCAGTGTTGTCACAGAATAGAGTCATTCGGTTTAGTGCACTAGGCACTACTCCAAGATCTGTCATGAACTCCTTCATCCAGACACCTTCCTCCGAGGCAGCGATGTACTCCGCTTCGCATGTAGAATCAGCTACCACGATTTGCTTGGAACTGCACCAGCTTACCGCACCCCCATTGAGAATAAATACGTATCCGGTTTGAGACTTAGAGTCATCCGGATCAGTGTCAAAGCTTGCATCGACGTAACCCTTTACGACGAGCTCTAAATCACCTCCATAAACGAGAAACATGTCCTTAGTCCTTTTCAGGTACTTCAGGATATTCTTGACCGCCGTCCAGTGTTCCATTCCTGGATCACTTTGAAACCTTCCGGCCATACTTATGGCAAGGCTAACATCGGGTCTTGTGCACAGCATTGCATACATGATAGAGCCTATGGCTGAAGCATAGGGGACGACGCTCATCTTTTTTCTATCTTCTGCAGTCACTGGGCATTGAGTCTTACTCAACTTCACACCTTGCAATACAGGCAAGAACCCCTTCTTGGACTGATCCATTTTTAACTTCTTCAAAACTTTGTCAAGGTATGTGCTCTGTGAAAGTCCTATTAAGTGTCTCGATCTATCTCTATAGATCTTGATGCCTAATATGAAAGCAGCTTCTGCTAGGTCCCTCATTGAAAAACTCTTGTTCAAATATTCCTTCACGCTTTCCAACATTTCTATATTGTTTCCAATCAGCAATATGTCATCCACATATAATATTAGAAACGCTATAGAGCTCCCACTCACTCTCTTGTAAATACAAGCTTCTCCGTAAACTTGTATAAACCCGAACGCTTTGATGACCTCATCAAAGCGAAGATTCCAACTCCGAGATGCTTGCACCAGTCCATAAATGGATCGCTGGAGTTTGCAAACTTTGTCAACATTCTCTGGATCGACAAAATGTTCTGGTTGCATCATATACAACTCTTCCTTAAGGAAACCGTTAAGGAACGCTGTTTTGACATCCATCTGCCAAATTTCATAATCGAAAAAGGCAGCTATTGCTAACATGATTCTGACGGACTTACGCATCGCTACGGGTGAGAAGGTCTCATCGTAGTCAACTCGTTGAACTTGTGAAAAACCCTTTGCCACAAGTCGAGCTTTATATACGGTGACATTACCGTCCGTGTCCGTCTTCCTCTTAAAGATCCATTTGTTCTGAATGGCCTTTCGCCCTTCAGGTAATACTTCCAAAGCCCATACTTTGTTTTCATACATGGATCCCATCTCGGATGTCATGGCCTCTAACCATTTCTCGGAATCCGGGCCCATCATCGATTCTCCATAGCTCGTAGGTTCATCGTTGTCCAACAACATGACCTCCAAGACAGGGTTGCCGTACCACTCAGGAGCAGTACGCGTCCTTGTCGACCTACGAGGTTCAATAGCAACTTGATCCGAAGCTTCATGATCATCATCATTAACTTCCTCTTCAACTGATGTAGGCTCTACAGAAACATCTTTCTGCGCTGCGCTACTCTCTGGTTGAAGTAAAGGTTCAACAACCTCATCAAGTTCTATCTTCCTCCCACTCAATTCTTTCGAGAGAAACTCTTTCTCAAGAAATGTTCCGTTTTTAGCGACAAACACTTTGCCTTCGGATCTGAGATAGAAGGTATACCCAACTGTCTCTTTTGGGTATCCTATGAAGACGCATTTCTCCGCTTTGGGTTCCAGCTTTTCAGGCTGAAGCTTTTTGACATAAGCATCACATCCCCAAACTTTAAGAAACGATAACTTTGGCTTCTTGCCAAACCATAGTTCATATGGCATCGTCTCAACAGATTTCGATGGTGCCCTATTTAAAGTGAATGCAGCTGTCTCTAATGCATAACCCCAAAACGATAGTGGCAAATCGGCAAGAGACATCATAGATCGCACCATGTCCAATAAGGTTCGATTACGACGTTCGGACACACCATTACGCTGTGGTGTTCCAGGCGGTGTCAATTGTGAAACAATTCCACACTGTCTTAAGTGACTGCCAAACTCATAACTCAGATATTCTCCTCCTCGATCAGATCGTAGGAATTTAATCTTCTTGTTACGATGATTCTCAACTTCACTCTGAAATTGCTTGAACTTTTCAAATGTTTCAGACTTGTGTTTCCTTAAGTAAATATACCCATATCTACTTAAGTCATCAGTGAAGGTGAGAAAGTAACGATATCCACCGCACGCCTCAATGCTTATCGGACCGCACACATCAGTATGTATGATTTCCAACAAGTCACTTGCTCGTTCCATTGTTCCAGAGAACGGGGTTTTAGTCATCTTGCCCATGAGGCACGGTTCACATGTGTCAAGTGATTCAAAATCAAGTGACTCCAAAAGTCCATCAGCATGGAGCTTCTTCATGCGTTTTACACCAATATGACCTAAACGGTAGTGCCACAAGAAAGTGGTATTATCATTATCAATCCTACATCTTTTGGCATCAATGTTATGAACATGTGTATCATCACTATCGAGATTCAATAAGAATAAACCCCTCACATTGGGTGCATGACCATAAAAGATATTACTCACATAAATAGAACAACCATTATTCTCTGATTTAAATGAGTAACCAACTCGTAATAAACAAGATCCAGATATAATGTTCATGCTTAATGCAGGCACTAAATAACAATTATTCAGGTTCATCACTAATCCCGATGGTAATTGAAGAGCGAGCGCGCCGACGGCGATCACATCAACCTTGGAACCGTTTCCCACGCGCATCGTCACTTCGTCCTTTGCCAACCTCCGTCTATTCCGCAGTTCCTGTTTTGAGTTTGAAATGTGAGCAACCGCACCGGTATCAAATACCCATGCACTACAACAAGAGATGGTAAGGTACACATCAATAACATGTATATTATATATACCTTGTTTGTTGTTGGCCGCCTTCTTGTCAGCCAAATACTTGGGGCAGTTCCGCTTCTAGTGACCAGTTCCCTTGTAATGAAAGTACTCAGTATCTGGCTTTGGTCCAGCTTTGGGTTTCTTCATGGGAGGGGCAACTGCTTTGCCACTCTTCTTGGAGTTACCCTTCTTGCCCTTGCCATTCTTCTTGAAACTAGTGGTTTTATTGACCATCAACACTTGATGCTCCTTCTGAATCTCAGACTCAGCGACTTTCAACATCGCAAACAGCTCGGCGATTGACTTGTTCATCCCGTGCATGTTATAGTTCAACACGAAGCTCTTGTAGTTAGGTGGCAATCATTGAAGAACTCTGTCAGTGATCACCTCTGCTGGAAGGGGCATCCCCAATTCAGCTAGACGTGTGGAATACCCAGAAATTTTGAGTATGTGTTCACTGACAGACCCGTTCTCCTCCATCTTGCAGGCATAGAACTTATCGGAGGTCTCATACCTCTTGATCCGCGCATTCTTCTGAAAGATAAACTTCAACTCCTGGAACATATCATATGCTCCATGACGTTCAAAACGTCTTTGAAGTCCCGGTTCTAAGCCATACAACATTGCACATTGAACCATTCACTACTGGAATCAGGGTCTTTGCCGTATGCCATAGCAGACGGCAAAGGCCTGCCTGGCGGACGGCAAAGCCTTTGCCGTCTGCCAGCAGACGGCCAACAGTCCGGCTGAACAGCTAACGGCAAAGGCCACTTTGTCGTCTGCTGGCAGACGGCAAAGAAGCCAAGCTCTTTGCCGTCTGCTGGCAGACGACAAAGCCCCTGAACGGCAGACAAAAGGTGCCAGCCCCGTTAGGGGGCTAACGGCGCTCTTTGCCGTCTGCTGGCAGACGGCAAAGACCTTTGCTTCTTTGCCGTCTGCCAGCAGACGGCAAAGAGCTGCAGCTGACGTCAGATGATGTCAGGTGTCAGCTGGGCCAACGCAGGCTCTTTGCCGTCTGCCAGCAGATGGCAAAGAAGCAAAGGTTTTCGCCGTCTGCCAGCAGACGGCAAAGAGGCCAAATAGGCCAGCCCAGGTTGCACAGGCTGCTGCCACGTGGCCTCTTTGCCGTCTGCTGGCAGACGGCGAAGACCTTTGTCGTCTGCTAGCAGACGGCAAAGTGGCTATATTGCCACTGTTTTTCTTTTCTTAAATTCAATCAATTTCACAGATATATATATATATATATATATATTCATTTCAAAATATTTCAACAAGTACATATAGACAACATATCCCTGCCATATGGATATGATCATCGAACACATATATACACCAAATGAAAAGTCCAACATATCCAACAATTAAGCAAAAGGTCCATATAGTTTCATCCATACATACATATATAGGTAGCAAGTTTCACATTGTTCATCATACAAAATCAAAACAAAAAGGAAGCACAAGAAGAAGAGTAGACTCCATCAACGCGAGCTTCCTCATCGAAAGCAAATCTGCAAATTGGGAAAGAAGAAAGTTAGAAGAAGAAGAAGAAGAAGACTAGAAGAAAAAGACTAGCTAGAAGAAGAAGAAGAAGAAGAAGAAGACTAGAAGAAGAAGAAGAAGAAGAATTTTTCTTCTCTTTCTTTTTCTCCTCTCCTCTTCTTTATCTTCTTCTTCTTCTAACTAAGGTAGGTAAAAATGCCATTTTTTAGCTAAGCTAGGAAAAAAATGCTAAGTGTAGGTCATTTTAGAGCTAAGCTAGGTAAATAGGTCATTTTGGAGCTTAGTAAGGTTATTATGTCATTTTCGAGGATGATGCCATCTTTGAGCCAACTTACGTAAGTATAGCTCATTTTTTTATCTAACTTAGGTAATTATGCCATTTAGGAGGAAAATAAACTAAGTATAGAGAAAACGTACCCTCATCACAACAAATGCGATGAAGATCGCAACTAAGGTAACAATTGATCCAACGGCATAATGATACCAAGCCTCATTATCAATGGCATATTTTCTAATCTTCTTAATCTTCAAGCGCATTGCATCCATCTTCAAGCGCATTGCATTCATCTTCATCTTGTGATCATCGACGACATCGGCAACATACAACTCCAATGTCATCTTCTCTTTTTCAATTCTTTTAATTTTTTCTTTCAAATACTCATTTTCTTTTTCAACTAAATTTAAGTTCTCGACAAGAGGGTCGGTTGCAAATTCCGGTTCACATACCTCCTAGATTAAAATATCTCTATGTCAACTTGATGGCCATAATTGTCATAAATGCGAAATGCAACAAATAGTTATAAAAGAGAATTTACCACATCCGAATCATAAAGCGGGCGAGGGCCGGCGGGGACGGATTTCAAGACCATGGCACTATGTATAAGAAACAATCATACAAAGTAAGAAAATTATACAAGTAACTATATAAATCATACAATCATACAAGAAAATGGCAAGTGTAGGTCATTTTAGAGCTATCCTAGTTAAAATAGGTCATTTTGGAGGTAGGTAAGGTTATTTTGTCATTTTGGAGGAAAATAAGCTAAGTCAATGTCATTTTGGAGCTAAACCAAGGTTATCATGCCATTTTTTACCTAAGTATGCTAAGTATGTCGTAAATGAACTAAAGAAGCTAAGTATAGGTCATTTTGGAGCTATCCTAGGTAGTTATGCCATTTTTAGCTAACTAAGCATATTAAGTCATTTAGGAGGAAAAATGCTAAGTATAGGCCATTTTATAGCTATCCTAGGTAAAGTATGTCAGTTTGGAGCTAAGTAAGGTTATTATGTCATTTTCGAGGAAAATAAGCTAAGTCAATGTCATTTTGTTGAATACCTAATAACATGAACTAATTAATAACATATATGTACATAATAATAATTGAATACCTGACATTACTAATATTAATCTTCATCGTCTATATATGCTCCGGGATCAATAAATGCAGAATCATCATCACTATCAGTAATGACGTGCTCATCAGCATCATCAATAAATGCATCAACATGTGGAAGGCCTCCTTTATGTAATCGGTCAAGCATTGACAGGTCATCCGTAGCAGTAACCTCTTCTTCTTCCGTCTCTTCTTGTTCCGGCTCAGGGGTGAAGTCGGATTCACTGTCGCTGTCTACCTCAATGTTCTGGGGTGAAGTAGAGCGGTTTTTGAAACGTTTTTTGGAAACACGTGTTTCTTGGAAGAATTCTCCTTCATATGTGTCTGGGTTAATGTGAGGGTCATAATCATCTTCATTGAGGGGAGGTGGTCTAAAATGTGGCGGCACATCATAAACGACATCCCAACCATTCAGATTTGGATCAGTTTGGCAGGCCCACGGTAGATAGAAAACTTGGGTCACCTGTTGAGCCGTAATATAGACATCGGGAACATCTAAATGGGTGCTTTGTTTGATTTCGACTAGCCCTATATGTTCATGAGTCCTTCTAGTCTCCTTTGGCTGGAACCAATAACATTTGAAGACTACGACGTTTGGTGGGTTTTCACCAAAGAATGTAAGCTCATAAATTGCTTCAACTCTTCCATAATACTCGACCCCTCCTTCACCGATAGCGGAGACACAACAATTTGTAGACTTTCGGTCGGCCATAGATAGCTCTTTGCCAAAAGTACGAAAGCGATACCCGTTGATGTCGTATTTGTCAAATGAACGGACCTTATAGTCAAAACCATTTGCGACTTGTCTCAATTCGGAGTCCATAGACTCTGCATTAGCCTACAAGTTTAATACGAAAGGATTGTTGCATTAGCCGCAAACTAGACGAAGAAATGAAATGGTCTAATGGAAATTACCGTTTGTTTGAACCAAGAGATGAAACCGGGATAGCCTCCTCCATGCTTTGCCAGAAGCTCATACTCTTCGATGGAATCCTTTTGGATCACCGCTCCATCCGAGAATTTGGCGACGTATCGACTGTATCACATATCCGGGAATAAGAGCATTTCAAAGGAATTAGAAGTTGCGAAACAATGTACCGAGAACTTACTCGATGTACGGCCGCACTTCTGTTAGGTTGTTATAGATATACAACGAAATGGTCTGCCATTCTTTGACATCCAACGCTATTGCTTTCGAAGCACCGGCTGGTGCGAGCTTCCCTTTGAATAGGCTGAGGTTGGATCGACCTTTTTCACGGTCGCCATCATTGTACCGAGGCTTCGGATTATGCAAATGACGATTCTTGGCTTTGTAGTGTGCTGTCACGAAGTTTGCGGCCTCCTCAGTAATGAATGCCTCGGCCATCGATGCTTCAATTCTATGTTTATTTTTACATTTTGCTCGAAGCGTCTTCTGCATCCTCTCAGTTGTGAAGCACCAACGATTTTGCACGGCCCCCCCCAATCTTACCTCGGTCGGGAGATGCAAAATCAAATGCTGCATTGGATTAAAGAATCCTGGTGGAAAGATCTTTTCTAACTTGCAGATCAACTCCGGCGCCAACTCTTCCAGTTCGTCTAGCACGTCAGGCGATAGTTCTTTCGCACAAAGAGCACGGAAGAAATAGCTCAGCTCTGCCAGTACTAGCCATTCATCCTCAGGGATAAAGCCACGCAACATCACCGGCATTACCCGCTCAAGCCATATGTGCCAATCATGACTCTTCATACCAAATATTTTCAATTTGTCAAGACTCGCTCCCCTCTTTAGATTCGCTGCATACCCATCGGGGAACATCAACTGCATTTTCACCCACAAGATCATTTCCCTCATAGCTGGCCTTCCAAGATTGAACCATGCCTTTGGCTTCCTCCAGTTCTTCTTTCCTTTTGGTTGTCGCATGTTTTGTAACGGTCTATCACATAGAGCCTCTTGATCGACTCTAGCCTTAGGGTTATCCTTTGACTTCCCCTCTATGCCGAACAATGTACCAAAAAGGGCCTTGGTGATATTCTTTTCAGTGTTCATCACGTCGATGTTGTGTGGGCAAATGAGGTCTTTAAAGTAAGGCAGATCCCACAAGCATATCTTGTGAGTCCAGGCGTGTTCCGAATTATACCCTTTGAAATATCCTGGACGCTCTGGATTAGGCTCGAGAGCGTTTAACTGATCCAGGGCCTGTTGGCCTGTCAATGCAGGTGGTGCAGAGTTTTTGACAACTCTACCTTTCATGAAATTTTTCTTGTCTTTTCTGAACTTATGGCCAGGATCCAGGAACTGTCTATGCAAGTCGAAGCAAGAATACTTGCGACCCGCCTGCAGCCAACGGAACTGAAGAGCTGCCTTGCATGTGGGGCACGGGAACCTTCCATGCACACACCAACCAACGAATAGCGCATACGCCGGCAAGTAATGCGTCAAGTACATGTACCACACATGCATTTTGAAGTTTTGTTTTGTAGCGGCGTCATATGTCTTGATCCCATTATCCCAAGCTTCTTGCAATTCATCCTTAAGCGGCTGCATGTACACATTCATGTTCTTCCCCGGATAGTTGGGCCCTGGAACAACGTCAAGAAAATGTTCTTTCTTTTCACAATCTCTCCGGGGGGGAGATTGAGTGGAATGACAAATACAGGCCAGCAACTGTATTGGGTTGCCGTCATACCAAACACTTGGAACCCATCCGTGCTGATGGCGACTCGAGGATGCCTTGGATCTGCCGCTTTGTCCTTATGTAAAGCATCGAAGTGCTTCCACGCAAAAGCGTCTGAAGTGTGTCCCAACATCGGATTCCCATCTGCATCTAGTTCGGTTCTTTTGCCCAATTTATGCCACGTCATCTGTCTGGCCGTCTCTTCGACCATGAAAAGACGTTGAAGTCTTGGTATGATTGGCATATACCGAAGAACATTAACTGGGATTTTGGTCTGACTCTTCTCACCCATACCGTTGTCTACCACAACATACCTGGAAGACTTGCAAATGGGACAATAGTTGAAGCCCGCATACTCAAGCCTAAATAAGGCACATCCATTCTCACAGGCATCTATATTCTCATAGGGCATCTTAAGCGCACGTAGGATTTTGTCCGACTGGTACAGGTTTGCTGGCAATACATGGCCTTTGGGTAGAAAGCGTCCAAATATCGTCATCATCGCGTCGTAGCATTCTCTGCCCAGGTTGAACTGAGCCTTCAGAGCCATTACTTGCGCGATGGCATCCAGCTGACAAAGCTCAGTGTGCTCGTGGAGAGGACGTTTTGAAGACTCCAACATTTCATAGAAGGCCTTTGCAGATTCCTCCATCTCATCGTCTGAATCCCGAGCATCATCAAAGTCTTGCACCATGTCTTCGATCCCGGTACCATGCTCGTCGGTGCGACGACGAACCACCTCAGCTCTGGCACGTTGGGCAGACTCACCATGAAATCTCCACACCGTATAATCAGTCGTAAAACCCCACTTCTGCAAGTGTTTACCCATTTCATCCCGTGTTCACTTTTTATGGTTGTCGCACCGGACACAGGGGCACCAGGTTATTTCCTGGCCATTTGCAAATGCGGCGCTCAGAAACCCCTTGGTTTTTGTTAACCATTCATGGGTCATGTCTTTCTGACTAGTGTGACCGGTGTACATCCACGCACGATCACTCATCTTGCCTAGCTACTGGACACACAAGAAATATATACATAATTCAGCAAACCATATTCATCAATTAATAGAGTTTGTCAGTTTTATTACGTCCATGCAACTTAGACGCTAGTAGGTAAAGATAGGTCCTAATCCCACCCGAGTATGTGTAGATTGGGTTCGTTTTCCCATGCTCTGCTCCGGATCCGACGCAAAATTTCGGCAGCACCTCCCCGCTGTTCTCCTGATACACGTCTCGGCAATAAGCAGAGAGGATGTGTACCCGGAGAACAACAGGGAGGCACTGACGAAATTCTGCATCGGATCCGGAGCAGAGCATATGGGAAAACGAACCCAATCTACACATACTCGGGCTGTCCATGGATAACGTTGGACAATTCGAAAGAATCACGGTTATAAATATGCAAATGCATGCATATTTATAGATGTAACCCTTTCGAACGGGAGACGCATAGTGGTCACGCATACTGATGATTGACACCTATAGCTAGCAAGTTTCATCGGCACGAAGACCGAAACAGATCAAATGAAGGGGGGAGGAGGAGATGTCATTTGTGCTCACCCACGAACGCATGGGCGGAGCTCGTCGAATGCACGGGGAGGTCGTTGAACACCAGACCCTCACAGCAACGAAAGAACTGCACATTTAAATCCACCCGATCAACACAAATATATATGATGTTTTTCTTAACAAAATCGGGAAATATACTTCCTAACTCATAATTCACAAATATATGACCCTGTCGGCCTCTGGAAGGCCGAAGAGCACCTTTTCGGTCAACAGGAGGCCGAAGAGGTGTCGGGGGTCGGGGGTGTTGTGTCTGGGTGGCATGGTGTCGGGGTGTCGTGGTGTCGGCATGTCGTGTCGGGGTCGAGGTATCGGGGTGTCGGGGGGCATGTCGTGTCTGGGTGTCGTGGTGTCGGGGTGTCAGGGGTGTCGGAGTGTCGGGGTCGGGGTGTCGGGGTCAGGGTGTCGGGGTGTCGGGGTCGGGGTGCCGTGTCGGTGTCGGGGTGTCGGGTCGGGGTCGGGGTCGGGGTGTCGGGTCGGGGTCGGGGTCGGGGTCGGGGTGTCGGGGTCGGGGCGTCGGGGTCGGGGTGTCGGGTCGGGGTCGGGGTCGGGGTGTCGGGTCGGGGTCGGGGTCGGGGTCGAGGTTTTTCCTCTTTTTTTCTTTTCTTCTTCTTCCTCTTCTTCCTTTTCTTCATTTTCTTCCTTTTTTCCTTCTTCTTCTTCCTCCTTTCCTTTTTCCTCTTCTTCTTCTCCTCCTCTCCTCTTTTTTCTTCTTCTTCTTCCTCTTCTTCTTTTTTCTTCTCCTCCTCCTCCTCTTCTTCTTCTTCCTTTCCTTTTTTCCTCTTCTTCTTCTCCTCCTCTCCTCTTTTCTTCTTCTTCTTCTTCTTCTTCTTCTTCTTCTTCTTCTTCTTCTTCTTCTTCTTCTTCTTTTTTCTTCTCCTCCTCCTCTTCTTCTGTTTCTTCTTCTTCTTATTATTTTTTGTTCTTTTCCTTTTTTATTTTTCCTTTTTTTTCTTCTTCTTTTCTTCTTTTTTTTCTTCTAGGTTTTTTCTTTTCTTCTTTTCTATCTAAGTTTTTTCTACCTAATATATACTAACTAATATGAACTAATAACTAACTAATATAAACTAACTAATATGAACTAATAAAAACAGAAAAAACATAAAAAGGGGGGGGGAGGGTGGAGCTCACCGGAGGGGGGGTCGAGGCGGCGGCGCGGGGCGGCGGAGGGGGAGGGGCGGAGCTGGGTCGTTGGGGGTGCCTGCTCGCCGGTGACCCGACGCGGCGGAGCGACGGGGCAGGGGGCGGCGGGGGCGACGGGGCCGAGGTGGTGGAGGAGGGCCGCGGGGAGGGGGCAAGCGGCGCCGCGGCCTGGCTCCGGCGGTGGTGGAGAAGGGCCGCGGGGAGGGGGCGGTGGTGGAGGAGGGCTGCGGGGAGGGGGCGGCGGCGGGAGGGTGGGGCGGCGGTGCTGAGAGAGAGAGGGAGAGAGAGATGTGTGAGAGAGAGAGAGGCTCGGGGCGCGGGGCCGAAAGTTAAGTTCATTTCTTTGCCGTCTGCTGGCAGATGGCAAAGAACTCTTTGCCGTCTGCCAGCAGACGGCAAAGAGGGTAACCGTTAGCCCGCCCACGCCGTGACATTGTGGGCCCCACCCTCACCTCTTTGCTGTCAGCTGGCAGACGGCAAAGAACTGGCAGATGGCAAAGAGCTTGACCTAGCCAGTGCTGTGCCCCGTGGGGCCCACTTTGGTCTTTGCCGTCTGCCAGCAGACGGCAAAGAAGTGCAGATGGCAAAGACCCTCTTTGCCATCAGCTGGTTCTTTGCCGTCTGCTTTGGCAAGACAGACGGCAAACAACCTCTTTGCCATCAGCTGGCAGACGGCAAAGAGCTGGCAGATGGCAAAGACCCTGATTCCAGTAGTGATTGAGTAATCATCAGAATGAGCCTGCCAGGCGTTCGCAACGTCTGGAGACTCAACTAGAGCAGGTAGATCACCAAGCGGTGCATCAAGGACATAAACCTTTTGGGAAGCCGTAAGGATAATCCTTAGATTACGGGCCTAGTCCACAAAGTTACTTCCATCATCTTTCAACTTAGCTTTCTCTAGGAACGCATTAAAATTCAGGGGTGCTACTGCGCGAGCCATTGATCTACAACATAAATATTGCAAAGACAACTTAGACTATTGTTCAAGATAATGAGTTTAGTTAATCATATTACTTAAAAACTCCCACTCAAATTGACATCCCTCTGGTCATTCGAGTGTCACATGATCCAAATTCACCAACTCAAGTCCGATCATCACGTGGGTTGAGGTGGTTTCAATGGTGAACATCTTCATGTTGATCATATCTACTATATCACTCCTATTCGACCTTTCGGTCTCTTGTGTTCCGAGGCCATGTCTGTACATGCTAGGCTCGTCAAGTTTAACCCGAGTGTTCCGCACGTGCAATACTGGCTTGCACCCGTTGTATGCGAACGTAGAGTCTATCACACCCGATCATCACCTGGTGTCTCGAAACGACGAACTTTCGCAACGGTGCACACTCGGGGAGAACACAATTTTATCTTGAAATTTAAGTGAGGGATCACCTTATAAAGCTACCGTCGTCCTAAGCAAAATAAGATGCATAAAAGGATTAACATGACATGCAAATCATAAGTGACATGATATGGCCATGAACTTGTGCTTTTGATCTCCATCTCTAAAGCACCGGCATGATCTCCATCGTCACCGGCATGACACCATGATCTTCATCATCTTGATCTCCATCAACGTGTTGCCATGAGGTTGTGTAGGAACGAAAGTATGTCTAGAGGGGGGGGGGTGAATAGACTACTTGACCAAATAAAAGTTTTGCCTTTTCCCAAATTTTAGTGGTTGCAGTTTTAGCATTTCATGGCAAGTTAAGTACACCCTACACATTCGAGTCTAAGAGTATAGCAGCGGAAAGTAACAACAAGCATGTATAGAAAGGATAGGGTAGGAGGATCAAACGCAATTGTAGACACGATGATTTTTTCCCGTGGTTCCGATAGGTGGTGCTATCGTACATCCACGTTTATGGAGTCTTCAACCCACGAAGGGTAACGGTCGCGAGAGTCCATGGAGGGCTCCACCCATAAGGGTCCACGAAGTAGAAACCTTGACTATTCCATAACGGCTTCCGTCCACGAAGGACTAGCCTCACTATGCGTAGATCTTCACGAAGTAGGCGATCTCCTTGCCCTTACAAACTTCTTGGTTCACTCCACAACACGAAGTAGGAGGCTCCCAAGCGACACCTAACCAATCTAGGAGGCACCACCCTCCAAAAGGTAATAGGCTCAGTAATGACGATGAACTCCTTGCTCTTGTGCTTCAAGATGATAGACTCCTCAACACACAATCACTCTCTCACAGATTTGGCTTGGTGGAAGAGATGGGATTGGTGGAAAGCAACTTGGGGAGGCTAGAAATCAAGATCCATATGGTTGGAGTGGAAGATCTTGACCTCAACACAAGAATAGGTGGTTCTCTCTCAGAAAACTGGATGGGGCAAGTATGGAATAGTTCTGAGTGCTGCTCTCTCGAGTAGGTGGTGGTGGAGGGGTATATATAGGCATCCCCAAAAATCCAACCGTTACACACAAAATGACCAACTCGGTGACACCGATGTGTTAATCTCGGTGGTACCGAAGTGACCAAAAGGTGGCAACTTTTGAATCTCGGTGAGACCGATATAGGAAACTCGGTTGCACCGATAAGGTGACCAACAGTCACATTGACAATCTCGGTGACGCCGATCCAACAATCTCGGTTGTACCGATATTGTGAATTTGCGTAACAGAAAGTTGGCAACCTAAACTCGGTGGCACCGGTATGGAATCGGTTGCACCGAAGTGGCTAGGGTTTGGCTGAGTCTGTCTGAGGTTTTGAATCGGTGGCACCGGAATAGAAATGTTGGTTGCACCGATTTTGAATATATGGCTTTGGACAAACTTTGGTGGGAGAGCTTGTGGGTGTTTTTGGTGACTATCACTTGTGCACATATGAGCATTTTGTTCACCAACAGAACCTTACCCCCTTTTAATAGTATTGGCTTTCCTATGGACTCAAAATGATTTCTCACAAATGTAAAATGTAGAGTCCTCTTGCTTGAAGCTTTGCCAACCTATTTCCTTGCATCTTGGGGTATTCCACAATCTCCACAATCCTTTTGCCATCCCTATCATTGAACTTTTCCTGAAATATACTTAGTGGAAACATTAGTTCAATGACTTATATGTTGTTATAAATTACCAAAACCACCAAGGGAGCAAATGTGCTTTCAGTCTCCCCCTTTTTGGTAATTGATGACAACATATAGATCAAAGCTTCGACAAAGATATAATCAATGAATATAATCGTCGCTTTGAGAAGTATGTGATAAGCAAGAGCTCCCCCTAAATTTGTGCATTATTTTGAATTTGCGTTTGAATGCAAATGCACAATCGATTAGGTACATGGGGCACTTCTTCCATGTCACATACAACTTGGTGTTGTGTGATAATAATTTGAATGAACATCATAGCACAACACTATCAAGCAAAGGTGAATGATCATCTCATAAGCATTAAGATGATAGGAAATAGTAGCACAACACATAAAGTGTATGATGAAACACCACAAACATGAGTTCAACACAAGGAACCAAAAGACAATTGTTTTGAAAACAGCAAATAAAAACCAAACGCTCTCTCACTCGAAGCCTAAAGATCTATATACACTTCTCGCCCTTTGGCAACAAGTTACCAAAAAGTTCAAAGGCATATATCTAAGCGTTCTTGGGCTGATCTCCTCCGGTTGTTGATGAAGGAGTCGAGAGAACAGCATCGGCGAAGATCTCTGCAGATGTCGTGGATGGAGTTGGAGTGGCAACTGGAGGAACTGGAGCTGATGGAGCAGGAGCTGAGGTGACAGTGGCTGGAGCTAATGAAGAGGGCCTCAAGTCTGGAGCTGGCACAGTGGCTGATCTGGCCTGAGTGGTAAACTGTGTGCCTGGCCTGACAGGTGATCCATCCTCATCATCATCATCATCTGAAGAAGTCCGAGGAAGAGGCACTGAGTCAACTTCCTTCTTGAGCTCATTAACTGTTCTAGTCAGCCCATCCACCTTATCATTAAGGGTCTTGATCCTGTTCTCGAAGATCCTCACAAGACTGTTCTGGTTGTCCAGAATCCCCTTAATGTCCTTCTTCATGTCCTGAACTGATGAGATCAAAAGATCCATTTGCTCGTTCCTGGATCTGGAGACTTGAGCACTAGTGGCTCTAGCTGCCTCTGCTTCTGCCTGAGCTGCAGCAGATGTGGGATGTTCAGCATCCATCACCACAACATTGTCCTCGAGATCTGGCTGTAGGGGCAAGTGGGGACGATCTAGAGCAAAAATGTGCTTCTCCAACTTTGAGTTGATGAGCATCTGGATATAGGGTGCATAACAGCAAGAGCGCTTCTGATCAGCAGCAACCCTCTTGACTGTCTCAACAATCAAGTCCATGACTCTGATCCTGGTGTGTCTGTCAAGGTGGATCAACATATTAATGGAGTAGCCTCGGATCATCTTGTCTTCTCCTGACTTGGGCATCAAGGTATGCCTCAGAATGGTGTTCATGGTGCGGAGGCTAGCCTGAAGAAAGTAAATAGATCCTAGCCTGTGAGACTTCACGTTAGCAGCAGGGATCTCCTTATACATGTTGGCCATAGCATTGTGGCTCTCCTTGGATTCTGAGTAGACATCCAAATCACCATCCTGTGCTTCTGGGACTCCTAAGATGGCAGCCCACTCCTCAACAGTAGACTCGTACCTTGCACCTTCAGTCATCCATACAATCCTACCATCTCCATAGAAATGTGCAGTGGAGTAGAATTGCATGATCATCTCATCATTCCAAGCGGTTAACTCTCTGCCAACAAACTCATCCAAACCAAGGCAGTGGAAATTGTCTTGGACACTTGGAAAGTAGTCCTCATTCTCCTTGATGAATTTCCAATCAACATGCCGCATATCGCTCACAGCTGGACTCTTGTCAAAAAGCACAGTCTCATAGAAATCCTGTTGCTCTTTGGTGTAGAATCTGTAGTCCACAATTGTCTTCTTTCTTTGGGCATATGGATCAGCAGCTCTCCATGCCCTCAAGCCAGAGTCCTTCCTCTTCTTCATATCCTCAGCAAGTGGGTAGCTGGCATTATATACTGGAAGGTGTGGCCTAAGCTTTATTAGGGCAGACATAGCATCCTCATCCTCAACTCTGGAGGTGGTTCCTTTGTTCTTCTCAGAAGCTGGTATTTGCCTTGACAATCTCTTGGGCTTCTCAGCAGCAGGCTTCTTTGCAGCAGACTTAGTGCTCTTGGAAGTTCCAGTCTTTGGCATAGCATCAGACATAAGCTTCTTTTTCTTCTTGGGAGGGGCTTTCTCAACATGTTCTTCCTCCTCCTCAGCATCAGCAGCAGCAGCAGCCTCCTCAGGATCCTCAAACATGGAGGTCTGCCTGCTAACAGCATAAACAATCCTTTTCCTGGCATCCTTATTCTCACCTGCCTTCTTAGGCAATGACTTCTTTGGGGGTGACTCAAGGTGAAGAGCCATCTTTGTCCTAGCACCTTCAGGTGCTCTCCTAGCTTCAGAGGTAGCATAGACTTTGCCAACAACTCTCCTGGAAGAAGTAGCTTCACTTGCAGACTTCTTGGCAGCCTTCTCTTGCTTCTTAGCAAGAACCTCTTCTGGAACGAAGTCTGAATCCTCTTCATCTGAATTCAATTTCTTCCTAGCCCTTGTTGCAGCCTTGGGCAAACCATGGGAACTGGGAGTGCCTGGATTTGAAGATGAACTAGACTCAGGACTAGTGCCTGAATCCATCTCAACACTCTGCTCTCTGAAGTTGTTCTCACTGTCCTCAGCACTTGACATACTGACCCTGTGAATAGAGTATAGAGGAGCAGAAGAAGATGAGTCATCACAAAATGAGGCTGGTTTTTGAAAGATTGAACAAAAGATTTTCAAGATTTTGCATTCTGTCACATGAAAATCGGTACAGCCGAAGTAAAATTATCGGTGCCACCGAGACTAACTATCTCATTAACAGAAACTTGGCACTCTTTCGGTGGGACCGAAAAGAAGTACTTAGTTTCACCGAGACAGTTCTCAGCAACACAGACAGACAAATCGGTGAGACCGATTTGTTCACTTCGGTTCTACCGAGTTTCATCGGGCGGAAGGCAAACCCTAGAAAATCGATGGTTCGCTAATCTACGGAGTTTTCTTGTGGATAGAAAGCTGTGCAAACTGTGGCTTATAGAGAAAAACAACTTTATTGCGCAAGAATCAGACGGGAGCGCAAGAAAGATCGAATCCGTACCCTAGCTTGGTGACGGATCCGCTACGGCGGCGACGTCGGCGAAGATGCCCGTCGACGGCGAGGATTCCCAGCGGCGGAGAGGCTCGGGAAGGCAAGGCGATGACCAGGGGGTCCTTCTACGGCAGCTTAGGGTTTGGGGCGCGATGTTTTGAAGATTGAAATTTTGAACTGTCGGGACCACAGACTATATACCCTTCACTGTCGGTGATACCGAGTCTAAATTTTCGGTGTCACCGAGTTCCTCAACTGTCAGCTGACAGGGAAACTCGGTGTAACCGAGAATATGGAATCGGTAGTACCGAGATAGAAAACCAGATCAACCCTAGGCATTCGGTGAGACCGAGAATTGTGGGTTGGTTCCACCGAGATGCACTTGGGAGGTTTTAATGGTCAGTCCTTGTCGATATGGAACTCCGAGTGCTCCACAAAAAAAGGGATCGAAAAGTACTTGTTCAAATTTTGTGATGCAGCATGAATAGAATATGAGGTGAGAAAGCATAGATAGCTAAAGAGTGGTCCTAGGCATTCTTGTCCATCCAATTGGCAAAAGATAAAACAAAAGCCAAATAACAACAATTGGATGTCCTCGAATGAGAAAACAAATGCAGACCAACATGCTCACACAATAAGATGTCAAATGAAATCATGACAAACATGCACAAACACACTAGCATCTAACAAGCACTAGGGCGATGACGAAGTCATCTATATATGAGTATTTGACTTAGGAGCCAAGTAAGAATACTTGATCATAGGTCATACTCATCGTTTAAGCACAAGTGGGGTTACCACTTTTACATAAAGCATTTAATGTTGTCACATACTAAGAGATGCTTTGACTCAAGTCTTAGAGTAAAGCTCCCCCTTGATGTGACATCCCCCCATAAGAGGGATAAACTAACCTTGGGTTTTGTCGATGAAGACTTCATGTTGGTGAGGTAGTGGTGGATGCTCAAGGCTGATGAAGATCACCGAGAGTTGGGAGCATCCTTGTTGTTTCCTTACTCTTCTCACCTACATGGGTTAGTCCCAACACACAAGAGACAAATACAAGGATATCTATGGACATGGAGTGCAAAGCATGTGTTATGATGTCCATTGATTTGTTATTTACCTTGTCCCTTGCTTACCATTGAGGGAATGTGTGACTCCTTGAATTATTGCATAGAGTTGATGTTGATTGCAAATAATTCTTGCCAATAATGAATGTGAGTGAATTTCATTGGCGGAGTCACCCCTCAAGAACTTACTAGTTCTTCTTCTTGTGAACCCACATCAAGTTGATGGGGATCCTTGGTGTTGTAGTAGCCTTTGTAGAAGTTGAGCTTGACGTTGCCTTGGGAACCCACTCCACCATAGCTAGGGATTCATCTTCATATGAGTCAATGTACTCTTGAAGCTTGTTCTTGCCCTTGAGCTTGTGGTCTTGTGGTGGAAGGTCATCTTGAGTGCTTGTTCTCTTGGGAAGAGTATTTTCATACTTCTCCTTTTGAGGAACAAACTTTGGCTCGGGATATTGACCTTCTTCCCATTCAACTCCATTTGCGTTGAAGTAGCCAACACCACGATTCTTCCGGTATCCTCCGTGCTTGCGTACAATTTCCTCAAATTGCTTACACCCGGCAAGACTCTTGTAGATACCTTTCTCTATAATTCCTTTTAATAAAGCATTTTCTTGCTCAAGTGTAACTTGGCTAAGAGAATCATCATTAGTGGAATCAATAGAACTACTAGGAGCAACATCATTAGGTTTAGCATTTTTATTGTTGCTACTAGATGAAGAACCTTTCTTGCCTTTGTTACTAGTTTGTTTAGATTTAACTTGTGGCATGAAAGTAGACAAGAGTGGTCATTTGGCTAGATAAGATGAAGTCTTCTTTCGGAGATCGTCATTGATAGCTTTAAGAAACTCATGCTCTTGCTCCAAATTGAGCTTCTCGAAGCGTAGCTTCTCATGAGTTCTTATAAGCTCTCTATGATCTTCAAGAGTAGATTCATGAGCTAACTTAAGAGTGTTTAGTTCTTTAGTTAGTTCTTCTAGTTTCATCTTATCATCATCAATTGACTTATCTTGACTAGCTAGAGAATTATGAAGTTCATTTTGACTAACATCACTAGTTTTATCAAATAGCAAGTCATCATCACAAAGCAAGTCATCTTCATCACTATTGAAATCAAGATACTCGGGGTGTGATACCTTGGGGCCTTTAGCCATGAAGCAACTTCCACTCCCTTCATTTGGTGAATCGAATAGATCATAGGAGTTGGTAGTCACTAGAGCAATTCCGCCAACACCATCATCTTGACTATAGTCGGAGTCGGAGTGATAGCTTCTCTCGGAGTTGTTGTCGGAGTCGGAGCCGAAAACCCATTCACCAACATGAGCTTGATGTTTTCTTCTTGTGTAGCTCTTGGTGTACTTGTCCTTCTTCTCCGAATCTCTACTTCTCCTTGAGTGTCTTCGTTCATAACGATCATCTCTACTCCTCTCTCTTTGAGGTGATTCATTCCTTGAGCTTCGTCTTCTTGGTGACTCTTCTCTTTGTTTGTAGGGAGCCGTGCACTCATTGGAGTAGTGTCCGGGCTTCCCACAATTGTAGCAATTTCGATCACGACTTGACGAACGCTTCTCATCATATCTTGAGTTGGAGCTTCTTTCTTTGCCTCTATTCTTGTAGAACTTGTTGAATTTCTTGACCATGAGGCTTATCTCTTCATTGGTGACAAGGTTGTTGCTTGAAGTTGCAGGAGCATCACTTGTGGCTTTGTAAGCACCGCTAGACTTGTGATGAAGCTCTTCCTTGTCTTTGAGTGTCATCTCATGAGCAACAATCCTTCCAATGACTTCTGTAGGCTTGAGATCTTTGTAGTTGGGCATCATTTGGATCAATGTGCACACGGTGTCGTATCTCTCATCCAAAGCTCTAAGTATCTTCTTAATGATGAATTTGTTGGTTATTTCTTCGCTTCCTAAGACGGCAACCTCATTTGTGATGAGAGCTAGCCTAGAGTACATCTATGCGACTCCTTCACCATCCTTCATCTTGAACTTGTCAAGCTGACCTTGAAGAACATCCAACTTGGATTCTCTCACGGACTCGGTTCCTTCGTGCATATCAACCAAAGTATCCCAAATCTCATTTGCATTCTGAAGACGGCTGATTTTGTTGAATTCTTCTGGGCATAGGCAGTTGAATAGAATGTCGCATGCTTGAGCGTTGTATTGTAACATTTTCAATTCTTCCGCGGTCGCTTCACGATCCGGTTCCTTTCCATCACCAAAGAATTCACCTTGCAAGCCAACACGAACAACAACCCAAACGGCGGGGTTATGACCAAGAATATGCATTTTCATTTTGTGCTTCCAACTAGCAAAATTAGTGCCATCAAAGTGAATTACCCTCACTAGACGCCATACTCTCCTAGGTTGTGATAATTACCCTCACTAGACACCATACTCTCCTAGGTTGTGAGACCAATGCAATGGAGACCAAAGCTCTGATACCACTTGTAGGACCGAAAGTATGTCTAGAGGGGGGGGGGTGAATAGACTACTTGACCAAATAAAAGTTTTGCCTTTTGCCAAATTTTAGTGGTTGCAGTTTTAGCATTTCATGGCAAGTCAAGTACACCCTATACATGCGAGTCTAAGAGTATAGCAGCGGAAAGTAACAACAAGCGTGTATAAAAAGGATAGGGTAGGAGGATCAAACGCAATTGTAGACACGATGATTTTTTCCCGTGGTTCCGATAGGTGGTGCTATCGTACATCCACGTTTATGGAGTCTTCAACCCACGGAGGGTAACGGTCGCGAGAGTCCACGGAGGGCTCCACCCATAAGGGTCCACGAAGTAGCAACCTTGACTATTTCATAACGGCTTCTGTCCACGAAGGACTAGCCTCACTATGGGTGGATCTTCACGAAGTAGGCGATCTCCTTGCCCTTACAAACTTCTTGGTTCACTCCACAACACGAAGTAGGAGGCTCCCAAGCGACACCTAACCAATCTAGGAGGCACCACCCTCCAAAAGGTAATATGCTCGGTAATGACGATGAACTCCTTGCTCTTGTGCTTCAAGATGATAGACTCCTCAACACACAATCACTCTCTCACAGATTTGGCTTGGTGGAAGAGATGGGATTGGTGGAAAGCAACTTGGGGAGGCTAGAAATCAAGATCCATATGGTTGGAGTGGAAGATCTTGACCTCAACACAAGAATAGGTGGTTCTCTCTCACAAAACTGGATGGGGCAAGTATGGAATAGTTCTGAGTGCTTCTCTCTCGAGTAGGTGGTGGTGGAGGGGTATATATAGGCATCCCCAAAAATCCAACCGTTACACACAAAATGACCAACTCGGTGACACCGATGTGTTAATCTCGGTGGTACCGAAGTGACCAAAAGGTGGCAACTTTTGAATCTCGGTGAGACCGATATAGGAAACTCGGTTGCACCGATAAGGTGACCAACGGTCAGATTGACAATCTCGGTGACGCCGATCCAACAATCTCGGTTGTACCGATATTGTGAATTTGCGTAACAGAAAGTTGGCAACCTAAACTCGGTGGCACCGGTATGGAATCGGTTGCACCAAAGTGGCTAGGGTTTGGCTGAGTCTGTCTGAGGTTTTGAATCGGTGGCACCGGAATAGAAATGTTGGTTGCACCGATTTTGAATATATGGCTTTGGACAGACTTTGGTGGGAGAGCTTGTGGGTGTTTTTGGTGACTATCACTTGTGCACGTATGAGCATTTTGTTCACCAACAAAACCTTACCCCCTTTTAATAGTATTGGCTTTCTTATGGACTCAAAATGATTTCTCACAAATGTAAAATGTAGAGTCCTCTTGCTTGAAGCTTTGCCAACCTATTTCCTTGCATCTTGGGGTATTCCACAATCTCCACAATCCTTTTGCCATCCCTATCATTGAACTTTTCCTGAAATATACTTAGTGGAAACATTAGTTCAATGACTTATATGTTGTTATAAATTACCAAAACCACCAAGGGAGCAAATGTGCTTTCAGGTTGTCGCGCCGACTGTTGCTTCCACGACTATTGCTAACTCATAGCGATAAAGTAAAGCAAAACGGTGAAAATAATTAAAGACAACCCGATGGCTCCTGCTGGTTGCCGTACTCATCGACATGCAAGTCGTGATATTCTATACAATACATGATCATCTCATACATCACATATATCTCATCCCGTAATTGGCCATATCACATCACAACACACCCTGCAAAAACAAGTTAGACGTCCTCTAATTGTTGTTGCATGTTTTACGTGGCTGCTACGGGTATCTAGCAAGAACAATTCTTACCTACGCAAAAACCACAACGGTGATACGCAAATTGCTATTCAACCTTCTCAAGGACCGCCTTTGTCGAATCCGATCCAACTAAAGTGGGAGAAACAGACACCATGCAACGAAGTTACATGTCAGGTGATGGAACCGGTCTCTCGTAAGCGTACGAGTAATGTTGGTCCGGGCCGCTTAATACCACAATACCGCCGAATCAAGAAAAGACCAAGAGAGGAAGCAATCTGAATATCAACGCCCACAAACTCCTTTGTGTTCTACTCGTGATCTCATCTACACATAGACCTAGCTCTGATACCACTGTTGGAGAACGTTGCATGGGAAACAAATTTTTTCCTACGCACACGCAAGATCTATCCATGGTGATGAGCATCTACGAGAGGGAGAGTGGATCTACATACCCTTGTAGATCGCTAAGCGGGAAGCGTTAAGAAACGCGGTTGATGTAGTCGAACGTCTTCGCGATCCAAATCGCCGAGCGTCCCGCGATCCAATCACGATCTAGTACCGAACGGACGGCACCTCCGCGTTCAGCACACGTACAGCTCAATGACGATCTCCGCCTTCTTGATCCAGCAAGAGGTAGAGGAGAGGTAGATGAGTTCTCCAGCAACGCGACGGCGCGGCGGCGGCGGCGGTGGAACTATTCCAGCAGGGCTTCGCCTAAGCGCTGCTGAAAACTAGAGGACTTGATCTATCGGGAGAGAGGGCTGCACTATGGCCTTTTTGGGTTGAAGTGCTTTTGCCCTCTCTTCCTCTAGTATATATAGGAGGGAGGGGAGGGAGGCCGGCGCCCTAGGGCTCCCCCTTTGGTGCGGCCGCAAGGAGGAGAGGTGGAGGAGTCCTACTCCAATCCTACTAGGAGTAGGATTCCTCTTCCTCCACTTGGAAACTCTTTCCACGTTTGGGTTTTCCCACCCCTAGCCGCATGGGCCTTAGTGGGGGGATCGGCCAGCCCACTAAGGGCTGGCTTGACTCCTCCCACAGCCCATGAGGCCCATTGGGTCGAGAGCCCCCCCCCCCGATGGTCCCCGGTACCCTCCCGGCACTCCCGGTACAGTACCGAACCTTAAGTGTGCAGACCCTGCGGGTTCGAGAACTATGTAGACATGACCGAGACACCTCTACAGTCAATAACCAATAGTGGGACCTAGATGCCCATATTGGTTCCTACATATTCTACGAAGATCTTTATCGGTTGAACCTCTATGTCAATGATTCAGTTAATCCCGTATGTTGTTCCCTTTGTTCTTCGGTATGTTACTTGCCCGAGATTCGATCGTCGGTATCTCGATACCTAGTTTAATCTCATTACCGGCAAGTCTCTTTACTCGTTCTATAATACAAGATCCCGTGGCTAACACTTTAGTCACATTGCTTGCAAGGCTCGTTGTGATGTTGTATTACCGAGTGGGCCCTGAGATACCTCTCCGTCACACGGAGTAACAAATCCCAGTCTTGATCCATGCCAGCTCAACAGACACCTTCGGAGATACCTGTAGAGCATCTTTATAGTCACCCAGTTACGTTGTGACATTTGATACACACAAGGTATTCCTCCGGTGTCATTGACATGATCTCATGGTCGTAGGAACAGATACTTGACATGCAGAAAACAATGGCAATAAACTGACACGATCATATGCTACGTTCATAGTTTGGGTCTTGTCCATCACATCATTCTCCTAATGATGTGATCCCATTATCAAATGACATCTCATGTCTATGGCTAGGAAACCTTGACCATCTTTGATCAACGAGCTAGTCTACTAGAGGTATACTAGGGATATAGTGTTGTCTGTGTATCCACACATGTATCAGTGTTTCCAATCAATACAATTATAGCATGGATAATAAACGATTATCATGAACAAGGAAATATAATAATAAATACTTTTATTATTGCCTCCAGGGCATATTTCCAACAAAGTGCTGGCAGACGTGTTTAGAGCGGGGTGAGCTTTAGTATGGTAGATGCACAGTGGCATGGTGTACCAAGTGGCACTCGGATGGTGGGCTTGTGGAACCCTGCTCACATCATTTGGTGCTATAGAGGAAACTTCGGCCGGAGTTCCTTGTGGGTTCAGCCCCGAATAGGCGATAAACCTGGACTAGAGTCTTTTGTGGTTAATGGTCGTGGTCTACATCCTCGCCAGGCTTCCCCTTGAAGGTTGCCGAGATACATGACGTGTATATGGCGCTAAGTGGTGGAAACATGCATGAAGAAGTACACCCCTGCAGGGTTATATCATCTATTCGAATAGCCGCCTCCGGGATATGGACTACATGCAATGCTTATATGTTTCATAGACAACTTGAAATGGATACTCTAAAATGCGCAAGATAAGTGTGAGTGCTATGGATGGCCTTCTCGTAGGGAGACGGGAGAGGATCCATAGTGTTGTATTGATGTGGTGAATATGTGGACTCGTGTGCGCTCTCGTACCCCAAAGATACTACTTGTAATCGTAGTACATGTTAGCCAAGAGTCAAAGCTGGCTTGGTGCAATAAACTCCACAACCCCCTTGTTGATACTGATGCATATGTAGGTAGTTCTGATGTAAGTCTTGACGAGTACCTTTGTACTCACGGTTGCTAAATTTATGTTTCTGTAGATGAGGCTTCGGTCTCACTTCTGGTTTCGACGATGTGTTCGATGTTGACCGGATTAGCTTGGGAACCCCAGACAGAGCACTACTAGAAAAATGGCTATAGCCAATATCCCTATTAGTGGCGCACCATCGTGGTGGTGCGCCACTGCTATATAGCAATGGCGCACCAGAAGCAGGTGCGCCATTGTTATTTTTTTATTAGTGGCGCACCACCTAAGCAGTGCGCCATTGCTATTTTTTTGTCCATCCCCCCACCCCACCAGACATAGCAATGGCGCACCACACCTAGGTGCGCCACTGCTATGGTACATAGTAATGGCGCACCTTGGTGTGGTGCGCCATTGCTATGTCTGGTGGGGGTGTGTGCCTGCGTGTGTGTGAGGTTAGTAATGGCGCACCCTCCCTGGTGCGCCATTGCTAAGGTTAGCAATGGCGCACTAGGGAGGGTGCGCCATTACTAACGTCTCACACACACAAACACACACCCCACCACACACCCTACCACACCCCCCGTGGACCGCCTTTTGAGTTTCAAAAAAAATAAAAGAAAATGATAGAAATGTCAAATAAATAAAAGAAAATAAGATTCCCATGTGATATGTGGTCTAGTTGTTAGCAAAATTTACAAACATGAATTTTCGACTTTTTTGCAAAATCTCTCGAGAATTTGTAAAATGGGCATAACTTTTGCATACGAACTCCGATGAAAAAGTTTTTTATATGAAAAATCATCTACTCGAAAAGTTATATCCGAATTCAATGGGGGGGGAACCCCGTTGAAGATTTTTAGAATCCTCAAAAACCTAACAGAAATAAAGTTACGGGGCTTTCAAGATCTGGAGAGGCAAAAAAATTAAAAACAAATTAAACTCAGTAATGGCGCACCTGCCCATGGTGTGCCATTACTATCTTCCCGCCTTCAAAATTCAAAATAAATCAAAAAAAAAGTTAGTAATGGCGCACCATGGGTGTGGTGCGCCATTACTAGTTTTGAAATTTCAAAACTAGTAATGGCGCACCACACCCATGGTGCGCCACTACTAAGTCTGTAACGCCACAACCACTATATATATTACCTCTTCTTCCTCTTCCTCCTCCCCTCCATCACTTCTTCCCTTTTCTACCTACCTCTTCTTCCTCCTCCCCTCCTCCATGCCCCTCCCTCCTCCTCACGGCTCTCCGACGACCTCCTCCTCCCTCCTCCTCACGGCTCTCCGGCGACCTCTTCCTCCTCCTCCTCTCCGGTGACCTCCTCCTCCTCCTCACGGCTCTCCGGCGACCTCCTCCTCCTCCTCTCCGGTGACCTTCTCCTCCTCCTCTCCGGCGACCTCCTCCTCCTCCTCTCCGGCGACCTCCTCCTCCTCACCGGCGACCTCCTCCTCCCTCCTCCTCACGGTCTCTCCTCCCTCCTCCTCCTCCCTCTCTCCTCTCTCCTCCTCCCTCCTCTCCTCCTCTCCTCTCTCCTCCCTCCTCCTCCCTCCTCTACTTCCAGCCACATGTGGAGCTCCCCGGCACAAAGAACGTACCAGATCCAGAACAAAATTCGAAAAAATTGCAAAAAAAAAAAATCGTACCAAATCCAGATCCAGATTTCAAAATTTTAGTAGTGGCGCACCTGTTCATCTTACCAGTGGCGCACCTGTTCATCTTACCAGTGGCGCACATGTATGGTTAGTAATGGCGCACCAGGTGGTGCGCCACTACTATCTGGATTACTAATGGTGCACCAGAGGTGCGCCATTAGTATTTGTTACTAGTGGCGTGGTAATAGTGGCGCACTATAGGTGCGCCATTAATGGCAAAAATAGGTGCGCCACTAACAGGCCTTTTTCTAGTAGTGGAGGTCTGGCTCCTTTGGGAGGGTCGTTGTAGATTTTCAGGCTCCTTCAACCACTTTTAGTAGATGTCTGTACCCAGACAGATTATGCTTCCGCTTGTTGCTTGTATGACTTTGTGTGTTGGGTCATGTGACCCCTGTTTGTAATATCACCCTATGTTAGCTCCTATGAGCTTTTAATAAACACTTTGAGTCATAGATTTATGTTGTGATGCCATGTTGTACCAACACATACTTGCATGTTATGCGTACGTGTGATATGTATTGCTATCACTAGTAGAAAATAGGGCTTTGGTCCAGGCCGGGCCAGCCCATTAGTCCCGGTTCAGTCACGAACCGGGACCAATGGGGGCAACGGTCCCGGTTCGTGAGGCCAGGGGGCCGGCCGGGCCTCGTGGGGCATTGGTCCCGGTTCGTCTGGACCCTTTGGCCCCGGTTCCAGACACGAACCGAGACCAATGTGCCTCGCTCCTGGCCCACAACCATTGGTCCCGGTTCGTGGCTGGAACCGGGACCAAAGGGGGTCCTTTAGTCCCGGTTCCAGCCACGAACCGGGACCAATGAGATGCCTATATATACCCCCTCGCCAGCGAGCAGAGCAGTCCACACTGCTCTGTTTTTCTGGCCGGCGACGGGAGAGCTTTGTGGTGCTCTAGCTCACCTCCTATGCACATGAGGTGTTCGATGAAATGCCCGAGCCATACTTAAGCTTTCTCCTCTGGAAGCTCCTTGTCCAAGCTCCATTTTCCTCAAGATTTGTCTAGGTTTGGCGGTCCGTCCTATCCAGTCCCCGTCCTCACCGCCGTCGATCACCCGCGCCCATCTCGGCACCGGCAGCACCGTGGTTAGCCTCTTCTTCTTATCTTCTTTCTAAAAGAAAAAAGTTCTTACTTGTATGATTTAGATAGGTACTTGTGTAACTTTCTTACTTTTATTATTGTTTGTTATTATATAGTGCGATGGTTTTGGTATCCGCCTCCGTCGGCCCTCGTCCTGTCTATGATTCGGATGTGGTATATATTATCTTTGATAACTATTTGTTTTATTTAGTGTTTATGACAATTATGCCGACCAACGTGACATGGATTTTTTAATCTAGGAGGTATGTGAACCGGAAATTCCAACCGACATAGAAATTCTTGTCGAGAAGTTAAATTTGGTTGAAAAAGAAAACAATTACTTGAAAGAAAAATTACAAAGAGTTGAAGAGGAGAAGATGAAGTTGGAGTTGCATGTTCCCGATGTCGTCGATGATTAGAAGATCAAGATGGATGCAATGCGCTTGAAGATTAGAAAGATTAGAAAATATGACATTCATACTGAGGCTTGGTATCATTATGCCGTTGGATCAATTGGTACCTTAGTTGCGGTTATGATCACATTTGTTGTTGCATATAATTTTTTTACATAGTTTCAATGTATGTTTTAAATAGATGCTCTAGAGAGTTATATGTTGTTCAATAATGAGAACTATATAACGCACGCAGATGAACCGGCAATGGATGTATGGTGACCGACGCACCTCCGAGTGTATTAAGGGCCTGCATAATTTTCTCTAAGCGGCTGAGGCAAACAAGCAGAATGGTTTTATGCATTGTCCATGTACTGTCTGTGAGAATACGAAGGCTTTCTCCAACTCTAAAACCCTTCACTTCCACCTGCTTGAGAAGGGTTTTATGCCACACTATAATGTTTGGACCAAGCACGGAGAAAGAGGGGTTATGATGGAAGACAACGAAGAAGAAGAGGATGATGACAACTACCCGCCCCCTGAATACAGTGATGCTGCAATGGGGGAAGCTGAAGATCAAGAGGAACCAGATGATGTGCCCGATGATGATCTTCGCCGGGTCATTCTTGATGCACAGAGAGAATGCGAAAGTGAAAGGGAGAAGTTGAAGTTCGATCGCATGTTAGAGGATCACAAAAAAGGGTTGTACCCAAATTGCGAAGATGACAACAGAAAGCTCGGTACCACACTGGAATTGCTGCAATGGAAGGCAGAGAATGGTTTATCTGACAAGGGATTTAGTTCGCTACTGAAAATAATGAAGAAGAAGCTTCCAAAGGATAACGAATTGCCCGACAGTACGTACGAAGCAAAGAAGGTTCTATGCCCTCTAGGATTGGAGGTGCAGAAGATACATGCATGCCCTAATGACTGCATCCTCTACTGCGGTGCGTACGAGGATTTGAACGCATGCCCGGTATGCGGTGCATTGCGGTATAAGATCAGAAGAGATGACCCTGGTGATGTTGAGGGCCAGCGCACCGGGAAGAGGGTTCCTGCCAAGGTGATGTGGTATGCTCCTATAATACCACGGTTGAAACGTCTGTTCAGAAACAAAAAGCATGCCGAGTTGATGCAATGGCACATAAAAGACCGTAAGAAAGATGGGAAGTTGAGAGCACCCGCTGACGGGTCGCAGTGGAGAAAGATCGAGAGAAAGTGGAGTGACTTTACAGGTGACCCGAGGAACGTATGGTTTGGTTTAAGTGCATATGGCGTTAATCCTTTTGGGGAGCAGAGCAGCAAGCATAGCACATGGCCTGTGACTCTATGTATGTATAACCTTCCTCCTTGGTTGTGCATGAAGCGGAAGTTCATTATGATGCCAGTGCTCATCCAAGGCCCTAAGAAACCCGGCAATGACATTGATGTGTACCTAAGGCCATTAGTTGATGAACTTTTACAGCTATGGAATGGAAGAGGTGTACGTGTGTGGGATGAGAATGAACATGAGGAATTTGACCTACATGCGTTGCTGTTTGTAACCATCAACGATTGGCCTGCTCTCAGTAACCTTTCAGGACAGACAAACAAGGGATACCACGCATGCACACACTGTTTAGATGACACCGACAGTATATATTTGGACAAATGCAGGAAGAATGTGTAGCTGGGGCATCGTCGATTTCTTCCGACCAACCATCAATGTCGAAAGAAAGGAAAGCATTTCAAAGGTGAGGCAGATCACCGGAAGAAGCCCGCCCTCCGTACTGGTGATCACATACTTGATATGGTCAATGATTTGCAAGTAATCTTTGGAAAGGGTCCTGGCGGACTATCTGTTCCGACTGACGATGCGGGACGCGCACCCATGTGGAAGAAGAAATCTATATTTTGGGACCTACCCTATTGGAAAGACCTAGAGGTCCGCTCTGCAATCGACATGATGCACGTGACGAAGAATCTTTGCGTGAACCTGCTAGGCTTCTTGGGAGTGTATGGGAAGACAAAAGATACACCGGAGGCACGGGAGGAACAGCAACGTGTGCATGAAAAAGACGGCATGCATCCAAAGCAGTATGAAGGTCCTGCCAGCTACGCTCTTACCAAAGAAGAGAAGGAAATCTTCTTTGAATGCCTGCTCAGTATGAAGGTCCCGTCTGGCTTCTCGTTGAATATAAAGGGAATAATAAATATGGCACAGAAAAAGTTCCAGAACCTAAAGTCTCATGACTGCCACGTGCTTATGACGCAACTGCTTCCGGTTGCATTGAGGGGGCTTCTACCGGAAAACGTTCGATTAGCCATTGTGAAGCTATGTGCATTCCTCAATGCAATCTCTCAGAAGGTGATCGATCCAGAAATCCTGCCAAGGTTAAGGAGTGATTTGGTGCAATGTCTTGTTAGTTTCGAGCTGGTGTTCCCACCATCCTTCTTCAATATCATGACGCACGTCCTAGTTCATCTAGTCGACGAGATTGTCGTTCTGGGCCCTGTATTTCTACACAATATGTTCCCCTTTGAGAGGTTCATGGGAGTCTTAAAGAAATATGTTCGTAACCGCGCTAGGCCAGAAGGAAGCATCTCCATGGGCCATCAAACAGAGGATGTCATTGGGTTTTGTGTTGACTTCATTCCTGACCTTAAGAAGATTGGTCTCCCTCAATCGCGGTATGAGGGGGGACTGACTGGAAAAGGCACGCTAGGAGCGGACTCAATAATATGTAGGGACGGCCATTCTTGGTCTCAAGCACACTACACAGTTCTACAGAATTCTACCTTGGTGACCCCGTATGTCGATGAACACAAGAATATTCTGCGCTCCAAACACCCGGAGCAGTGTGACGACTGGATTACATGTGAACACATCAGGACTTTCGGCAGTTGGTTGCAAACACGTCTCATGCGTGACAACACTGTTTCTGATGAGCTGTACTCGTTGGCCAGGGGACCATCTTCGACTGTAATGACTTAGAAAGGGTACGAGATAAATGGGAATACATTTTACACGACTGCCCAGGATCAAAAGAGCACCAACCAAAACAGTGGTGTCCGCTTTGATGCAGCAACCAAGAGGGGAAAGGACACATATTATGGTTACATAGTGGACATATGGGAAATTGACTATGGACATTATTTCAAGGTCCCTTTGTTTCAGTGCAAATGGGTCAATCTGTCAAGAGGCGGGGTACAGGAAGATCCACAGTACGGAATGACAACAGTGGATCTGAACAATCTTGGGTACACAGACGAACCATTCGTCCTAGCCAATGATGTGGCGCATGTTTTCTATGTGAAGGACATGTCTACCAAACCGAGAAAAAGAATAGATAAGGAAGCGAATACATCATACGATGAGCCAAAGCGCCACATAGTTCTTTCAGGAAAAAGAGACATCGTGGGATTGGAGGGCAAGACAGACATGTCTGAAGATTATGAAAAGTTTCATGAAATTCCTCCATTCAAAGTCAAGGCTGACCCAAGCACCCTGTTAAACGATGAAGATTATCCATGGTTACGGCGCAATAAGCAAAGGACACAAGCGAAGAAAAAGTGAAGACTTTCTCTTCACAACTATATCATTGCAGTTACATGTGAAGAAATGAAATGCCTTTTGTAACACATGAGTTTTCGTCCGAAACCCTGATACTTCGAAAAAGATTGTCCGTTTTGTACACGAAGTGCATCCAGCTTTTGCCGTAACCCTCTCAACTTTTTATAACATGCTATGTGGGTGAAATGATGATACCATGCCAACTTTCAACCTTTTCAGAGTTCATTTGAAGTGCTTGTCAATTTCAGGGTTATTTAGCTCAAAAAAATCAGTAAGTGCATGAAAAATACCAAATGAAGTCAGAAAGGGTTGAAAATTGATGATGTGGCTTTGAATGGTGCATTTTGAACACACAAAAAGTGTGGAGTTCAAATAAGTTCAAAAAAATGAAATCCTTTTGTAACACATGAGTTTTCGTCCGAAACCCTGATACTTCGAAAGAGATTGTCCGTTTTGTACACGAAGTGCATCCAGTTTTTGCTGTAACCCTCTCAACTTTTTAGCACATGCTATGTGGGTGAAATGGTGATACCATGCCAACTTTCAACCTTTTCAGAGTTCATTTGAAGTGCTTTTCAATTTCAGGGTTATTTAGCTCAAAAAAATCAGTAAGTGCATGAAAAATACCAAATGAAGTCAGAAAGGGTTGAAAATTGATGATGTGGCTTTGAATGGTGCATTTTGAACACACAAAAAGTATGGAGTTCAAATAAGTTCAAAACAATGAAATCCTTTTGTAACACATGAGTTTTCGTGCGAAACCCTGATACTTCGAAAGAGATTGTCCGTTTTGTACACGAAGTGCATCCAGATTTTGCCGTAACCCTCTCAACTTTTTAGCACATGCTATGTGGGTGAAATGATGATACCATGCCAACTTTCAACCTTTTCAGAGTTCATTTGAAGTGCTTTTCAATTTCAGGGTTATTTAGCTCAAAAAAATCAGTAAGTGCATGAAAAATACCAAATGAAGTCAGAAAGGGTTGAAAATTGATGATGTGGATTTTAATTGTGCATTTTGAACACACAAAAAGTATGGAGTTCAAATAAGTTCAAAAAAATGAAATCCCTTTTGTAACAGATGAGTTTTCGTTCGAAACCCTGATACTTCGAAAGAGATTGTATGTTTTGTACACAAAGTGCATCCATTTTTTGCCGTAACCCTCTCAACTTTTTAGCACATGCTATGTGGGTGAAATGATGATACCATGCCAACTTTCAAACTTTTCAGAGTTCATTTGAAGTGCTTTTCAATTTCCGGGTTATTTAGCTCAAAAAATCAGTAAGTGCATGAAAAATACCAAATGAAGTCAGAAAGGGTTGAAAATTGATGATGTGGATTTGAATGGTGCATTTTGAACACACAAAAAGTATGGAGTTCAAATAAGTTCAAAGAAATGAAATTCCTTTGTAACAGATGAGTTTTCGTCCGAAACCGTGATACTTCGAAAGAGATTGTCCATTTTGTACACGAAGTGCATCCAGTTTTTGCCGTAACCCACTCAACTTTTTAGCACATGCTATGTGGGTGAAATGATGATACCATGCCAACTTTCAACCTTTTCAGAGTTCATTTGAAGTGCTTTTTAATTTCTTTCAAAACATCGTGGGAGTGGAGTTCAAAAAAGAATCAACTAAAAAGCTTTTATAAACCTCTAGTATTTTTGAAACTATAATTATATAAAAATTATGCAACTAAAATTATCAAAGTATTTTTTGTTCAAAACATTAATAGCAAAAAGAATATAATGATAAAACACACTGAAAATAAATAAAGCAAAAAATAAAACAAAAATAAATAAAGCAAAAAACAAAACAAAATAATGGAAATTATGCAACTAAAATTATCAAAGTATTTATTTGATAAAAAAATGAACTAAAATAACAGAAGAAAAATACTGGAAAAAAATTTAAAAAATAAATAAAGCAAAAAACAAAACAAAAATACTGGAAAAAAAATAAAAAAAATGCCGCCTACTAGGCCACCACTAGGCCCACAGGCAGATACAAAGTTGTTAGGCCCGTAAGCCTGCTTTAGAGAGGAGGTCGAAGGCTCAGGCGCACCGTGCCTTATAAACAGGTGCCGCACTCTCTCCACTAGCGAGGTGGGACTAAAATCCCACCACGCCGCTGTGCAAGGCCATTGGTCCCGGTTGATGCCACCAACCGGGACCAATGCCTACCTTTGGTCCCGGTTGGTGCCACCAACCGGGACCAAAGGTCTCCGCTTCCCGCCCTTTGGGCTGCTGAAAAGAGACCTTTGGTCCCGGTGGGTGGCACCAACCGGAACTAAAGGTGGGCATTGGTCCCGGTTGGTGCCACCAACCGGGACCAATGCTTCTTGTATATAAGAAAACCCTTGGAAAATTTCAGTTTTCATCTACCAGTTGCCCCGAGCCGCCGTCCTCGTCCCCGCCGCCTCCCCGAGCCGCCGTCCTCGTCGCCGGCCCTGTCGCCTCCCCAAGCCGCCGTCCTCGTCCCCGTCGCCGCCGTCCTCGTCCCCGTCGCCGCCATCCTCGTCCCCGTCGCCGCCGTCCTCGTCCCCGTCGCCGCCGTCCTCGTCCCCGCCGCCTCCTCGTCGCCGCCGTCCTCGGCCCCGTTGCCTCCCCATCGCCTCCCCGTTGCCTCCCCGAGCCGCCGTCCTCGTCCCCGTCGCCGCCGTCCTCGTCCCCGGCGCCGCCGTCCTCGTCCCCGTCGCCTCCCCGAGCCGCCGTCCTCGTCCCCGTCCCCGTCGCCTCCCCGAGCCGCCGTCCCCGTCCCCGTCGCCGCCGTCCTCGTCCCCGTCGCCGGCCTCTAGCCATCGCCGCCCCCCCAGTGAGCCCCCCCCTTTCCCATGGTGTGCCGCCCCGTCATCGTTTAGGGTTTTTTTTGCGGGCATGTATATGTGTATATGTTCATGTATATGTTTTTTTCATGTATATGTATATATGTTCATGTATATGTGTGTATATGTTCATGTAAAAAGTCTTCGTTGTTTTTCATATGTACGAAAATGTAGAGTGAAAACGAAAACAAACATATAAGAAAAAACAAAGGAAAAAATGAAGAAGGAAAAGAAAACCGCCCGGCCCGGCCTCCACCGCATTTTCATAAAGTTTTTCCACCGAGTCCACGTCGCACCAAGCACCCGCGGCGAAGCAAGTCTTTTTTTGAAGGAAGTTTTTTCGTTAAATGAAAATGTTGGCATCGGCTCTATCATCACGTTGGCATCGGCTCTATCTATCAACAAGGCCACGGGAGCACCCCGGCCCCCTATCATCACGTTGGCATCGGCTCCCCGATAACTTCAACATGAGGGGGGACGTCGGACATGACATGAGGGGTGAGCGTCGTTGTCGTCTACCCCCTCCCCGATAACTTCGACATGAGAGGGGATGTCGGACATGACATGAGGGGTGAGCGTCGTTGTCGTCTACCCCCTCCTCGATAACTTCGACATGAGGGGGGACGTCGGACATGACATGAGGGGTGAGCGTCGTTGTCGTCTACCCCCTCCCCGATAACTTCGACATGAGGGGGGACGTCGGACATGACATGAGGGGTGAGCGTCGTTGTCGTCTACCCCCTCCCCGATTACTTCGACATGAGGGGGGACGTCGGACATGACATGAGGGGTGAGAGTCGTTGTCGTCTACCCCCTCCCCGATAACTTCGACATGAGAGGGGACGTCTCACATGACATGAGGGGTGAGCGTCGTTGTCGTCTACCCCCTCCCCGATAACTTCGACATGAGGGGGACGTCGGACATGACATGAGGGGTGAGCGTCGTTGTCGTCTACCCCCTCCCTGATAACTTCGACATGAGGGGGGACGTCGGACATGACATGAGGGGTGAGCGTCGTTGTCGTCTACCCCCTCCCCGATAACTTCGACATGAGGGGGGACGTCAGACATGACATGAGGGGTGAGCGTCGTTGTCGTCTACCCCCTCCCCGATAACTTCGACATGAGGGGGGACGTCGGACATGACATGAGGGGTGAGAGTCGTTGTCGTTTACCCCCTTCCCGATAACTTCGACATGAGGGGGGACGTCGCACATGACATGAGGGGTGAGCGTCGTTGTCGTCTACCCCCTCCCCGATGACTTCGACATGAGGGGGGACGTCGGACATGACATGAGGGGTGAGCGTCATTGTCGTCTACCCCCTCCCCGATAACTTCGACATGAGGGGGGACGTCGGACATGACATGAGGGGTGAGCGTCGTTGTCGTCTACCCCCTCCCCGATAACTTCGACATGAGGGGGGACGTCACACATGACATGAGGGGTGAGCGTCGTTGTCGTCTACCCCCTCCCCGATAACTTCGACATGAGGGGGGACGTCGGACATGACATGAGGGGTGAGCGTCGTTGTCGTCTACCCCCTCCCCGATAACTTCGACATGAGGGGGGACGTCAGACATGCATGAGAGAGAGGCGGTCCGCTCACCCGACCAACTATCGAGGCCACCCAAACCCTAGAAGAAAGAGCGTCGTTGTCGATCTACCCCCTCCCCGATAACTTCAACATGAGGGGGGACGTCGGACATGCATGAGTGAGAGAGGCGGTCCGCTCGCCCGACCAACTATCGAGGCCACCCAAACCCTAGAAGAAAGAGCGTCATTGTCGATCCACCCCGTCCCCGATAACTTCGACATGAGGGGGGACGTCGGACATGTCATGTGAATTTTTTTTTGTTCATATATAGAAAACTCCGGTAACATAGATTTATCAAGAATGCCCCCATTATGGATGTGCACAAGTTGATCCAATTTTTTTTCTGATCTCATCTATATATATATTCTTCTATATGTCACGTTGTCTGTCAAAGTATTGAAGAAATCCATGGCTTCATCATTAGCCGGAAGTAACATGCGTATCATGCTACGAAGCTCTTCAAAGTTGTTTTGGAACGGAGTTCCGGATAGAATAATTCGCTTTTTGGTACGAATTTCAGCAAAGGCCTTCCAAATAGCGATATTCGGAAGGCTCTTGCTGAACTTCGTACCAAAAAGCTAATTAATTATCCTATCCGGGACTCCGTTCCAAAACAATTTTGGAGTGCTTCATACCATTATGCGCCTGTTACTTCCGGCTAATAATGAATCCTTGGTTTTCTTGAATCCTTTGACACTAGACAACGTGACATATAGAAGGGTAGATGAGATCAGGAAAAATATGGACCATTTTCTACACATTCAGAATGGCGCCATTTTGTTAATTAAATCCCTTAAAGGTTAAGAGAATCCCTTGTTTGACATTCATGAGAGAGGCGGTCCAGACGTCGGACATTCATGAGAGAGGTGGTCCGAACGTCGGACATTCATGTTTGTATATTAATTGCCATGTTGTAATATTTGCATAAACTATGGATCAAAGAGACTTGGAACAAGAACAGTTGTTGGGGGACATAATCCACGGCGGACGTGATGTCTTGTCGTTTCTCAATGACACCAATGGTCTGGAAGGAGAGGATGACGGCTCCGGTGATCGAACAATGGAGGAGGAAGGACATGATCATGATGGCTCCGGTGACCGAATGCCGGAGGAAGAAGGAGACCATGATGACGGCTCCGGTGACCGAACGGAGGAGGGAGCTGTTGCAAAGTCCGGCGAGGTATATATATTAATTAAGCCTGTGCTGACTAGCTAATTGATGCATTAATTGTTTTGGTATGTACATATATTAACTCTTCTTTCTTCTTTTATAGCCCTCCGGATCGAGCCAAACTTCGGTAACGAGACGAGGCCCGAAGAAGAAGTTGCGCAAGGATGAAAGTTTCACGATCACAGCACTCGCGGACGATGGCCTACCGATTGAACCCAAGCGGACCAAGGACACATTTGCTGCTCAGTGCGGAGTTATTGTTAGGGACAACATCCTGATCAGCATCAAGCAATGGAATAAGCCTAAGGACGACGCCCATGATGGTGATTATGTCACCGATAGACATAAAGATGATCTTTGGACCGCGCTGAAGGCAAATTTCACCCTACCGCCAGAGGAGGATCCGAACAAGCCAGTTATAGAGCCACTGGTCAAGGTGTGTGATCTTAAGAAGATGGCAGATCTATTCAGGAGGTGGAAGAATGAGTTGAAATCAAAGTTTGTAGACAAAGGGAAGACTCCAGAATTCAGCGGCCGATTTGAGAAGATAAGAGATCACTGGCCCGCATTTGTGGCCTACAAGACATCGGACAAGAGTAAGAAAATGTCAGAGACAAACAAGAACAACACTGCAAAGAAGCAGTATCACCATCACACGGGGTCAGGTGGCTACCTCAAAGCCCGGCCGTTGTGGGATAAAGCTGAGAATGACCTGATTGCTAAAGGGGTCGTACCACAGACATTGAACTGGCCAGACCGTTCAGGGACTTGGTTCTTCAGAGTTGGGGGAACTTTGGACCCTGAAACAGGGAAGTGCCGTTGGACGGACGAGCAACTTGCAATACCCGTCACGAAGCTTCAGGAGTATATCACCGCAGCGCAGAAAGGGACGTTCATTCCCGATAGAGAGAAGGACGAGCTGACTGAGGCCCTAGGGAATGCTGAGCACCCTGGACGAACACGAGGCACACCAGGCTCCGTTCCGTGGAAGGTTGGGTTTCCCGACGCATGCGGTTACAGAAGCCGGGAGAAAAAGAGGAAAGCGGAGCTGAGCGAAATTCAGAAGCTCAATGCAAGACTACAAAAGCTAGAGGAAGCTGAGAGCCAGCGAGCTGCCGGCCAACCATCTCAGCGGCACGAAGCTACCCTAGAAGCTACCCCGCCATCTCAGCGGAGAAGCAGCGTCGCTTCCACGGAGCCCGTTCAGCCCGACTTCACGTCTCCTAGCTACCCCGTTGATACTATCACGGAGGCTCAACTTTCAAGGCGGCTGTCGGCTCTGTTGCACCTCGTCAACCCATCGGAACTTTTCACTGCCGTCTGATTCCACATGGCTATGCTGTTGTGACGGTGGATGAAGTAATGGAGGGATTTGAGGAGCTCGAGTTTGACCACTCTACAGGTGAAGGGGAGAATCGGCTGGTTCGTGCCCTGAGGAGTACATGTCTATCGCAGAAGGAGTACATCAAGCTTCCAAACTAGACGCCTCCGCCTCCTCCTCCTCCTCCGGTGAGTCAGGGCACTCCGCCTCCTCCTCCTCCTCCTCCGGCGAGTGATCAGGGCACCCCGCCTCCTTCTCCGGCTCCTCCGTCGCGTGAGGGCACTCCGCCTCCTCCTTCGCCTACTCCGGCGCATCGGAGCAGTCCGCCTCCTCCTCCGCCTCGTCGGCAATGGCGGAAGACAGCCGCCGCCGCTCCGGCTCCTCCGGTGCGTCGGAGCACTCCGCCTCCTTCTCCGCCTCGTAAGCAATGACGGAAGAGAGACGCCGCCGCTCCGGCGGCTAGCAGTACAAGCAGAGGCGGGAGGGAATACAGATACGGTCCATCTCTCAAGCCTCTGGAAAAGTTACCATATGAGAGGACCGAGTCTGAAAACGAGGAGATATGTCAGGCCCAACTGAGGGACCATTTTGCAAAGAAAACTTCACCTCCGAAGGAGAAGCTAGATCCGGTGAAAGTGAAGCGCACTATCGATGCCCTGAAGCGACCACCACCGCCTCTGCCGGATTCCAACTATGTCCGGATTATTAAAAAGACATATGAAGAAGCGCGGCGGTCGGGAAGTACTTCTAGTGATGCAAGGTTAGCAGAACGAAGAAGTGGGAAAACAATTCCCCAGCTCGGCGAACAGGAGAAGCTATCGTGCCCCCCGCTCAAGGTGTCTAGCGATATCATCGCTAATCATCCGGGGATGGTGCCCGGTACCAATCCTGGTGATTACTTGGGGGATGATGTAATTTTTCAAATGGTTGAGGTAACAAAAGAACAATATGAATACGTGCACGGGAAGCCTCTCGTCAAACCTGATCATCATCCTCTAACAACGATGATGTACAAATTGCATGAGTGGTACATGAAAACCTGCAGGGAGTCTGGGAGAGACACTATGTATATGGCAATGAAACCAGAGCACGAATTCATTGGACTTCCCGTGATGCCTGTTGAATTTGTGGAGTTATTTCAGTTATACAATCAACTGGCCCTCGACAAACAACTCATGACTGCCTACTGTCTGTAAGTATTACTTCTATAGTTCTCTAGCTCAGCTCGTTCATTGCATGTATATATAATTATCCTCACTATATTATGTAGATTGAAGATCGTCGAATGCAAAAAACTAGGAATCTTCGACGTTGGGTTCATTAGCCCAGATGCCGTAAATGAATGGACGGTAGGAAACTCAATCAAAGAGACCGATGAGAACTTGCTAAAGTCGTTCCTTATACATCAAAACAAAAGGGAAATACTCTTTCCTTACAACTTCAAGTGAGTATTGCTGTCTTCTCTGTATACTCGATTTCGCTTACTCGAGGTTAAGTAATGTAATTGATGAGTTATATATGCGTGCGCAGTTACCACTTTATTCTGCTATCCATTAAGCTTGACGGGGCATTAGTAACTGTCTTAGACTCGAGACGTAAAGATCCCGAGAATTATGCGGACATGACTGCAATGCTCAAGAAGTAAGTTCAATCAATACCAGGACCATATCGGCATGCAACTTTCGTTAATTTCCTGATATCAAGTAATCATTTTCTTTGCCTGGCAGGGTTTGGAAGAAGTTCACCCGAAAGGTTCCCGGTCTAAACAAAGAGTTGCGATTTACGCACCCCAAAGTAAGTAGTACTAGCTAGTTCCGCGCATCTCTAATTGATTCAAATTTTCATCAATATATCATTACCATGCTTGCTTATCAGTTTGATTGAACTCTATTCTCGTAAAGTGCTTGTTCCAGAAAGAAGGGACTTCTTTATGTGCATACTACGTATGCGAGTTCATTCGCCACTCGACCTCTGAGCGGGGCTTCTCCGACAAACAATTTGAACTACGTAAATAATATTCACAATTTTATTTTATATATTACCATCAATTGTGTTGAGTTTTATTCATATATATGCATGTATTGACCCCCTTCTTTAAATTAGATTTGGCAGATGCGGGATGAACTCCTACCACATGATCGCATACGAGCAATTCAAGAGGAATTGGCGGGATTCTTTCTTGACCACGTCATACCTAAAGACGGAGAATACCATGCGAATTTGTGATTGGATCTTAGGTACATGATGTTAGGGATTGTAAAAGATGTTATATTGTATATATGTAGTAGCGTCGGATGGATATACGAAAACTTATTGTTCGACCAATCTCTCGGAGAAAGAGAGGTCGATCACTTCTCTCTGTATATGTTCATGACGATCTTATGTACTTAATGGTTCCTTCATTTGCTTACTAGTTAGCGTGTCGAGTTCTCTCTATAGTAGCTAGCGTCGACCAAGCACGGAGAAAGAGAGGACACTTCTCTCTATTAGCTAGCTAACACAATATGAAACCACTAAATTAACCCTAAAAACCCCCTAAGCCCCCCCCTTTCAAAAAAAACAAAACCCCCAGCTTTTTGGTACCGGTTGGTGTTACCAACCGGGACTAAAGGTCCTCCTGCCTGGGCTCCCCGTAGCGGCCACGTGGAGGGCCTTTGGTCCCGGTTCGTAAGCAAACCGGGACTAAAGGTTTTGGGCTTTAGTCCCGACCCTTTAGTCCTGGTTCCAGAACCGGGACAAATGGGCCTCTCGAACCGGGACAAATGGGCCTTTTTCTACTAGTGTATGTGTGGGGTCCCGACAATGATTGACCATGAAATATTCTGTAGTTTATGGATGACGCTTTGAATTACGAGCTAGGTTATCCATGTGATGCTCGATTGAAGAAATTTTGATATAATAAATGTTGGGGAACGTCGCATGGGAAACAAAAATTTTCCTACGCACACGCAAGATCTATCCATGGTGATGAGCATCTACGAGAGGGAGAGAGAATCTACATACCCTTGTAAATCGCTAAGCGGAAGCGTTAAGAAACGCGGTTGATGTAGTCGAACGTCTCCACGATCCAAATTGCAAGTCGTCCCTCGATCCGATCACGAACTAGTGCCGAACAGACGGCACCTCCGCGTTCAACACACGTACGGCTTGATGACGCCTTCACCTCCTCGATCCAGCGAGCGATGGTGAAGTAGTAGATGAGTTCCGGCAGCACGACGGCGTGGTGATGGTGGTGAGGAACAATCTCTGCAGGGCTTCGCCAAGCGCTACGGAGATTATGACGGGAGGAACTAGAGGGTTAGGGTTGCCGGCACACGGCTTGGGAAATCCTGATGTGTCCCTGTGCTAGCCCTGCCCCTCTATTTATATGTTGAGCCCTGGGGTCTAAACTTGGAGAGAAAACCTCCACAAGGTCGGTTTTGCCCGCACAAGGTCGGTTTGGCCAGCACGGAAAGAGTCCCACTTGGATTCCAGCAGTACCGCGCACAAGCGGTAGTACCGCTCGTGAGCGGTAGTACCGCTTGAGCGGTAGTACCGCTTACGCGGTAGTACTGCCTTACCAGCGGTAGTACCGCTTAAGGCAGCAGCAAAACTTCCTTTTGCACTTTCCAATACCTCGTGGGCTTTACCTCTTTGGCCCATATAAAGTGTTGTTGCACCCGAACACTTCGGCAAACATCCGGAACCCCTTCCGGTGAATTCCGGAACCCTTCCGGAGATCAAAACACTATTATCACATATATCAATCTTTACCTCCGGACTCTTCCGGAGATCCTCGTCATGTCCGGGATCTTATCCGAGACTCCGAACAACCTTCGGTCACCAACACAATAACTCAACTATACTAATCGTCACCAAACGTTAAGTGTGTAGACCCTGCGGGTTCGAGAACTATGTAGACATGACCGAGACACCTCTACGGTCAATAACCAATAGCGGGACCTGGATGCCCATATTGGTTCCTACATATTCTACGAAGATCTATATCGGTCGAACCTCTATGTCAAGGATTCAGTTAATCCCGTATGCTGTTCCCTTTGTTCTTCGGTATGTTACTTGCCCGAGATTCGATCGTCGGTATCCCTATACCTAGTTCAATCTCGTTACCGGCAAGTCTCTTTACTCGTTCCGTAATACAAGATCCCGTGGCTAACACCTTAGTCACATTGCTTGCAAGGCTTATAGTGATGTTGTATTACCGAGTGGGCCCTGAGATACCTCTCCGTCATATGGAGTAACAAATCCCAGTCTTGATCCATGCCAACCCAACAGACACCCTCGGAGATACCTGTAGAGCATCTTTATAGTCACCCAGTTACGTTGCGACGTTTGATACACACAAGGCATTCCTCTGGTGTCAGTGAGTTGCATGATCTCATGCTCATAGGAACAGATACTTGACATGCAGAAAACAATAGCAATAAATTGACACGATCATATGCTACATTTATAGTTTGGGTCTTGTCCATCACATCATTCTCCTAATGATGTGATCCCGTTATCAAATGACATCTCATGTCCATGGCCAGGAAACGTTCACCATCCTTTGATCAACGAGCTAGTTAACAAGAGGCTTTACTAAGGACACATTATTTGTCTATGTACCCACACATGTATTTGAGTTTCCAATCAATACAATTATAGCATGGATAATAAACGATTATCATGAACAAGGAAATATAATAATAACCATTTTATTATTGCCTCTAGGGCATATTTCCAACAGTCTCCCACTGGCACCGAGTCAATAATCTAGCTCACATCACTATGTGATTTACATTGTAATGAATCTAACACCCATACAGTTCTGGTGTTGATCATGTTTAGCCCTTGGAAGAGGTTTAGTCATCGGATCAGCAACATTCAGATCCGTGTGCACTTTGCAAATATTTATGTCGTCCTCCTTGATGTAATCACGGATGGAATTGAAACGTTGCTTTATGTGTCTTGTGAAACCTGGGTTCCTCTTGTGAAACCTGGGTTCCTTGGCTAGAGCAATGGCACCAGTGTTGTCACAGAACAGAGTCATTGGGTTTAGTGCACTAGGCACTGCTCGAAGATCTGTCATGAACTCCTTCATCTAGACACCTTCCTTCGCCGCCTCCGAGGCAGCGATGTACTCCGCTTCACATGTATAATCAGCTACTACGCTTTGCTTGGAACTGCACCAGCTAACCGCACCCCCATTGAGAATAAATACGTATCCGGTTTGCGACTTAGAGTCATCCGGATCAGTGTCAAAACTTGCATCGACGTAACCCTTTACGACGAGCTCTTGATCACCTCCATAAACGAGAAACATGTCCTTAGTCCTTTTCAGGTACTTCAGGATATTCTTGACCGCCGTCCAGTGTTCCATTCCTGGATCACTTTGAAACCTTCCAGCCATACTTATGGCAAGGCTGACATCGGGTCTTGTGCACAGCATTGCATACATGATAGAGCCTATGGCTGAAGCATAGGGGACGACACTCATCTTTTCTCTATCTTCTGCAGTCACTGGGCATTGAGTCTTACTCAACTTCACACCTTGCAATACAGGCAAGAACCCCTTCTTGGACTGATCCATTTTGAACTTCTTCAAAACTTTGTCAAGGTATGTGCTCTGTGAAAGTCCTATTAAACGTCTCGATCTATCTCTATAGATCTTGATGCCTAATATGAAAGCAGCTTCTCCTAGGTCCTTCATTGAAAAACTCTTGTTCAAATATTCCTTCACGCTTTCCAACATTTCTATATTGTTTCCAATCAGCAATATGTCATCCACATATAATATTAGAAATGCTATAGAGCTCCCACTCACTTTCTTGTAAATACAAGCTTCTCCGTAAACTTGTATAAACCCGAACGCTTTGATCACCTCATCAAAGCGAAGATTCCAACTCCGAGATGCTTGCACCAGTCCATAAATGGATCGCTGGAGTTTGCAAACTTTGTCAGCATTTTCTGGATCGACAAAACCTTCTGGTTGTATCATATACAACTCTTCCTTAAGGAAACCATTAAGGAACGCTGTTTTGACATCCATCTGCCAAATTTCATAATCGAAAAAGGCAGCTATTGCTAACATGATTCTGACAGACATAAGTCTCGCTACGGGTGAGAAGGTCTCATCGTAGTCAACTCCTTGAACTTGTGAAAAACCCTTTGCCACAAGTCGAGCTTTATAGACGGTGACATTACCGTCCGCGTCCGTCTTCCTCTTAAAAATCCATTTGTTCTGAATGGCCTTACGCCCTTCAGGTAATACCTCCAAAGCCCATACTTTGTTTTCATACATGGATCCCATCTCGGATTTCATGGCCTCTAACCATTTCTCGGAATCCGGGCCCACCATCGCTTCTCCATAGCTCGTAGGTTCATCGTTGTCCAACAACATGACCTCTAAGACAGGGTTGCCATACCACTCAGGAGCAGTACACGTCCTTGTCGACCTACGAGGTTCGATAGCAACTTGATCCGAAGCTTCATGATCATCATCATTAACTTCTTCTTCAACTGATGTAGGCTCTACAGAAACATCTTTCTACGCTGCGCTACTCTCTGGTTGAAGTAAAGGTTCAATAACCTCATCAAGTTCTATCTTCCTCCCACTCAATTCTTTCGAGAGAAACTCTTTCTCAAGAAATGTTACGTTTTTAGAGACAAACACTTTGCCTTCGGATCTGAGATAGAAGGTATACCCAACTGTCTCTTTTGGGTATCCTATGAAGACGCATTTCTCCGCTTTGGGTTCCAGCTTTTCAGGCTGAAGCTTTTTGACATAAGCATCACATCCCCAAACTTTAAGAAACGACATCTTTGGCTTCTTGCCAAACCATAGTTCATATGGCGTCGTCTCAACGGATTTTGATGGTGCCCTATTTAAAGTGAATGCAGCTGTCTCTAATGCATAACCCCAAAACGATAGTGGCAAATCGGCAAGAGACATCATAGATCGCACCATATCCAATGAGGTTCGATTACGACGTTCGGACACACCATTACGCTGTGGTGTTCCAGGTGGTGTCTATTGTGAAACAATTCCACATTGTCTTAAGTGACTGCCAAACTCATAACTCAGATATTCTCCTCCTCGATCAGATCGTATTAATTTAATCTTCTTGTTACGATGATTCTCAACTTCATTCTGAAATTGCTTGAACTTTTCAAACGTTTCAGACTTGTGTTTCATTAAGTAAATATACCCATATCTACTTAAGTCATCAGTGAAGGTGAGAAAGTAATGATAACCACCGCGTGCCTCAATGCTCATCGGACCGCACACATCAGTATGTATGATTTCCAACAAGTCACTTGCCCGTTCCATTGTACCAGAGAACGGCGTCTTAGTCATCTTGCCCATGAGGCATGGCTCACATGTGTCAAGTGATTCAAAATCAAGTGACTCCAAAAGTCCATCAACATGGAGCTTCTTCATGCGTTTTCCGCCAATATGACCTAAACGGCAGTGCCACAAGAAAGTGGTATTATCATTATCAATTCTACATCTTTTGGCATCAATGTTATGAACATGTGTATCATCACTATCGAGATTCAATAAGAATAAACCCCTCACATTGGGTGCATGACCATAAAAGATATTACTCATATAAATAGAACAACCATTATTCTCAGATTTAAATGAGTAACCGTCTCGCAATAAACAAGATCCAGATATAATGTTCATGCTTAACGCATGCACTAAATAACAATTATTCAGGTTCATCACTAATCCCGATGGTAATCGAAGAGCGAGCGTGCCGACGGCGATCACATCAACCTTGGAACCATTTCCCACGCGCATTGTCACTTCGTCCTTTGCCAGCCTCCGTCTATTCCGCAGTTCCTGTTTTGAGTTGCAAATGTGAGCAACCGCACCGGTATCAAATACCCAGGCACTACAACGAGAGTTGGTAAGGTACACATCAATAACATGTATATCATATATACCTTGTTTGTTGTTGGCCGCCTTCTTGTCAGCCAAATATTTGGGGCAGTTCCGCTTCCAGTGACCAGTTCCCTTGCAATGAAAGCACTCAGTTTCAGGCTTGGGTCCAGCCTTGGGTTTCTTCACGGGAGGGGCAACTGCTTTGCCACTCTTCTTGGAGTTACCCTTCTTACCCTTGCCATTCTTCTTGAAACTAGTGGTTTTATTGACCATCAACACTTGATGCTCCTTCTGAATCTCAGACTCAACGACTTTCAACATCATAAACAGCTCGGCGACTGACTTGTTCATCCCGTGCATGTTATAGTTCAACACGAAGCTCTTGTAGCTAGGTGGCAATGATTGAAGAACTCTGTCAGTGATAGCCTCTGGCGGAAGGGGCATCCCCAATTCAGCCAGACGGGTGGAGTACCCAGACATTCTGAGTATGTGATCACTGACAGACCCGTTCTCCTCCATCTTGCAAGCATAGAACTTATCAGAGGTCTCATACCTCTCGATCCGGGCATTCTTCTGAAAGATAAACTTAAACTCCTGGAGCATATCATATGCTCCATGACGTTCAAAACATCTTTGAAGTCCCGGTTCTAAGCCATACAACATTGCACATTGAACTATTGAGTAATCATCAGAACGAGCCTGCCAAGCGTTCACAACGTCTGGAGACTCAACTGGAGCGGGTGGATCACCAAGCGGAGCATCAACGACATAAGCTTTCTGGGAAGCCGTAAGGATAATCCTTAGATTACGGGCCCAGTCCACAAAGTTACTTCCATCATCTTTCAACTTAGCTTTCTCTAGGAACGCATTAAAATTCAGGGGTGCTACTGCGCGAGCCATGATCTACAACATAAATATTGCTAAGACAACTTAGACTATTGTTCAAGATAATGAGTTTAGTTAATCATATTACTTAAAAAACTCCCACTCAAATTGACATCCCTCCGGTCATTCGAGTGTCACATGATCCAAATCAACCAACTCAAGTCCGATCATCACGTGAGTTGAGGTGGTTTCAATGGTGAACATCTTCATGTTGATCATATCTACTATATGACTCATGTTCGACCTTTCGGTCTCTTGTGTTCCGAGGCCATGTCTGTACATGCTAGGCTCGTCAAGTTTAACCCGAGTATTCCGCACGTGCAACACTGGCTTGCACCCGTTGTATGCGAACGTAGAGTCTATCACACCCGATCATCACGTGGTGTCTCGAAACGACGAACTTTCGCAACGGTGCACACTCGGGGAGAACACAATTTTATCTTGAAATTTAAGTGAGGGATCACCTTATAATGCTACCGTCGTCCTAAGCAAAATAAGATGCATAAAAGGATTAACATGACATGCAAATCATAAGTGACATGATATGGCCATGAACTTATGCTTTTGATCTCCATCTTCAAAGCACCGGCATGATCTCCATCGTCACCGGCATGACACCATGATCTCCATCATCTTGATCTCCATCAACGTGTCGCCATGAGGTTGTCGCGCCGACTGTTGCTTCCACGAGTATTGCTAACTCATAGCGATAAAGTAAAGCAAAACGGCGAAAATAATTAAAGACAACTCTATGGCTCCTGCCAGTTGCCGTACTCATCGACATGCAAGTCGTGATATTCTATACAACACATGATCATCTCATACATCACATATATCTCATCATGTAATTGGCCATATCACATCACAACATACCCTGCAAAAACAAGTTAGACGTCCTCTAATTGTTGTTGCAAGTTTTACGTGGCTGCTACGGGTATCTAGCAAGAACGATTCTTACCTACGCAAAAACCACAACGGTGATATAATAATTGCTATTCAACCTTCTCAAGGACTGCCTTTGTCAAATCCGATCCGACTAAAGTGGGAGAAACAGACACCCGCTAGCCATCTTTATGCAACGAAGTTACATGTCAGTAGAAGGAACCGGTCTCTCGTAAGCGTACGAGTAATGTTGGTCCGAGCCGCTTCATCCCACAATACCGCCGAAACAAGAAAAGACCAAGGGAGGAAGCAATCTGAATATCAACGCCCACAAAACCCTTTTGTGTTCTACTTAAGATCTCATCTACGCATAGACCTAGCTCAGATGCCACTGTTGGGGAACGTCGCATGGGAAACAAAATTTTCCCTACGCACACGCAAGATCTATCCATGGTGATGAGCATCTACGAGAGGGAGAGAGAATCTACATACCCTTGTAGATCGCTAAGCGGAAGCGTTAAGAAACGCGGTTGATGTAGTCGAACGTCTCCGCGATCCAAATCGCAAGTCGTCCCTCGATCCGATCACGAACTAGTGCCGAACAGACGACACCTCCGCGTTCAACACACGTACGGCTTGATGACGCCTTCACCTCCTCGATCCAGCGAGCGATGGTGAAGTAGTAGATGAGTTCCGGCAGCACGACGGCGTGGTGATGGTGGTGAGGAACAATCTCTGCAGGGCTTCGCCAAGCGCTACGGAGATTATGACGGGAGGAACTAGAGGGTTAGGGTTGCCGGCACACGGCTTGGGAAATCCTGATGTGTCCCTGTGCTAGCCCTGCCCCTCTATTTATATGTTGAGCCCTGGGGTCCAAACTTTGAGAGAAAACCTCCACAAGGTCGGTTTTGCCCGCACAAGGTCGGTTTGGCCCGCACGGAAAGAGTCCCACTCGGATTCCAGCAGTACCGCGCACAAGCGGTAGTATCGCTCGTGAGCGGTAGTACTCCTTGAGCGGTAGTACCGCTTCACACAAGCGGTAGTACCGCTTACGCGGTAGTACTGCCTTACCAGCGGTAGTACCGCTTAAGGCAGCAGCAAAACTTCCTTTTGCACTTTCCAATACCTCGTGGGCTTTACCTCTTTGGCCCATATAAAGTGTTGTTGCACGCGAACACTTCGGCAAACATCCGGAACCCCTTCCGGTGAATTCTGGAACCCTTCCGGAGATCAAAACACTATTATCACATATATCAATCTTTACCTCCGGACTCTTCCGGAGATCCTCGTCATGTCCGAGATCTTATCCGAGACTCCAAACAACCTTCGGTCACCAACACAATAACTCAACTATACTAATCGTCACCAAACGTTAAGTGTGTAGACCCCGCGGGTTCGAGAACTATGTAGACATGACCGAGACACCTCTACGGTCAATAACCAATAGCGGGACCTGGATGCCCATATTGGTTCCTACATATTCTACGAAGATCTATATCGGTCGAACCTCTATGTCAAGGATGCAGTTAATCCCGTATGCTGTTCCCTTTGTTCTTCGGTATGTTACTTGCCCGAGATTCGATCGTCTGTATCCCTATACCTAGTTCAATCTCGTTACCGGCAAGTCTCTTTACTCGTTCCGTAATACAAGATCCCATGGCTAACACCTTAGTCACATTGCTTGCAAGGCTTATAGTGATGTTGTATTACCGCGTGGGCCCTGAGATACCTCTCCGTCATACGGAGTAACAAATCCCAGTCTTGATCCATGCCAACCCAACAGACACCCTCGGAGATACCTGTAGAGCATCTTTATAGTCACCCAGTTACGTTGCGATGTTTGATACACACAAGGCATTCCTCCGGTGTCAGTGAGTTGCATGATCTCATGGTCATAGGAACAGATACTTGACATGCAGAAAACAATAGCAATAAACTGACACGATCATATGCTACGTTTATAGTTTGGGTCTTGTCCATCACATCATTCTCCTAATGATGTGATCCCGTTATCAAATGACATCTCATGTCCATGGCCAGGAAACCTTCACCATCCTTTGATCAACGAGCTAGTTAACTAGAGGTTTTACTAAGGACACATTGTTTGTCTATGTACCCACACATGTATTTGAGTTTCCAATCAATACAATTATAGCATGGATAATAAACGATTATCATGACCAAGGAAATATAATAATAACCATTTTATTATTGCCTCTAGGGCATATTTCCAACAATAAAATCATGGAAAATTATGTTCTCCCATATGATGGCAGTTGAGTATGCATGTATAGAATTGGATGCTTTTACAATGGAAAGAGTACTAGCTTCAGATTTGTAACTAATAATTGTTGTAACTTATCTTTGACTAAACAACACAAATTAAGACCTTTGGCAAATATAAAATATCTGATGGAATGCAAGTTATAACATCAAATAAGACGCTAGAATAACACTAATAGTTGAAGGAATAAACATGGTCCTCATTCCTCACCTTACAAACTAGCATATACACCAACAAATATAGCATGCATAGCACCACTACTTAAACTTTATATATGCTATGGACTAGGTGACAGTGACACCTCGATCATCATCGTCGTTTTCGTCAATACCATCAACATCATAATTTTCTTCACTTGTTTGCCCTTTATCCAACACCCTCTCATGCACCTTGTCCACCTATGAGATTTCTTCGTGTGACTCACTGCCATCTCAAAAACTTCCACATGGTTCCTCGTCATCACTACTAATTAATTTAGTAATTCTAACTATCATTACCACCATCATTCTTGTCATAGTTATAAGCCAATTTGGCGAATATGTCGTAGTGGTTTGAGATGCCATGTCAATTTGCATGGATTTTAAGTACTCCCTCTATTCCAAACCGCATAACGCTACAAGATTCTTGAACTTTCCAAAGATACCCTCCGTCGGCACGCACTCGCCCACTCGCTCACTCTCTCATCCCCTCAACCTGTCGCTCTCATCCCTCTCATTCCCCTCGCTCCTCTCCCTCACCATCGGCCTCTCCTCATCATCATCGGCCTCTGCTTGTGATCGTCGGCCTTTGCTCGTCGTCGACGGCCTCTGCTCGTCGTTGTCGGCCTCTCTCCACCACCATGTTTCCTCTCCTCGCTGTGTGCGCCACCCGTTTTCCTCTTCATGTCATTGTGGGCCTCTCCCCCGCACCCTGTCATCAATAGATCGATTCTTTTTGCCGGTGTCGAACTTGTATGCGACGGAGGCGTTGGATCTAGATGCGCCAGCGCTAGATCCACGTGCGCCGATGCTGGATCCAGAGCGGTGCTGGATGTGGAGCTGCGGAGCCGCGTTGGAGCAACAGAGAGGCACTGGATGCGGAGCGGCGTCGAAGCAGCGCCAAAGAAATGGATTGGCGGATCTACGGCGGGGCCATCGTCCTCATGCCTACACGCATGGTGCAGCCTCTCTTCTCCACGCATCTTGGAGTACTCTGTTACTGGTATTATACATCTGTCTTGCAGTACTCTATTACTGGTACAGTACATCTTGGAGTATATTGTTGTAGTATCTTGCTTGCAGTATCTTCTCCACGCATGGGAGTACTTGCAATATCTTGGAGTATCAACTTGCAGCATCTCGTTGCAAATTCACTTGATTTTAACTGTTGTACTCCTAAATGCAGTTGCAAGTTGGAGTAAAATTAAAGAATCTTTTATGTGATGGATTAAATGATTAACTCAAACCTTTTTGTGTCAATTTAACTGTAACCTTTTTCTGTCAATTTCACGGAAACTTTTTCTGTTATATGATTAACATAAACATTTTTCTGTTAATTGAAATTAACTGAAACATTTTTCAGTTAATTTAAATTAACTAAAACATTTTCAATTACTTTAATTAAACATGCACTGGAGTAGTGTAGTACAATGGATGCATTTGATTTTGTTTGAGTACTTAACATGATAGATACTCCAGCAATTTTGTTTGCTTCCACTTGAGTACTTGCAGTTGCACACAACACTAGCTACTCCAGTAATTTTGTCTTCTTTTTCCTGATTAGAAACCCTAAATAAAACTTTTCCATATAATTATAGTGATTAATTACTTGTGATGTTCTTTTCTGAGCACACACATACTATAAATTAGTTGGAGTAGTTACTTGTAGTAGTTTAATTGCAGTAGTTACTTGCAGTATGTTAGTTGTAGGTGGAGTGCAGTTGAGGTCTGGGACAACCATGTTCTCCATCTTCTTGCTGCTGTCAAACTGTTGTTGATGTTGTCAAACAATACATATTTAGTGAAATAGTGTAAATTCAGCTAACTTGTCACCAAAACAATGATCACCACTATGTCACTAAATTCAGGCAATTTATTCCCTAAATTAACTATTATCAATTTGCAAATTACTCCATTGAATCAATCCCAAATTACCCCATTTGCAAACTACTCCATTGAATCATTCTCAGTCCCAAATGGAGTATTTCATTGAACCAGATTCTGTCATTTACTTCGTTTCAGTGAAGTTTTTCTTGCACCCGCAATTCAAATTATGTGAACTTGTCATTTACTTTATCCTAGTCCCAAATTTCAGTTAACCTGTCACCAAATGGAGTATTTAGTGATACCTCTGAATTATCAGTTCAATATGTTTATGTTGGTACAGGAGATGCTAGTGAATTATTGGCAATAAATGCAGTAAAGTTGTTTGGCTGTACAACAAGTTAAATGAGGTATTTAGTGTTATATCCAAATTATTCTACCAAGTTCATTTAACTTGTTCAAATTATACAGAGATACTCTTTTCTTGAATTGGTATAGGAGATGCTTTGAGTATTTGACCAGTAGTTCATGTTGATATGTAGGTTTAAAAACATTAGAGAACAATGACATGTAGCAAGTTTCTTGTATAGTTGATACCTTGGGTTTGTACACAGTAGGTTTAAATGAGAATAACAACAATGCATTGCATTCGAGCAAGTTTCTTGTAGATTATCTTGAGTTTGCTACTGTACATTGATATTCATGGCAACCTTCATTTTGTCCCTGTTAAGTTTGCTACTGCATTCGAGCAAGATCTGTAGGTTTCCACAATGTTGGCGGTTACTCCCTCATTTGATCATTCTCTATATTTTCACTCTGTATTATCAGTTAATTTTGTACTATCAATTCAAATTATTGACAGCAAATATCTTTGAATTAATGAATTATTGTTGAATTTAGTGATGTCTCTAAATTATCGGTTCAAGTTATTGGCAGCAAATATCACTCGGATCAAATTATTTACTCCATGAGTACATCTTTGAATAACTATTGAAACAAATGTTGGCAGTTCTGAATTATTGAGAAGTTGAATCACTTGAATCAAATCAGTTGTATCACTTGAGAAAGGAGATGACTCAAATTGTTTATGTTTGTAGTTCGTTTCCCACGATAGTAGTAACTTGATTAGAGAGAGGAGATGAACCTAGGCAGAAACCGAGCCCAACAACAGCTTGACTCAGCCTGGGCGCGCGCGAGGAAGAGCCAAGCAGCAGCACGCGTCAACCTGGGTGTGCACGACCCAGGAGGAGCTCCTGGGCATGGGAGAGGAGGAGTGCCTGGCCATGGGAGAGGAGGTCAAGTGTAGTGCATAGACGCCTGGACGTAGTGGCCGGAGGTGGAGGTGTAGTTAGGGGTGGAGGTGGGGGCGGAGGTGGAGGTGTTGGGGAACGCGACAGAAAACAAAAAAATTCGGTACAACGAGCATGCCCATGATCACCATGGAGATGCATACAAGGTTTGATATGATCGTTACCGACTCGTAGCGCAGTGGAAGTGGAGTCGATGTTGATCGTCGGTGCAGATCCCCGCAGCTAGGATTTACAACCTCCCAACCACGAGGATGTACTCCCTCGTCTGCCCCCGGACGGAACTCCGGGCAGCCCTTCGGGAGGCACACTCAAACAGCCCCTCGGGCAAAAAGGACGAACCTACGACCTCTCTACGGGGTTGCACACATACGGTGTCATCTATCCGGCAGGGCTTTGCCGTCCAGAACTAGTTCCCACCGGAACCCAGACAGCCTTTCGGCTCTACGAAACTATTTCGGTGGGAGGGAGAGAGAAAGCCAGATCATGCATGGCATGTGTATGTGAGAGGGAGTGAGTGTGGAGATTGCATCTCCACCTCTATTTATAGGAAAAAAACCCAAGGGGTAGGGTGGTACTTGAAATACCCAAAAAACCCATCACATGGGGTTTCCAAAGGGGCAAAATGGGAAGGCTAGAGGACCTCCATGGAGGAGATCCTCCCTTGGCCGGCCACCACAAGTGGTCCCCCCATGAGGGGTTCTCATCCATCCATGTCATCCCAAGATATTTTGGGACAAAGCCCAAAAAGGTGGCTTTCCATACAGTATCCCAAAATGCACTGTCACTATTCACGAAGACATTTTTCTACGTCCGAAAATGCCGAAAAGTTTTTGTGGGTCTTAGAATAATTCCAGTACCCACTAAAACAATTCTGGATGCGTTCCGAAACATTTTCACATCAATAATTTTCATCTGCGAAAAGCAACCAAAGCAGTTCCGGTAGTCCGAAACATTTCCGGTTTTTGTCTCCGAAAAATCCCAGAAGTTACCAGAACAATTCTGGTACCCTCCAATAATTTCCAGGCGTATGCTGAAACCAATTTGACTTAATGGTATACTCGGAAACAACTTTTCGGTTTTACCAAATCTCTTCCGGTGTTGTCTCTCCGGAACTCTTCCGTTGTCTCTGAAACTTTTTCGGTGAATTTCTCTCAGACTCCCTGTCTAGTATTTAGCAGATAGATGACCCTTAAGCGTGTGACCCTATAGGTCGGTGAAGTATAGACATGACCCGGAACACCTTCCGATCAATGATCAACATCGGAGCCGTGGACACCCATATTGACCCCTATACCCACACAAATAAATATTCGAGTGAACCTCCAGTTGCAGTGTGCTATTCCTTTTACTTCGCGATATGTTACAAAACCCGAGGTGAGATTTATCGGCATCCCCGTGGATCAACACTTGTCCACAATGCCAGTTACCTCGTTGCTGGTTTTGTTCTCTTTTCTCGTTTCCGCGTTCCGGCATCCCTGTGATCAAATCACATTGTGTCTGGCCAGACGATGATGGATACCGCAACACATAGAGGACCCAAGAATATCTCTCCATCGTCGGAGGAGCAAATCCCAATCTTGAGCTACCAAGTTACTTGTCATACTTTTCCGTGAACCCGTAAGCAGCCGTAATAGCCACCCCGTTACAGATGACGTTTAACAAACCCCAAAGTTCACGAAGCAAGTACGAAGGAGCTCGATATTCTCATGGTCTAAGGAATTATGCAAACGTTAACTATCTCTGTGTTATTTACCATAAACTTGTGACGAATGTATCTCACAGCATAACATCAATTCGGGTCGATTCAACACAAATATTCTTCTAACATTGTGCCCTCAAAATTGCCGGCATAGCCATGCCCACGACCAGGAAAATAGGATCATCATGCAATACTTGAGCTAGTCTTAGAGGTATAGAATTTGCCATAGTAACCTGTTTTAGAACAATTCCAACTTACCGTGCCACCGTATTGTGTATCACACAAAACCTTAACTTAAATTGAAAATCGCATGGAGCATTGATGAAGACTATATCGATGTAATTTCTTACAACGAGCACTTCATAATCTCTTCTTGTGAGAAAACATGTCATCAGTGGTACTTTAGTACTCAATGACATTTTTCACTGTTGTCTTATGATTAGTACTTTGATCACTTTGGTATCTATACTCGCAACAGTTTGGGAGTATCGGACATATCTGGTTGTTTTACATACCATGGAATACATGATTAATCCAAAAACAAGAGTGTGTGGAATCTCCATCATGTATTTTGCTCATCAGTGCTTTGGGACACCGAGTCTTACAAAACTCTTTCCATGTGACTTCAGCAAGAATCACTCCTTGTCGTTTTAATGCTAAACTGTTTTAGCATCTTGTCAATATGTATTTTGGCTTATCCCTATTAGGCAATTCTATCTCGCAGATAAACATGCCTAATGTCAAGGCTACTTAGCCCAAGCACTTCATCGAAAAACTATTTTGAAATGAAGTCCTAATTCGTGTCAACAAATTTATATTATTTCCAATTAACAATGTGTCAAGCACACAAGGTTTTTAGAAATATTATTATGCTCCCACTTACTTTCTTGTAACCACAAGCATCTTCGTTATCCATTGATGAAAACAAACTCTTTTGACCATTTCATCAAAAACGAAGATTCCAACTCCTTTTTGCTCTCTTTTTTCCTTCGCTGGAACTCTGAAGTTTGCATACTCACTAGCATCCTTTGGATCGACAAAATACTTTGGACTGTATCACATACAAGTCCTAGTTTGTATTCCCATTTCATGAAAATTCTTTCGTCATCCATGTTTCATATCTCATGATTGAAATATGTATTAATTAGCAGTTTAACCCGAACCGACTTTTAGCATCGCTACGGTGAGACAACCTCATCATAGTCAACTCCTTGAACCTGTTATTGCAATAAGTCGAGCTTTATGGATAAAACATTTTATCCACATCAGTTTATAGTTCCATAAAAATTTCGATAGACTTCAAGTCTTCCGAAGGGTTTATCAAGATATAATCTTGAATCATTCATATGGAAACTATCTCGGATTATATTGGCATTTAGCCAATTCCGGAGTCAGGGCCCATCATTGCTTCCTTGATTATCATAGGTATACTATTGTCTAACAACAGTATCTCGTTTGCGCACCTGAGAGGTTTGCACGAGTTTTGCCTACATGGTCCAGCTGCAAGTTCAACCGAAGTCCATACATCTCATGTAGAGGCTTCCGTATCAGTCGCAATAGGAAACTCTGGAATCCCTTCCAAGATTCCTTTCCTTTGATCTAATGACGAAGATACTGTTATCTCATTGAGTTGCACTGTCCTCCCACTCACCTTTTTGCAAGAACCATTCTCTTAAAAAGCATAGCGTTCTTTGTGGCAAAACCCTTTGCCTCGGTATAGTGGTGGGGGAATACCCAATAACTTGGGATAACCTACAAAGTAGCACTTGTCTGATTTGGAATAGGTTTGTAAGCATTTTACATAAGCCCCATATTCCAAATGTTAAGAAAAGATGTAACATGGTTGGGCGTACCATACCATGGCGCTATTTCAACAGACCTGATGGCGCTCTTTTCAGTGTAAAAGCCGCAGTCTCTAAAGCATTACTTTTAAAAGGGATAATGGAAAATTGATTTAGGTCATCTTTGATCTCACCATGTCATAAATGGTTTGATTACATCTTCACAGACATTCCACTTACTGTGGTGTTCCGAGAGGTGTAAGCTATGAAACTCTTTTCACAACTCATCAGACATTCGCTAAACTTGTAACTCAAAATATTACTTGCCGCAATCTAATTATAGGAACATAATTTTCTTGTTACAATAATTTCTACTTCATTTTTTGAAAAACCTTTTGAATGATTTCGAAAGATCCAGACTCACGTCTCATCAAGTAAATATCGATATATCTACTTGAGTCATTTCAGAAGATAGACAAAATCCACTGCCAGCAACAACATTTATCGGACTACACACATCACGATGTATGATCACCAATAGGTTCTTTGCTCGTTCCTTATGGCCTGTGAACGGTATTTCAATCACTTCACTTCTCGGAGGAAAGTAACAAGTGTCAGATGATTCATAATCAAACGACTTCAAAATCCATCATTATGGAATTTCTCCATGCGGGTTTCTCCAATGTGACCAAATGCAGTGCCACACATATGTGGTATTTTTTAGTCTTGCGACATTTAGTGTCAGTGTTACGGATGTATCATATTACCATCAATATTCATAACATACATCCCATCCTTGATGGAAGCATGGCCCTTATGTTATTCATGATACTGAACAACAATTGTTCTTTTATGAATAACACTCTTGCAACAAACATTATGCAAATGGGCTAGAGTGTGTAAGACACTAAAAAGAATTATGAAAATATATACAGACGGTAATACACAGATGGAACGTATAGTAACTTTTACTATGTTCCCAGCGCGTATCTAAACCTCATTACTGGCAAGTCTTTTAGGCTGTAGTAGTTCTTGTATCGAGTTGCAAGAGAATGCAATCGAACGGGTATTCCTGTGATCAAAAGTCAATCACAATACCCAAGAATCAGTGACTAACAGTTTAATCACAATTCCCAAGAACTATTTCTTTTTTACCAGCCTTTCAAACATCAATAACTTGTATGACTTTCATACATGAGCTGGACATTCCAGACTTCTTTCCTTTTGCCTTTATACTTCTAACAGTTTTACTTTCAGTCTTTCTCCTACTCTCAGAAGAAGCACCCAACTTAAGAGTGACGTTAGCCCCGGACTTCCTAGGTGTGTAAGTCACACTAACACCCTTTGGACATTTCCTTTCTCTTTAAGTTGTTTGTTTTATTCACCTTCATTTACATGACAGGCGTTATCCTCTATCCCTCTCTTATCAGTCAAATGACCAGTAAACACTTTACTAATACCTTGCAAACAAACATTGCTTTGGATATCTCATATCTATTAGCCTTTGTTTGTATCTGAAAATAATTTTCAGTTCCATGAGTATCACATAACTATCCCAAACTTTTGAAGTTCGGGTTTTATGGAAGCAAACATTGTCGGTGTACTAAAAACGGGTCCCTTAATACCCCATACTTGTGCACGGACAATTGTAGCCACACCCACGGCAAGGCTTGCCGGGAGATGATCGAATGCAAGTTCTGGAAGTCGAGGAAGCATCTAAGACAAGGCAATAACCAATAAATAGAAGACTGAAGGCTGGAGCCCCGGCAAGATCTTGCCGGGATGGCTTGCGGCCCCGGCAAGGCTCGCGCCCGGCAAGCCCTCGCTACCCTGTCACCGCTCCAGTACGGCCACCAGCTTGTCTTTTAGCTATTGTCCTCCTGGTAACGTGTCAGGTGCTAGCGGTGGATAGGCTTAAGCGGTGCGATGGGACGGCCCCTTTTTCCAGCCCCAAGACGCTAAGGGACACCTCAACGAAGCATTTAATGTTCTTGTCCTAAACTGTCAGTGTTAGGTATGATAGCACTATGGCTACTTTTACACCTCATGTAAGCCCTTTGCGCCACTGTTGGTGACCCCTTCGAACGTATAAAAGGAGGCCCAAGGTGTAGCTACAGGGGGATCGGATCTTCTGGAGCTCATTCTGCATGTGTAGCTGTTGAGTACTGTAGCGCTCCCAGAACTTGAGCTAGAACACACCTAATACAACCAAGCAGGAGTAGGGTTTTACGCATCTTTGTGGCCCGAACCTGGGTAAAATCCCCGCGTGTTGATTGCTTGATCCGCTCTTTGTGCAAACCTTCTCCCTGCCGAATCGTAAAGGGATCCCCCCGGTCCCATAGGTGTCGTTTCTCCGACATCTCTGGCGCGCCAGGTAGGGGCTGCAGCTGTTGTGCGGACCTGGTCTAGTGATCAGCGCGCCAGTTTCTTCATCAACTTCGTCGCCATGGCCCCGAAGAGGAAGGGTTTCACGGCGGTTGGACCGTCCACGTCTACCGCGCCTGTGCTCACACGCACGGGCGCCGGTGTTGACGCGGGTGGAGAAGGAAGTAGAGATCCAGAGCTTCCACGACACTCTGGTGATCGTAGCCAGGCGAGCGGCGTTGTTCGCGCCGCTGGATCTAGGGATGGAGCTGTGCTGCCAGCAGGCAGTGCAGCGAACTCCAGAGACGGAAGGGCGCCTTCCAAGACACCCACGCCAGCGCACGTGCCGCGACCTTCTCAGGGCGCGCGCGGTGAAAGTCGCCGTGATGTTGGTGGGTCCCGGCGTCCACATGGAAAGTCTCCTAAGCATCAACCTCGAGATGTGCGAGACCAGCATGCACGTCCACATGCTGGTGGAAATGGTGTACGGTCACGGGACCGTGATGTAGCTCCTTCCAACATAGTTGGGAGTCAGAGCACTACACGTTCCTCGCACCTGTCGCCGCCGCCTACACGAGCAGAAGCGCTGGCACGTGCACAGCTGCTTCTGAACTTTCCTCCTGCTGTGGACAAGCTCGAGGAATGGAGAGCCGCCATTTAGAGCCTCGTTGGCCTTGCCAACGAAGATAGGCCGGAGCAGGCGGAGCCCTCGCGGCGGCGGTCCATTGAGCCGACACGCGTCGGTGGTGAGAAGGCCGGAGGCGGGGCCACCTCGGCGCACTCTCCCCCACGGCGGCAACAGCAGTCGCTGGTTCGACGGGTCGACACTCGTGAGGATGATTCCACGGCGTCGTCCGACCCGCGAACTCGCCGCGATCAACGTCAAGTTCTTCGGGAGCGAGGCAAGGAAGACGCTCGAACCACCATCGAGCGGCGGCGGGAAGCACGCTACCAGTCCGACAAGCGCGCGGGGCCCACTATAGAGAAGTCAGCACCAGGGTATCCTATCGATCTACCTTACGAGGTGGGTTGTCCAGCGTTTACCCGTGAGCTGCGGCGAGTCCAGTGGCCCAACTCCCGCACGTTCAAGCCGGAGGTTCCGAAGAAATATGACGGCAAGACTCACCCGTCAGAGTTCCTGAGCGTCTACACCATTGCGGTGCAGGCTGCCGGGGGTCGTGACGACAAGATACTTGCCAACTACTTCCCGTTGGTGCTCAAGCCCAACGTTAGGTCGTGGTTGATGCATTTGCCGGAAGGATCCATTTCTTCCTGGGCAGATCTGTGCCATGAGTTTGTTGCCGCCTTCACCGGAGGCCACCAAGCTCCTGGCCAGGAGAGTGATCTACATCTCATCCCCCAAAAGGAAGGCGAGACCCTGCGCAAGTACATCCAAAGGTTCAGCCGCATACATCACAACATTCCAGACGTTCATCCTGCCGCTGTCATCAGCGCGTTCCATCAGAACGTGCGCAACCGCAGGATGCGGGAAGAGTTGGCGATGAATAAGATCAGGGATGTTGCCGAGCTCTATGCTCTGGCAGATAAGTGTGCCCCCGCTGAAGAAGGAAGGAGGCTCCCCGGCGAGGACACTGGCACAGGGGCCGATTCCGACGATGAAGACGCTGCCGCCCCGACAAAGAAGGGTCGGCGGCGCAACAGGAAGCGCAAGGGCAAGGCCGTGCTTGCTGTCGAGGGGTCCGGCAACCCTGGCACCGCGAAGAAGGCCAAGGTCGACGACCCCAGCAAGGACGTTGCCGGGTGCTCCTCCTGCCAGGCCTTGGCGGCTGCCGACAAGCCGGACAGCTCCGGCAAGCAGTATTGCAAGATCCACCGCACCAAGGGCCATGATCTCCAGGACTGCCGGCAAGTTGAGCAACTTGTCGAGAAGCAGAAAGCCGAGTACGAGAGGCGAGACAAGGAGAAGGCCCAGGATGGCGCGGAAGGGTCCGGCAAGAAGCGTGGCGGCCGAGGAGGTCGTCGCGGCAAGGCCAAGCAACAGAAAGACCGGCCCGCTCGAGGCCGCGACAAGCAAGAGGGGGGTGATGATGACATGGAAGAGGACGACGAGTCCAGTGAACAAGAGTTTCAGAAAGCCACGGACATGATGTGTGTTGACGGAGGTGCTTCCTTGCATTCTTCCCACCACCAACTTAAGTAGTGGGCGCGTGCAGTGAATGCGACAGAACCATCTGTCGGCGCCCAAAAACCGTTGAAGTGGTCCAGCACGCCTATCATTTTTGACATTGAGGACCACCCCGATCGCACAACTGCGGTCGGGTGCTTGCCATTGTTGGTTTCGCTAACGATTCGCAACCACAAGGTGACAAAAATGCTAGTTGACGGCGGGGCCGGTTTGAATCTGATATCACCTGAAGTGATTAAGAGGCTGCAAATTCCTGATGAAGATCTCGAGGAAATGGGCACGTTCCAAGGGATCAATCTAGGAAGGAGCCAGCCAAAGGGAAAGATCACGCTGCCGGTAACATTTGGTAGTGACCTAAACTTCAGGACGGAGAAGATTGTGTTTTACTTCGCCAAGATTCCATTGCCATATAATGGGATCCTTGGCCGCCCAGCACTGGCCAAGTTTATGGCGGCATCACACTATGCCTACAATACATTGAAGATGCCTGGGCCGATAAGCGTTATCACTGTCGGTTCCAACAAGAAGGACGCGCTTATCTGCACTGATCAGCTCTACCGGGAGGCAGTTGCAGCATCTGCCGCCAAGGCACTTGCTCCTGCCGCTGAAACTCCCGGGGGGAAGAAGACCGGCAAGGCCTCTCGCACACACTCCGGCAAGCGCACCTCTTCGGAGTGTTGCGCTCCTGTTGAGGATGTACCTGAGAGCTCCACCAGCAAGAGCAAGAAGTCCAAGGCTGCTCCGCCAGAGACCAAGAAGGTGCCCGCCAAGGAGGATGGTACGGGAGGAACTTTCACTATAAGTTCCAGCCTCGACAGCAAATAGGAAAGCGCGCTCGTTGCCTTCCTGCGGGCGAATGTCGATGTGTTTGCATGGCAACCATCTGATATCCCCGGTGTTCCCAGGGAGGTGATTGAGCACCACCTTGCCCTCTGTCCACACGCGCGGCCCGTCAAGCAGAAGGTCAGGAAACAAGCTTTGGAGCAGCAACAGTTTATTGCCGAAGAAATTAAGAAATTAGAAGCGGCAGGCTTGGTTAGAAGAGTACTTCATCCAACATGGTTGGCCAATCCAGTTGTAGTGCGCAAGGCGAATGGAAAATGGAGGCTATGTATTGACTATACAGATATCAATAAAGCCTGTCCAAAAGATCCTTTTCCCTTGCCGCGCATCGACCAGATTGTGGACTCCACCGCCGGCTGCGACTTACTATCATTCCTTGACGCCTATTCAAGCTATCATCAGATTTTCATGTCCAAGGAAGTCGAAGAGAAGACCGCATTTATCACCCCATGTGGTACGTACTGCTTTTTGCGTATGCCTTTCGGGTTGAAAAGTGCTGGTTCTACATTTGCAAGAGCAGTCCAGATTGGTTTTGAGGCCCAGCTACATAGGAATATGGAAGCATACATGGATGACATAGTGGTCAAGACCAAGGACAAGGCAACGCTCATATCGGACTTAGAAGAGACATTTGCAAATCTGCGCAAGATCAACTTGAAGCTCAACCCTGAGAAATGTGTGTTTGGTGTTCCATCCGGCAAGCTTCTCGGGTTCTTTCTGTCTCAGCGTGGAATTGAAGCAAATCCCGACAAGATCAAAGCAATTGAGAAAATTGAAGCGCCAAGACGTGTCAAGGATGTGCGTCGTCTTGCCAGTTGAGTTGCTGCTCTAAGTAGGTTTATCTCCAAATTTGCTGAGCGCGCCCTGCCCTTTTTCAAAATTTTGAAGAAGTCAGGTCCAATGAAATAGACTCCGGAAGCGGAGGCAGCGCTGCAGGATTTGAAGAAGTACCTCTCCTCTCCGCCAGTGCTAGTCGCGCCAAAGCCACAAGAGCCGTTGCTGCTATATCTAGCAGCAACAAATCAAGTGGTGAGTGCTGCGTTGGTGGCGGAGAGAGAAGTTGATGAAGAAGCAGCGCCAACGGCAGGACCGCCAAGTGATGAGCTAGGGCCTTCCCCGACAGAGTCTGGTGCCGACAAGGTTGAGTCTGTGCAGTCAAGCCAAGCAATACAGAAGAAGAAGATGGTGCAGCACCCAGTCTATTTTGTCAGTTCCCTTCTGCAGGGGGCTAGGTCAAGATATTCTGGTTTGCAGAAGCTGCTCTTCGGCCTCCTTATGGCCTCGAGGAAGCTGCGCCATTACTTTCAAGCACATGAGATCACCGTCATCACTCGCTTTCCGTTGCAGCGGATTTTGCGAAACCCAGATGCTACTGGCCGGATTGTAGAATGGGCTTTGGAGCTGTCAAGCTTTGGTCTCAAGTTTGAAAGCACTTCGACCATCCAGAGCAGAGCCTTTGCGGAGTTCATTGCAGAATGGACCCCAACGCCAGATGAAGAAGTTCCAGAGTCTACTCTCCCCGGCAAGGAAACAAATCAAGAGTGGGTTATGTACTTTGATGGGGCTTTTTCGCTGCAAGGCGCCGGTGCTGGCATGCTGCTTGTCGCACCCACCAGAGAGCACCTCAAGTATGTAATCCAGATGCAGTTCCCCCGGGAGAGGTCAACAAATAACACTGCCGAGTATGAAGGGCTGCTTGCCGGTCTCAGGGTCGCGGCAGACCTTGGAATCAAGAAGCTTATTGTCAGAGGTGATTCTCAACTTGTCGTCAAGCAAGTAAAAAAAGATTATCAGAGCCCGTTGATGGAAGCTTATGTAGATGAAGTGAGGAAGTTGGAAGAGCATTTTGACGGCCTACAAATGGAGCACGTTCCTCGTGCAGAGAACAGCATTGCTGATGGCCTGTCAAAATGCGTTGCTCTCAAGTTACCTGTGGAACCAGGAACTTTTGTGCTTCGACTGACTCAACCATTCATGACACGATCGATGGGACCAGAAAAAAGAAGAAAGTTGAGTTCCGGCAAGTACTTCCCGGCAGAGCTCCCAGAAGCCGCCGGCAAGGAAGTCGCCGGGAACAACGCCAAGCTTGCCGGTGAGCGACATGCTCCGGCAGGGCCTCAGGCTCTCGCCGTCGAGACAAATGCTCCCGCCAAGCTTGCCGGGGAACAGGAAGCTCCGGCAGGGTCCCAGGCCCTTGCCGTCGAGACAAACGCTTCCCCGGCAGAGGACATGCCTTTAGTCCTTGTCATCGAGCCTCAAGCTCCGGCATGGGCGTAGCACATCGTCCGTTTCCTTCACACAGGAGAGCTCCCTAAGGAACAGGAAGAAGCGGAGAAAGTAGCCCGTCGGTCGAAAATGTACCAGTTTGTGGACAATGTCCTGTACAGAAAGAGGCCGAATGGTGTGAAATTGAAATGCATTCCTCGGGAGGATGGACTGGAGCTGTTGGCAGAGATACATGGAAGCATATGTGGCTCCCACATAGGATCAAGAGCACTTGCCGGTAAGGCATTCCGACAAGGTTTCTTTTGGCCCACTGCTCTCCAGGATGCAACTGCGCTAGTAACCAAGTGTGAAGCATGCCAGTTTCATTCGAAGAAATTGCATCAACCAGCTCAAGCTCTTCAGACAATACCTCTCTCCTGGCCATTTTCGGTCTGGGGGCTCGACATCTTGGGCCCTTTTCCCCGTGCTACTGGGGGCTTTGAATACTTGTACGTAGCAATCGACAAGTTTACAAAGTGGTCGGAAGTGGAGGCAGTGAGGAAGGTGACAGCACAATCAGCCGTCAAGTTCGTCAAAGGAATAGTTTGCCGCTTTGGTGTACCAAACAGGATCATCACCGACAACGGCACACAGTTCACGAGCCGCACCTTCATGCAGTATGTCCAAGACCTTGGCGGCAAAATTTGTTTTGCTTCTGTTGCCCACCCGAGGAGCAACGGCCAGGCGGAAAGGGCTAATGCTGAAGTGCTGCGAGGCCTCAAGACAAGGACTTTCGACAGGCTACGCAAGTGCGGAAGGCGCTGGGTTTGATGAGTTGCCGGTGGTTCTTTGGTCAATCAGGACAACACTGAATCGAGCTACCGGCCAGACACCCTTCTCCCTAGTATATGGGGCGGAAGCAGTTCTCCCCACGGAACTCACATACGGGTCACCTCGAGTGCTCGCTTATGATGAGCTCGAGCAAGAGCAACTGCGGCAAGATGACGCTGTGCTCCTTGAGGAGGATCGTCTCCAGGCTGCTGTGCGAGCTGCACGCTACCAGCAAGCTTTGCGCCGCTACCATAGCCGCAAGGTTCATGCCCGGAGTCTTGAGGAAGGCAACCTTGTTCTTCGGCGCGTTCAGTCGGCCAAGAATTCCAACAAGTTGACGCCGAAGTGGGAAGGCCCTTATCGGGTAGTACGAGTCACCAGGCCTGGCGCAGTCCACCTGGAGACCGAAGACGGTATTCCGGTGAGCAACTCTTGGAATATCGAGCATCTTCGTAAGTTCTACCCATGAGGCGCGGTTGCCGGGTCCCCCGGCAACCTCTTTTGTACAAGTCTTGCCGCTGTAGCATGTGATCCTTTGTACAAAGCCAGGCGCAGATCTTGTGCGTAGTTGAATAAAGCTTAAGTGTTTTGCAATTCTTGTCGATGTTCATGTTTATTTATATGCATGTTTATCTGAGATATTGTATTACACTTATCTCCAGCAAGTGCTAACGAACTGCCAAGGTTCCATATCTCTATTTTCTCTTCTTTCTTTTTCTCAAAGAACAGAAGGTTCCCTCTCATGCAAGTTTGCCGGGGGGATAGGATGGCAGAGGGATACCGACAGGCGGCGTTCAAGGTTGACATCTTGCCGGAGGAAGTACAGCAACCAAAAGCTAAGTTGCAAAAACTTTGAACGAATTTTTCTGTTATTCTCCTTGAACGATTTCAATTCTTGTATGGAAAACATGCACGCGAAGGAACCTTGTTGTGATTGGATGCGCCCTTATCCTGTTTCGAGTCTGCTCAACAGTTTAGGTGGTTGCATTGAAAATGTCAAGGTTTCTTGCCAGTAGCGGCACCGCCAGCAGGCTGCTAAAGTCCCGCACCTAGCGCTCGCGGCAAGGGTGCGCGCGCCGGCAAGTTTCCAATCAAGCGTAGGGCGAATACATACAGGAAGAAATTAAGCAAGGGGAATAGCATAGTATTCATCCAGAACATAGCAAGTTATATTACATCAATCTTGCCGCGGTTCTAACATGAAATGAATTGTTCTTGACATGGATGGCGGCGAGAAGTAAGACAGCTAGTCCCGGCGATCGCCTTCAACTCTCTTGACTTGGCTTACTCTGTCGACGATGGGTGCGACTAGCTCCTCAAGTGCCTTGACGTCCACGTCCTTCAGCAGGCGGTCGAAGATGCTGAGGTTGATGCCAGGGTTTTTATGCACCATCTTGACGAGCACCTTCTGGAGGACGGCCTGGCAGAGTTTGCGCGACTCGCTGGCCAGATGAGCTTTTCGGTCTGAATGGAGCTGCTCCAGGGCTACAAGCACACGGTCGAAGAACATGGTCAGCTTGGCGCTCGGGGACACCCTGTCGTCAAGAGGACGCCTGTGATCTTGTAGGCCCATGGAAGAAAGTTGTGCGGCAAGTTTCTCTGCAACATCGCCAAGCTTCTCAGTCCAGATTTGCACTCCCTGCACATAGTCATTGTGAGTGGCGGCGGCGCTCTAGACCAGCACCTCCTCATCCTGGAGACTTTTGACCAGGGTTTTCTCGCGAGCCTTGGCGGTTTCCAGAGTCTCATTCAGTGTGGACAGTTTCACCTTCAGATCAGCGATGGACTCATTAGCTGTGGAGAGCTCCTTGGTCTTGTCGGATACGGCGACCTGCGTCTCCATCAGGCTGTAGAGAGCCTTGTCTCTCTCGGTCTCGAGTGTTGAGATCTTCTTGCCGTGGTCCTTGTGATCTGCCTCCAGCTTCTTCACCCTCTCCTCCAGCAAGTTCTTGGCGGCCTCTGCAGTTCCGGCAGCATCGACGGCCTCCTTCAGCTTGCCGGCATGATCCACAGTCAGAGCCTCGAGGACCTCTTTATGCTTCAGCTCTAGATCCTGGGTCCGCTGCGCGACAAGCCTTTCAATCTCCTCGTCCTTGGCGCGGAGCTTGTCGGCGAGTGCCTTCTCTCGAGCTTCAAGTTCTTTGTCATGAGCCTTAAGTTCAACGCGAAGTTCCTTCAGGCGTGCTTCGTCTGCAGCAGCTTGCTGTTTGGCCTCCTCCTGTGCTTTTTCAACATCGGACTGCTTCAGGAGGAGATCATTCCAACTTTGGCTCAGCTGCTCTTGGCCTGACCTCAACTCCTGATAAGCTTCGGCAAACCAGCCTTGAGTTTCTTCAACGCGCTTCTGGAAATCTGCCTCCACCTTGTTAGCAACTGCTGTCCTGGAGTCTAGCTTCTCCTTTCGAGCGCGATGGAGTGCTTGGAGCTTCTGGTAGTTGTCGCTCATGGCCTGGAGAAGTTTCTCCTCTTCAGTTTTGCTGCCGCTGGCACTTGGTTCGCTAACGATCTCGAGCCCGGCAGCAGCGATGGCGTCTTCATCAAAGACCTCCCCTTCAGTTGGCGCCCTAGTGCCTGCCGTGCCGGGGATGCTGACGAACAAGTTGTCGTCGATCTTGAGGTACTTGCTTGATGAGGGAGCTTCGGATGTTGGTGGTTGTTCCTCAACAGCCGCCTTCCCGGCAGCTGGGGGCTCTGTGTCTGGCGCAGCGCCTGGCGCTCCTGCGGCAGGGATGCCGTTAGTACGACCACTAGCCTCCTCGCCGGCCCTCTCAGCGGATTCCTTGGCGGCCTCTTCCTGCGCAGCCCTGGCGGCTTCGGCGCTGGCATCCTTGGCGGCCTCGGCAGCAGCGTTCTTGGCGGTTTCGGCGGCTTCGGCGGCAGCGTTCTTGGCGGCGTCCTCAGCGGCAAGCCTGCCGGCCTCGGCGGCAGCATCCCTGGCGGTCTCCTCGATGACGGTGTCAACGTCCACTTGCTCAGTCGAGGGAATGTCTGAAGGCCAAGAAAGAAAACAAATCAAGATGAGATTGAGATGGAAGTTCAAGAAGACAAAAACGAAGGAAAACAGAATGACAAATACCTGTGCCAACATTGGTTGCCGGCGTAGAGCTGCCGGTGCACATGCATGCCGGCTCTTCCTCATCGCGATAAAGCACGCTAGAAGAAGTTCTTGCCGGCGACCCATCCCTGGGCGGTGTGGTTGATGGAGGCGGCGCATCAGGGGCGGCCTCTGATGGTTCTCGTTGTCGCTACTCTCCACCTGCACGCCTGGTGATGTTAGCAGTAAAGATGCACACCCCGGCACTTGCCAGCGGAAAGTGAGTAATAGACTCACGCTGGGGGCTACGCCGGGGGTTGAGTCGGGGGCTGCATCGCGGGCTAGGCTCCGGGCTGATAGTGATCGTCTCCGGCGCACAAGAGGTGCTTGCCATCGGTTCATCGCCCGTCGAGGTCTTGGCCCTCTTCGCCACCCTCTGCGCCAGAGTTTCTGTATCCCTGCAGAGACAGGCCAAAGCAAGACAAATGAGTTAAGTAAAACCAAGAACTCAGAAAGTAAAAGATGCGATAAGATCCTTACTCTTCTTCCTCCTCTCCCGAGCTAAAGGCAGAGAGGTCGAAGTCGACTTCTGCCACGGGAGGAGGTGGAGGGGTGCTCTTGGGTCGCTTGGCTGCGGCAGGCGCAGGTTGCTGAGGAGCTCCTTGCCGCTGCGTAGCCTTGCCGGCCACCCCCTTGCCGGGGGCTGCACTGCTCGAAGAAGCTTGGTGGACTGCGGACCCGGAAGCGGCGCTCCGAAGGACGCGCCTTTTCCTTGGCTCAAGAGTCGGGGCCTCCTCGTGCAGCTCCTCCTCGGCGGCGTCTCCAGCAGAAGGGCCTTCGGCTGATGTGCCACCCTGCTCTTCTGCGGTTTCGTCCTGCCTGGCAAGATCTTCATCCGGCACCATTCCTCCTCCGCTGGTTTCCCTTCCCATGAAGCCAACGCTGTCGGCCTCCGCGGCAAGATTGGCTTCTTCCACCCTGCTGGCAATGTATGCCACTTCCTGCTCAGTGGTGTCACGGATGAGGCCTTCTTCCTCGCGGATAGCCCTCTCCGTCAAGGTATCGAAGAATTGCTGCACTTGCTCCTCAGGAGGCTCAATCCAAGAACTGTCAAGGCTGTGGGCGTCAAACGCCGGCATCATAGCAATGATTGGGCCTAGAGAAGAGTTGTTGCACAAAGGGACTATGCTTGCCGGTAGCTTGCATACCACGTCGCCCCTGAACAATTTCTGGCAGAGAGCTGCGTGCTGCATAAGTGTCAGATTGCCGTTCAGCCTAGGGCGCAACCTCGTGATGTCTGCCACGTTCTTGAACTGCCAAGCTGGCCTCCCCTTGTTCTGCAGAGGGGCTATGCGCCGGCGAAGGAAATCGGCGCCTATCATCTCCACTGAGAGCCCGGCGGTTCTGAGGCGATGGATTCTGGTGATAGCGACGGTGAGCTTCTTGTCGTCGGGATCAAGGGCGCTCCAGTCATTGTTGCGCACTATCTTCGTTTCCCGCGGCAGGCAGAAAGGTTGGACTTTTGGTTCCTCTGTCTCCCGAACCCAGCACCATCTGGCCCGCCATTCATCCCATTTCTTGTGGAAAGCTCCGTCTGGGTAGACCTCCTTGGTTCCTGGCCGTGGGATCCAAGTGACGGAACCAGAAAGGGCCTCGCCTTTCTCGATGCGGGGAATGAAGTAATGGCGAAAAAGGGCGGTGCTGGGAACTACTCCGGCAAAGTTTTCGCAAAGATGAGCGAAAACGGACATGCAAGTTACGGCATTCGGCGTAAAATCCAAGAGTTGGAAGCCGTAGGTGAGCATGATGTCGTTGAAGAAATCAGAGAAAGGGGGGCAGAGTCCGCAGTAGAAATAATCGGCAAAGAAATGGTATTTGTTCGGGCTGCCACTGGAAGAACCTGGACTCACGGCGGTGGCCGGATGCACTGTCGTTTCTGTCGCCCACATGAACTGATACCACTCCCTCAGTGCGGCCGCATCAAGCGCCGAGGGAAAGACGACGTGCTCCTTCCGCATCTTCGCCATCTTGCTCTCCGAGACGGCGGCATCCACCTCCTTGCCCCTGCTTGCTTTGGGCGGCATGGCGGCTACGGAGGACGAAGGCTGAGGGCGAAGAAGGCGTGGAAGCGGCAGATCAGAGGGGAAAGCTCTGCTTTGGGCTCGAGGAAGAAGACGATGGCGACGGTTTCCAGATTGGAAGGGACGAGAGGTAAATAAGCAGCGCCTCTGCGGATTCCTTTTTATGGGAGAACGCGAGGCCGCCTCTTTACTAAAATAACATTAAAACGCTTCACGAGCGCGCTGCTGCAACGGCCCGCGCTGCGCACGTCCCCCACGTCCCGCATTCAATGGGCATCGTGGGCGGTGCAGAAAATGGAATGATTACGGTGGATAACTCCTGCCACGCGTGCCCGTGCACTGTTTGGGCCTGGCCCAACAACGCCTCGCACCCGTGTATGGCCCAGGCCCGGGGGCTCCTATCGGTGTACTAAAAACGGGTCCCTTAGTACCCCATACTTGTGCACGGACAGTTGTAGCCACACCCGCGGCAAGGCTTGCCGGGAGACGATCGAATGCAAGTTCAGGAAGTCGAGGAAGCATCTAAGACAAGGCAATAACCAATAAATAGAAGACTGAAGGTTGGAGCCCCGGCAAGATCTTGCCGGGATGGCTTGCGGCCCCAGCAAGGCTCGCGCCCGGCAAGCCCTCGCTACCCTGTCACCGCTCCAATACGGCCACCAGCTTGTCTTTTAGCTGTTGTCCTCCTGGTAACGTGTCAGGTGCTAGCGGTGGATAGGCTTAAGCGGTGCGATGGGACAGCCCATTTTTCCAGCCCCAAGACGCTAAGGGACACCTCAACGGAGCATTTAATGTTCTTGTCCTAAACCGTCAGTGTTAGGTATGATAGCACTCTGGCTACTTTTACACCTCATGTAAGCACTGTGCGCCACTGTTGGTGACCCCTTCGAACGAATAAAAGGAGGCCCAAGGCGTAGCTACAGGGAGATCGGATCTTCTGGAGCTCATTCTGCATGTGTAGCTATTGAGTACTGTTGCGCTCCCAGAACTTGAGCTAGAACACACCTAATACAACCAAGCAAGAGTAGGGTTTTACGCATCTTTGCGGCCCGAACCTGGGTAAAATCCCCACGTGTTGATTGCTTGATCTGCTCTTTGTGCAAACCTTCTCCCTGCCGAATCGTAAAGGGATCCTCCCGGTCACATAGGTGTCGTTTCTCCGACAAACGTATTGCACTTGACCGTAACGGAATTCTAGCATTTGGACCGAAGGACGAGAGTCACATCATCCATAGCATCAGTGGGAGAATACCGAAAGCATGCGATAGGCCAAAGTCCTTCTCGGCACTCTTGAGGACAATTCTCACATTACGTTACCAATCGTAAAGTTTTAACCAGATAAATAACAGCTTATTCAATTTAAATAGGGAAGGTGGAAACGCGAGCCGTTATTCTACAACTATTATGCAAATTTCACTTAGACAATGTCCGTAATTAATTGCACCGAGAATTAAACAAGTTAATTCTACAGTGCGCTCCCACTCAAAACAATATCTGTCATAATTGATTGTGAGTGATACAAGACCCATATTGAAATTCAAAGCCAATGATGTATCCATCTCAAGTGACGAGAATTGCAATCGGTAGGCCAACTTGCCAATCACATCTCTATGTGACTCTTGTTCATCTTTCGATGGGCGTGTTCCAAGCTCAGGAAAATCCTCCGGAACGTCAAGACAACCAAGTGATCTCACTGCGAGGTCTCAACTCACCCGCTTCACACTTCTCTAATCGTTCGTACCCATGTATCCATGTGATACCCCGAAGAGATAGGTGCCGTGACGGTGCTACACTTGGGAGAACACTAACTACTTGATATTTTTGTGAGAGATCACTCTAATAAAAAGCGACTACCGCGCAATAAAAAGGGTGCATCATAAGGGATAAACATCTCAGGCAATTCATAATAGCATGATATGGTATAGCCCTTTCTGACAGAGAAGTCATCAATTGCTTCATCTTCGGCATTCGCGTCGGTGTTCACCTTCCTGGAGTTTGCCACCACCTTCTCGATGCACCAGATAATATTGCTATCTCTATAGCTAATAAAATAAGTGCATTACATAAGGTTGACACGCAGGTCATTAAAGTGACAATCATATGGCTCCAGCCATCATGCCGAATAGTGACACGCAGTTCATGTTAATTTACATTGTATAGTCATCTCATACATAATCAAATTAAATATGAGAACTGCTATACCACATCACATGCACGCCTGATGTCATCCTGCAAAACCAAGTTAGACGCCTCTAATCGGTTTATGCAAAATTTTATTTTACGTGGCTTCTAAGGTTTCAACCAAACCGCAGCTACCAACGTTTATCATCAAGCATGATCATTCAATTTGCTAGATTAACTTTGCGGGGCGTATGAAACACGAGATAATAAAATCTCGAGCCCCATACTAAACTTCGTCATACGCATGACCCCCGTGCAGATCATATCTGCATTGCCCTTTCGTCTACGAAACATCCATCTTTCTCAACTATGTCGGAACCCAAAGACACTGAAGCACTTCGTTGATCTGTCAATCAGCATACTCAGGAGCAGCATGAAAGGATCGCGGATTGCCAGAACTTTGTCAGATTCCACCATGCTGTCAAGATCAGGACTATGCAAATTCAAGGGAAGCAACAAGAATATCGGGTAATAGATTTCATCTACTACCCGCACACATAATTTTCAGCAATAGATCTTATCTACTACAAAATTATACTATGCAATACACATACATCTCATGTATTCTAGATCGTACCCTGCATTTACGCATAACCTGGCTCTGATACCACTCTTGGCGAACGCGACAGAAAACAAAAAAAATTGGTACAGCGAGCACGCCCAGGATCACCATGGAGATGCATACAAGGTTTGATCTGATCATTACCGACTAGTAGCGCAGCGGAAGTAGAGTCGATGTTGATCGTCGGTGCAGATCCCCGCAGCTAGGATTTACAACCTCCCAACCGCGAGGATGTACTCCCTCGTCTGCCCCCGGACGGAACTCCGGGCAGCCCTCGGGAGGCACACTTAAACAGCCCCTCGGGCAAAAAGGACAAACCTACGACCTCTCTACGGGGTTGCACACATACGGTGTCATCTATCCGGCAGGGCTTCGCCGTCCAGAACTAGTTTCCACCGGAACCCAGACAGCCTTTCGGCTCTACGAAACTATTTCGGTGGGAGGGAGAGAGAAAGCCAGATCATGCATGGCATGTGTATGTGAGAGAGAGTGAGTGGAGAGTGCATCTCCACGTCTATTTATAGGAAAAACCCAAGAGGTAGGGTGGCACTTGAAATACCCAAAAAACCCATCACATGAAGTTTCCAAAGGGGCAAAATGGGAAGGCTAGAGGACCTCCATGGAGGAGATCCTCCCTTGGCCGGCCACCACAAGTGGGCCCCCCATGAGGGTCTCTCATCCATCCATGTCATCCCAAGATATTTTGGGACAAAGCCCAAAAAGGTGGCTTTCCATCAAGTATCCCAAAAAGCACTTTCACTATTCACGAAGACATTTTTCTGCGTCCGAAAATGCCGAAAAGTTTCTCTGGGTCTTAGAATAATTCCAGTACCCACTAAAACAATTCTGGACACGTTCCAAAACATCTTCAGATCAATGATTTTCATCTGCGAAAAGCAACCAAAGTGGTTCCGACAGTCCGGAACATTTACGGTTTTTGTCTCCGAAAAACCCCAGAAGTTACCAGTACAATTCTGGTACCCTTCAATAATTTCTAGGCGTATGCTGAAACCAATTTGAATTAATGGTATACTCCGAAACATCTTTTCGGTTTTACCAAAACTCTTCCGGTGTTCTCTCTCCGGAACTCTTCCATTGTCTCCGAAACTTTTTTGGTGAATTTTTCTCAGACTCCCTGTCTAGTATTCAGCAGATAGATGACCCTTAAGCGTGTGACCCTATAGGTTTGGTGAAGTATAGACATGACCCGGAACACCTTCCGATCAAATGATCAACATCGGAGCCGTGGACACCCATATTAACCCCTATACCCACACAAATGAATATTCGAGTGAACCTCTAGTTGCTGTGTGCTATTCCTTTTACTTCGCGATATGTTACAAAACCCAAGGTGAGATTTATCGGCATCCCCGTGGATCAACACTTGTCCACAATGCCAATTACCTCGTTGCCGGTTTTGTTATATTTTCTCGTTTCCGCGTTCCAGCATCCCTGTGATCAAATCACATTGTGTCTGGCCAGACGATGATGGATACCGCAACACCGAGAGGGCCCAAGAATATCTCTCCATTGTCGGAGGAGCAAATCCCAATCTTGAGCTACCATGTTACTTGTCATACTTTTCCGTGAACCCGTAAACAGCCATAATAGCCACCCTGTTACAGATGACGTTTAACAAACCCCAAAGTTCACGAAGCAAGTAGGAAGGAACTCGATACTCTCATGGTATAAGGAATTATGCAAACGTTAACTATCTCTGTGTTATTTACCATAAACTTGTGACGAATGTATCATATAGCATAACATCAATTCGGGTCGATTCAACACAAATGTTCTTCTAACATTGTGCCCTCAAAATTGCCGGCATAGCCATGCCCATGACCAGGAAAACATGATCATCATGAAATACTTGAGCTAGTCTTAGAGGTATGACTAGGAATACTTTTTATCATTTATTATTCCACACGTGCATATGAGCTTTCCTCCGAGCCTCGTGGTTATTGTAGACTCGAGAACCATAGCAGTTATAGCATCAAATATAAACTTAATTAGGAACATGGGGATAAATAATAACATTTATTATTGCCTCTAGGGCATATCTCCTACAGGAGGTGGGCGCAGAGGTGGAGGCGGGGGCTGAGGTAGAAGACGGGTTGAAGGTAGAAGATAGGCTGAGGATTCAAATTTAAAACCGGGGATCATTTGGCAGGTTTTCACCTGGTCGGAACAAGATCCACAGCGACTGACATTTCGGAACGCAGGGAGTATTAGACTGTTATTAATGCATTAAATTATGTAATTTGCATCCCAACGAATTTTTGGATGTCTAGTTTCTTGACACATGCTAGGCTAGAGTGAATTTTTTTGGGACCGGGTTTAGTTATAGTAAATAGTATTTATACTAAATTTATATACATTTATAGTAAAATTATATTCATAAAATCATTACCAAGATTAAGAACATGAACATATTACTAAGTAATAAATATTTTTCCAAGTGTCGATAGGTATATGTCTATTAAGAAAAGAACAATTGCATTGTGCTTAATTTTGATCCTATTATATAAAAAAGAAATTTATTTTAGTTTTCCTGAGATTTTTTTCTTAAGAGAACTTTAAACTGAATCCTATACATGCTAGAAATTAATAAAATAAAACACATGCCTACACAAAATATTTGTGGCACTTGCATGAGCTGTAGTATACGTATGTGTGTGTTTGTGTATATTTTAATATAGTTAAATAGGTTGATGGGGACATCTAAATCATACGGTCAACCAAATATCTTGAAAGAGTTTCCGGTGCATGATTAGATACACACAAATAGAAAATTCTAGAGTACATAAGTTGGTTTTAGGAGATTATCACTAGTGGGTTGCCAAATGTTGCTGGATTCTTTCTTTTCAGGTCCTTTAATAGATACTACATGTTCTATCATGTTTACTAAGTAGCTGGTGGCTTGTGTTTCCTCTGTTCCTAGCATTAAAATAGCACCACACCTGGGTTTTCTTTAGATAGTCGTCGAGTTCGGTTTGGTGTGGCAAGGCAGTGTCGTTGTTCTAGTGTAGGAATAATGTTCACCCCGCTCTTTCCATGTTCTATTGGTGTGCTTATCGTCGTCGGGCCGTGTGGAGTCATGTCTCCGTGGGGTCTTTATGGATCCAGTCGGTTCAGGTTTCTAATGGATCCGTTTGGATTTGGCCGGCTTGTTTGGTCTTCGGAGTTCCTACAGGCCCTTATCGACGGTTTCTTCTTCGCGGCGGAAATTTGCTTCACAATCGCGACTGCCGATATCACCTGGTCTGCTTTGATGACTTCCTGACCGATGTTTCTAGAAGCTCTGGTTTCAAAAAAGTTTGCTTCACCAAGGCGGAGGCCTGACGACGGCATCGAGCTATGCTCACGGCGCTGTGGGTGTAGGAGGAAGTAAAATTCAGCACCCCAAAGATATAAACTATTTATTTATTTTTGTATGAGGGTGTTAGGCCTTTTCGCAAAAAAAGAAGACAAAACACCAGCCCAGTTAATGTAAAGTTGCCATGCAATTTCTGACATCAAGGCTTAACTAACATCAAGGTACATTAAGTGGCAAAACCAGCTGTGGCTAGGCTTGGCACATGCCATACCTAAACGCAGGTGTCGTTGCCTGCTGCCAATGACGATATACGTACGTACTAGAATATGAAGGTGCGTGTTGCTACGCCCGGCCATCATGGTATACCATGAATGAACATAGACCACATCACGTAAATGCTTTGTGGCTCAATGTAGATATATCCCATATGCAGCTGATGTGGTGATTGTTGAGGCCATGGCTATGCGAGATGGACTAACTCTTGTTAATGCTATGGGTTTGAACCGAGTGGAAGATATGATCTAATTCTTTGAATGTGATCTATTATTGCACGGGGAAAATACAACGGCGGGGCGCTCGGCAATCTTTGTGGAATGTGTGGACACGGGAACATTGGTTGGGAATGTCAACTTTAAGCATTGTTATCGTGAGGCTAATTCAGTAGCTCATGAGCTAGCTAAAATTTGGTTATTGTAATAAATGTGATAATATTGTTTCTTAATTGTCGGGTTTTTTAGAAACTCTTCATTGTCGGGTGAACCGTGGAGCAGGAGACCTCCTATTTGCATCATTCTGCGGCAAATAGAGGAGTAACGCACACAGGGAGCCGACTGGGTTACACCATTAGTAGGCGCTGCAACACAAAATTTCGACAGTGTATTTGCCAATGTAGCGTCCCGGTTCACTTTACGGTTCGGTTACTATAGCAGATCGACTTTTGGTGTTCTTTTTTATTTCGAAGTGTTTATGAAAAAATAAACTTCCAAACAATAAAAAGCACACATTTTTTGAATTTGATTAGAAAATTGTAAATCGGAACATTTTTTGAAATTCTTCACAAACTTTTTAAAACATGAACAATTATTGCAATTCCAAACATTCTTTGAAAACACAAACATTTTTTGAATTTGTGATATTTTTTTCGATGGGAATATTTTTGGGAAAACATGAAGAAATTTTGAAACTTTCAAAAACACAGACATTTTTAATTTATGAATAAAATTTTAATATGAGAATGTTTTTTGAAATTAAGAGGTTTTTTGGAAAACCCTAATTATTTTGAAAGTTCTAAATATTTTGCCAAAACATGATTTTTTAAAATTTCAAACAAATATTTTAAATTTTCGATCATTTTTTAAAATAAACGTGAAAAAAGGATAAGAAAAGAGAGAGAAAATGAAAATAAATTGCTTAAATCTAGAAGAAAAAACCTAGTAAAAAAACATGTGCAGGAACCTTAAGGTTCCCAAAACCGATAAAAGTCGGACAGGACCTTCCAAAATGTTCCCCAAAGCAAACGGCAAACCTCCTCGATGGAGTGAGTGTCACATAGGATTCGCGGTTCAGCAGTTGTGTCCTACATCCTGTTGGGCCTGGTTTGGCTATATGGTAGTTGGTGATGGGTTGGGCCTGGTTACTGATATACGTACGATTCCTCAATTATAAGACTAACCAATAACGATTGGGCACTGCTATGCGTCCTCCGGCCGACGTCTACTAAAACATCCGCCACTTCGATAGTCGTCGGATCTCCGCGCTGATAGCCGTCCGATCGATGTCCTGCCCACGACCTACTTGTCCCCCCCCCCTCATTAATTCCCGCGACATGAGGGATGTTGCAGAAACAACGGCTTTGTCCCAGGCCCCGACAGACTTGCGCCCAGAGCGGCGCCGCCCCCAACTGCCCCGAAATCAGCCGCCGCCGGCACGAGGGACCTCTCTACAACACCATGGCGCACCACATCGCGCGCCATATGGTCGGATCCGATGCAAATCTAGATCACCGAGGAGCCCTGCTTCGAGAATGAACGCGACCATCTTTCTCAGCTCCAAGCGCCGCCGGGGGGCTTCCGCCGCAAGCTGGATCTTTGTCTTGGTTCACAAGTCCCTCTGTGGTGTTTCCTGAAGCTCCATCGAGTAGATCCCATCAACAATCCTCGGTGAGATCCTGTTTCTGAAACACTAGCTCCTCCGTCGGAGTCCGCTGATGCGGAGGAGGAGGATTCTGCTGAGGGGCCTCCTCCGTCGGAGTCCGCTGAGGTGGCGGAGACGGCTGACGCGCCGGAGACGACTCAGGCAGTGGAGACGACTGACGCACCGGAGACGGTTGATGCACAGGAGACGGCTGACGCACCGGAGATGACTCAGGCACCGGGGCCTCCTCTGGCTGAGTCTGCTGAGGCGGCGTCCAGTTTGGAAGCAGGATGTTTTCCTTTCTCCATAGACAGGTAGTCCTTAAGGCATTTTCAAGAAGAATCTCCCCTTCACCTGTAGCGTGCTCAAGCTCCAGCCCCTCAAATCCGTCCATTATTTCATCCACCCCGACAATAGCTAAGCCATATGGAACCAGAGTGAAATGGAAAGTTGCATCAGGTCGAGGAGGTAAGACATAGCCGACCGCCACCTTCAAGGTCAGGTTATTGCATTTCGCCATTAGCACACAATGTTCATTATCCGTGATACCATCCACGGGGTAGCGAGGAGCCATGCTATCAGGCTGAACGAGCTCCGTGGAAGCCACGCTGCTTCTCCGCTGAGATGGTGGGGTAGCATCATGGGTAGTATCCAATGAAGGATCTTCGTGTCGCTGAGATGGTGGGCCGATAGCTCGCTGGCTCTCAAGTGCCTCTAGTTTTGCTAATCTTTCATTGATCTTCTGCATTTTGCTTGCTTCCTCTTTCTTCTTTCTGTGTCGGCTTCTATAACCAGTGCTGTCGGGAAACCCATGCACCCACGGAACGGAGCCTGATGTTCCTCGCGTTCGTCCAGGGTGTACAGGATTCCAGAGGGCCATTGACAGCTCGTCCTTCTCTCTGTCGGGATGGAACCTCCCTTCCATCGCTTTCTTGATTGCTTCCTCAAGCTTTTTGGCGGGTGTTTCAAGTTGAGCTTTCGTCCAAACACACTTCCCTGATTCTGGGTCCAAAGTTCCCCCAACCCCGAAGAACCAAGTCCTTGCCCGATCTCGCCAGTGCAATGTCGCTGGTTGGACATCTTTAGCAAGCAGGTCTTGCTCAGCTTTGTCCCACGTAGGCCGCGCTTTGCTGTAGCCACCTGACCCCGTAACATGGTGATACTGCTTCTTTGCAGCATTTTTCTTATTTATATATGACCTTTTCTTGGCCTTCTCCGATTTCTGGAGTCTCGTGATCTTTTATCTTCAAGTATTGATCTTTGAATTCTGGAGTCTCGTCTTTGTCGACAAACTTTCTTTTCAATAGTTTCTTCCAGTTCTTGAATAGTTTTGCCATCTTCTTAAGAGCAAATGCCTTGACCTTTCGCTGTATAACTGGGTTATTCGGATCCTCCTCTGGCGGTAGGCTGAAATTTCTCATCTGCGAGTTCCAAAGATCATCTTTCAGTCTATCGTGGACATAAGGAACTTCAGGGTCCTTCTTCTTATTCCATTCTTGGAGGCTGATCGGGACGCTGTCCCTAACAATAACTCTGCACTAATGTATAAATTTGGCCTTGGTCCGCTTGGGAGCAATCGGTTGGCCTTCTGGAGAGACTTCTTCAATCGTGAACCTTTCAGCTGGGTCCAACCTTTTCTTCGGGCCTCGTATCCTTACCAAAGTTTGGCTCGATCCGGAGGGCTAAAAGAAGAAAGAAGCGTTAATATATGTACATACAAAACAATTAATGCATCTGGTCAGCTGAGGCTTAATTAATATATATATATATATATATATACCTCGCCGGACTTTGAAACAGTTAAGGCTCCCTTCTCCATTCGATCACCGGAGCCGTCATGATCTCCTTCCCCCTCCATTCGATCACCGGAGCCATCATGATCTCCTTCCTCCTCACCGGAGCCGTCATCCTCTCTTTCCTCACCATCGGTGAAGTTGAAAAACGACAAGGCGATATCACCTCCGTCGCGGATTATATCCCCCAACAACTCTTCTTTTTCTAAGTCTCTGTCCATAGTTTCTGCAAATATTACAACATGGCAATATACAACCATGAGAGATGGATTAGTGGCAAACATAGACTTAATCAGAACAAGGTATCATATGCACATGACCAATGGATTAGAGGCAAACATCATGCAAAGTTCACAAGTTTTATAACAGTCAGTTTCAGACGATCGTCGAGGACTCCTCCCCCCTCATGTCTGATGAGTCGTCCTATCTTTCGAGGGAGGATACATTTCGGACTGCCTCTCTCATGGTCGTCGAGGATACTTGCAGACCCCCCCCCTCATGTCGAAGTTATCGGGGATATGTTGAATTCCCGAGAGAGTTAGGGGTGTTCTAACGCAGCACTACACGGTATAGGTGAAGGGGGAAACATCCGGGAATGTTTTCCCGAAGTCTGCATTTTCGGACAGATGAAACGGAGGGGGACGGTTCCAGGTTCGCTATGCTAGCTGCTTGTGACAGACGAACGGAGGGCATATTCGGATTCGTCATATTTTTCTGATCGATTTTCATATATAAATTGTTTTCATCATATCAACATTTTCTAAATATATACATCCATCAATCCATCGATCTTGAGCAGAGTAGAGTATATGCCACAACATTCCTAAAGTTTGCCACAACTTTGCCATATAATTAAGGTCTAAAGCTATGAAGCACCAATACGGCGACACGGGTACTGCGATACGGATACGGCGATACGGGATACGACAATTTTTAAAAACAGCAATACGGCGATACGACAATCATATATAAATAATAATAACATGATATGTAATAAAAACTAACATAATAAAATGTGTGAGATGAGATCAACATATCGTCCCACTGGTTGCCTAATTGCTTCCATGCCTCCTTGTTTCTCACTTAAAAAATCTCACTAATCAAGGGCCACGAATTGCCCCAACCCAATTATTATTTTCATAACAATTTAGAGATCAAAATACCGCCCCACTACCCTTGTCCTAACGTTTTAGAAATTTTTTCTTGATAACAATATAAAGAGCACAATCTTCATTGAGCTCTTTTTTCTCATAACTATAAATAGGAACTCTCATCTATGAACATGGCGATAATTAAAATCAGCAAGCAATACACATCAATATGAACATTGAGCTCTTTTTTATCATATACTTGTATCTTTTTTCCTAACAATGGGAGGCAGGAGCAACATCAGGGGCTCACTAGGGGCAGGGGCAGGGGCGCGGTGAGGGCGACGGCGGGCCAGGGCGAGGCGACGATGACAGCGGGGCAGGGCGCGGCGACGGCGATGACGGGGCAGGGCGTGGCGACGGCGACAGCGAAGTAGGGGCAGGGGAGCGGCGACGGCGACGTCGGGGCAGGGGAGCGGGGGACGGCGATGGGGCAGGGGGGCAGCAGGGGCGCGGCGACGGCGACGGGGCAGGGGCGCGGTGACGGCGACGGCGGGGCAGGGCGAGGCGACGATGACGGCGGGGCAGGGCGCGGCGACGGCGATGGCGGCGTAGGGGCAGGGGTGCGGCGACGGCGATGGCAACGTCGGGGCAGGGGAGCGGTGGACGGCAAAATCAGGCAGCCTGGCGGCGTCGAGGTGGTCGTCGGCGCCGTCGGGGGAGAGAAGAAACTACAGATGGGATTAGTAAATTCTCTAAGTGCCGCTTATATAGCCGCACCTTTAGTCCCGGTTGGAGCCACCAACCGGGACTAAAGGTCAATTTCAGCAGCCCACAGGCGGGAAGCAGAGACCTTTAGTCCCGGTTGGTGGCTCCAACCGGGAGTAAATGCCCCCCTTTAGTCCCGGTTGGAGCCACCAAATGCGACTAAAGGGATGTGCTTCCCGTAGCCAAAAGTTTAGTCCCACCTCGCTAGTCGAGAGGGGCACGGAGTGGTTTATAAGTGCCGCTGTCGCTGCCCTCTCGAGCTCCTCTGTAATGCGGGCAGTACATGCCTATCTCACGCTCTGTTGGGCCTGCTAGCACTGCGAGCCTGCATCCTGGCCCATTTCTAGGGTTTCTAGTCGTATGCAGGTCGTGGTGGCTAGTAGGCGGGCCTTTTTATTTATTTTTTGCATATATTATGTTTTTAAAATTTTAATGTAATTTTTTGCATGTGTTATTTTTAGTTATATAATTTTAATTACATAAATTTTATATAATTTTAGTTGCATAAGTTTTATTTTTTATTGATTCTTTTTAGTTGATTCCTTTTGCTATTAGAGTTTTATAAAAGATTTTTAGTTTTCTATTGAAGCTTGTAACAAAATATACTTTATGAAATTTCTTTTTACTATTAAAGTTTTTAACAAATAAATACTTTGACAATTTTAGTTAATATTATTTTGATTCTTTTTAACAAAGGGATTCCATTTTTTAACATATTTTAACTCCAGACTTTTTCTGCATTCAATATGCACCATTCAAAGCCACATCATCAATTTTCAACCCTTTTCTGACTTCATTTGCTATTTTCATGCATTTCATGATTTATTTTTAGCTAAAATGACCCTGAATTTGAAAAGCACTGCAAATGAACTCTCAAAAGGTTGAAACTTGGCATGGTATCATAATTTCTCCCACATAGCATGTGCTAAAAAGTTGAGAGGGTTATGGGAAAAACTGGAAGCACTTCGTGTACAAACTGGACAATCTCTTTCGAAGTATCACGGTTTCGGACGAAAACTCATCTATTACAAAGGGATTTCATTTTTTTAACATATTTTAACTCCAGACTTTTTCAGCATTCAATATGCACCATTCAAAGCCACATCATCAATTTTCAACCCTTTTCTGACTTCATTTGCTATTTTTCATGCATTTCTTGATTTATTTTGAGCTGAAATGGCCCTGAATTTGAAAAGAACTGCAAATGAACTCTGAAAAGGTTGAAACTTGGCATGGTATCATAATTCCACCCACATAGCATTTGCTAAAAAGTTGAGAGGGTTACTGGAAAAATTGGATGCACTCCTTGTACAAACTGGGTAATCTCTTTCGAAGTATCAGGGTTTCGAACGAAAACTCATTTATTACAAAGGGATTTTATTTTTTAAACATATTTTAAATCCAGACTTTTTCTGCATTCAATATGCACCATTCAAAGCCACATCATCAATTTTCAACCCTTTTCTGACTTCATTTGCTATTTTCATGCATTTCATGATTTATTTTTTGCTAAAATGACCCTGAATTTGAAAAGCACTGCAAATGAACTCTGAAAAGGTTGAAACTTGGCATGGTATCATAATTTCTCCCACATAGCATGTGCTAAAAAGTAGAGAGGCTTACGGGAAAAACTGGATGCACTTCGTGTACAAACTGGACAATCTCTTTCGAAGTATTAGGGTTTCGGACAAAAACTCATCTACTACAAAGGGATTTCATTTTTTAACATATTTTAACTCCAGACTTTTTCTACATTCAATATGCACCATTCAAAGCCACATCATCAATTTTCAACCCTTTTCTGACTTCATTTGCTATTTTTCATGCATTTCATGATTTATTTTGAGCTGAAATGACCCAGAATTTAAAAAGCAATGCAAATGAACTCTGAAAAGGTTGAAACTTGGCATGGTATCATAATTTCACCCACATAGCATGTGCTAAAAAGTTGAGAGGGTTACGGGAAAAACTGGATGCACTTCGTGTGCAAACTGGACAATCTCTTTCGAAGTATCATGGTTTCGGACGAAAACACATCTATTAAAAAGGGATTTCATTTTTTAACATATTTTAACTCCAAACTTTTTTTGCATTCAATATGCACCATTCAAAGCCACATCATCAATTTTCAACCCTTTTCTGACTTCATTTGCTATTTTTCATGCATTTCATGATATTTTTGAGCTGAAATGACCCTGAATTTGAAAAGCACTGCAAATGAACTCTGAAAAGGTTGAAACTTGGCATGGTATCATAATTTCACCCACATAGCATGTGCTAAAAAGTTAAGAGGGTTACGGGAAAAACTGGATGCACTTCGTGTACAAACTGGACAATCTCTTTCGAAGTATCAGGGTTTCGAACGAAAACTCATCTATTACAAAGGGATTTTATTGTTTTAACATTTTTTAACTCCAGACTTTTTCTGCATTCAATATGCACCATTCAAAGCCACATCATCAATTTTCAACCCTTTTCTGACTTCATTTGCTATTTTTCATGCATTTCATGATTTATTTTGAGATGAAATTCCCCTGAATTTGAAAAGCACTGCAAATGAACTCTGAAAAGGATGAAACTTGGCAAGGTATCATAATTTCACCCACATAGCATGTGATAAAAAGTTGAGAGGGTTACGGGAAAAACTGGATGCACTTCGTGTGCAAACTGGACAATCTCTTTCGAAGTATCAGGGTTTCGGATGAAAACTCATCTATTACAAAGGGATTTCATTTTTTAACATATTTTAACTCCAGACTTTTTCTGCATTCAATATGCACCATTCAAAGCCACATCATCAATTTTCAACCCTTTTCTGACTTCATTTGCTATTTTTCATTCATTTAATGATTTATTTTGAGCTAAATGACCCTGAAATTGACAAGCACTACAAATGAACTCTGAAAAGGTTGAAACTTGGCATGGTGTCATAGTTTCACCCACATAGCATGTGCTAAAAAGTTGAGAGGGTTACGGGAAAAAACTTGATGCACTTCGTGTACAAACTGGACAATGTCTTTCGAAGTATCACGGTTTCGGACGAAAACTCATCTGTTACAAAAGGGATTTCGCCATCATCAGAATAGTTGTTGAGAGAAAGTCTTCACTTTTTCTTCGCGTGTGTCTCTTGCTTATTGCACCGTAACCATGGATAATCTTCATCGTTTAATAGGATGCTTGGGTCAGCCTTCAGTTTAAACGGAGGAATTTCATGAAACTTTTCATAATCTTCAGACATGTCTGCCTTGTCCTCTACTCCCACAATGTTTCTTTTCCCTGAAAGAACTATGTGGCGCTTTGGCTCATCGTTTGAGTATCATCTAAATAGTGTGTGCATGCGTTGTATCCCTTGTTTGTCTGTCCTAAAAGGTTACTAAGAGCAGGCCAATCATTGATGGTTACAAATAGCAACGCTCGTAGGTCAAATTCCTGTTGTTCATGATCATCCCACACACGTACACCTTTTCCATTCCATAGCTGTAAAATTTCTTCAACTAATGGCCTTAGATACACATCAATGTCGTTGTCGGGTGATGACCCACAAGTATAGGGGATCTTTCGTAGTCCTTTCGATAAGTAAGAGTGTAGAACCCAACGAGGAGCAGAAGGAAATGACAAGCAGTTTTCAGTAAGGTATTCTCTACATGCACTGAAATTATCGGTAACAGATAGTTTTGTGATAAGATAATTCGTAACGGATAGCAAGTAACAAATGTAGCAAAGGTGCAGCAAGGTGGCCCAATCCTTTTTGTAGCAAAGGACAAGCCTGTACAAACTCTTATATAAAGCAAAGCGCTCCCGAGGACAGATGGGAATTTCTGTCAAGCCAGTTTTCATCATGCTCATATGATTCGCGTTCGTTACTTTGATAATTTGATATGTGGGTGGACCGGTGCTTGGGTGCTGCCCTTACTTGGACAAGCCGCCCACTTATGATTAACCTCTCTCGCAAGCATCCGCAACTACGAAAAAGGAATTAAGATAAATCTAACCATAGCATGAAACATATGGATCCAAATCAGCCCCTTACGAAGCAACGCATAAACTAGGGTTTAAGCTTCTGTCACTCTAGCAACCCATCATCTACTTCTTACTTCGCAATGCCTTCCCCTAGGCCCAAATAATGGTGAAGTGTCATGTAGTCGACGTTCACATAACACCACTAGAGGAGAGACAACATACATCTCATCAAAATATCGAACGAATACCAAATTCACATGATTACTTATAACAAGACTTATCCCATGTCCTCAGGAACAAACGTAACTACTCACAAAGCATATTCATGTTCATAATTAGGGGAGTATTAATTATCATTAAGGATCTGAACATATGATCTTCCACCAAGTAAACCAACTAGCATCAACTACAAGGAGTAATCAACACTACTAGCAACCCACAGGTACCAATCTGAGGTTTTGAGACAAAGATCGGATACAAGAGATGAACTAGGGTTTGGAGAGGAGATGGTGCGGGTGAAGATGTTGATGGAGATTGACCCCCTCTCGATGAGAGGATCGTTGGTGATGACGATAGCTTTGATTCCCCCCTTCGGGAGGGAAGTTTCCCCGGCAGAACAGCTCCGCCGGAGCCCTAGATTGCTTCTGCCCAGATTCCGCCTCGAGACGGCGGCGCTTCATCCCGAAAGCCCTCTTATGATTTTTTCCAGGTCAAAACCCTCCATATAGCAGAAGATGGGCACCGGAGGCCTGGCAGGGGGCCCACAAGCCACATGGGCGCACCTAGGGGGGTAGGGCACGCCCCCAGGCTTGTGGCCTCCTGGTGGGTCCTCTCTGGTATTTCTTTCGCCCAATATTTTTTATATATTCCAAAATAATTCTCCGTAACTTTTCAGGACTTTTGGAGTTGTGCAGAATAGGTCTCTCATATTTGCTCCTTTTCCAGTCCAGAATTCCAGCTGCCGGCATTCTCCCTCTTCATGTAAACCTTGTAAAATAAGAGAGAAAAGGCATAAGTATTGTACCAAAATGTGTAATAACATCCCATAATGCAATAAATATCAATATAAAAGCATGATGCAAAATGGACGTATCAACTCCTCCAAGCTTAGACCTCGCTTGTCCTCAAGCGAAAGCCGAAATCGATAAATATGTCCACATGTTTAGAGACAGAGGTGTCGATAAAATAAAATACGGACATGAGAGCATCATGATCATCTTTAGAACAGCAATACTTATTGATATATAATTTCTTATACTAGAGTAACAATTCATTCACAAGGTAAAGTATGAATCAAGAACTCTATTGAGAACCAACAAACTATGATCTCAGTCATTGAAACAATTGCAATTTATCATAACATCGGAAATATTCAATATAAGAGCTTATAAAGCAAATCCACATACTCAATCATCTTTTAGTCTTTCATAATTGCTAACACTCACGCGGTACTTATGAGGTCAAAGCTTCAATTGGACACAGAGAAAGATAGGGGCTTATAGTTTTGCCTCCCAAATATTTACCTCAAGGGTAATGTCAACAGAAATAACTCATGATCACCCACATCCGAGTGGATATATGTGTCTAGATCATTCCCCAACACATGACGCTTGCCAAGAGAGAAAGGCGAAATATAGGAAGTGGTGAAGATCACCATGACTCTTGCATAAAGGTAAGTACTAGAAAGTAAAAGTAGCAGATAGGCCCTTCGCAGAGGGAAGCAGAGGTTGTCATGGGATTTTATAGTTGGATGGGCAATCTCTTAATGCAAAAGAACGTCACTTTATATTGCCGCTTGTGATAAAGAACTTTATTATGCAGTCTGTCGCTTTTATTTCTTCCATATCACAAGTTCGTATAAAGTTTATTTTCCTCACACTAATAGATCATACATATTTAGAGAGCAATTTTTATTGCTTGCACCGATGACAACTTACCTGAAGGATCTTACTCAATCCATAGGTGGGTATGGTGGACTATCATGGCAAAACTGGGTTGAGGGTGTTTGGATGCACAAGTAGTATCTCTACTTGGTGCCGAAGTTTTGGCTGATATGGGGTGGAAGCAAGCGTCACATGTTAAAGGATCTATAACCATATAACTTCTATTCGGAAATAAGCAAACATAACCCATTATGTTGTCTTCCTTGTCCAACATCAACTTCTTAGCATATAATATTTTAATGAGTGCTCACAATCATAGAAGATGTCAAAGATAATATATTTATATGTGAACCTCTCTTTCTTTATTACTTTCTTTTAATTGCAGCAATGACCAATCGCTATGTTTGTCAACTCACAACAAATTTCAATCAACATACTTCTTATATGTGAAGTCATCACTCCCCATAAGATCATCATATATACTCTTTGCTTTTATTCTATACTTCTTTCTATTTCTTTTTCTCAAGATCATAGCAAGCAAGCAAAGCGCTCAACTCAAAACTACTTTTTATTATATAACTCTCGGACTCGCATACATAGGGGGAACATAAAGAAAAACTCAAAACTAGATCACACAAAAAACTTTATTCTACTAGATCAAGATATAACCAAAAGGATCGAACTGAGAAAAACGATAAAAGTAAAAGATGTGAAGGTGATATGATACCGGGGCACCTCCCCCAAGCTTGGCACAAGACAAGGGGAGTGCCCATACCCATGTGTTTAGTTGTCTTTCTTCGGAGGTGGTGATGTTGGAGAAGGATCTTTAAGCTTGTTCAGTTTTCTCTTAAGCATAAAATTCTGTTCCCTCAGATCGTCAACTTCCTGCTCGAGCTTCAATATCCTTTGACATAATTCTTGCTTGCTCTCCTGCAGAAAACGAGAAGGGATAAATAGAACCTTGGGTTTTCTCCTTGTGTTTGGGAGGCTCGATTTCCTGAAATCCACGTGCATATCTCCTGGTTGAGGCAGGGGGATCTCTTCTTCATCCGAGCTTTCTTCCTCATACTTGCCTTCTTGTTCCTCCTCCGTGAACAATCCATAAGGATCTAAGTCCCCATAGATCTTGGGATTGGCAAGATAATGCGATACATAGCTTTCCCCATAGGAATCTTGGGACGACATATTGCTCTAAATCTGCTGCAGAAAACAGCTCAAAACAAAAACATGAGGTATTGTCGTGATACGAAGGCTAAAACCTTCAGGAGATTATATAATGAATTTTTACCGACCTAAAGGAGTGTACCACAAGAAAACGGAGTCCGGAGGGTGCACGGGGTGGCCACAAGCCACAGGGGCGCGCCCAGGGGGGTAGGGCGCGCCCCCCCTGGCTTGTCACCTCCTCGTGCACTTTTCGGACTACTTTAAATTTTCCTAATTTCTTAAATATTCCAAAACGGAGAAAAATTGCTATTGAAAAAGTTTTGGAGTCGGTTTGCTTACCGTACCACATACCTATTCCTTTTCGGAGTCTGAAACGTTCTGGTAGGTCTCCCTAATGTACTCCTCCGGAGTTATGGTATTGATAATATTGGTTTCAACATTTATGGGAGTACCTGAGATATAATGTTTGATTCTTTGCCCGTTTACCACCTTCGGATTTGTGCCTTCGGTGTTGTTGATCTTGATGGCACCGGAACGATATACTTCCTCGATAATGTAAGGCCCTTACCACTTAGAGAGAAGTTTTCCTGCAAAAAATCTTAAACGAGAATTGTATAGCAAGACATGGTCACCTACATTGAATTCACACTTTTCTATCCTCTTATCATGCCATCTCTTAACCTTTTCTTTAAACAACTTGGCATTCTCATAGGCCTGGGTTCTCCATTCATCAAGTGAGCTAATGTCAAACAACCTCTTCTCACCAGCAAGTTTGAAATCATAGTTGAGCTCTTTGATTGCCCAATAAGCTTGATGTTCTAGTTCTAGAGGTAAGTGACATGCTTTACCATAAACCATTTTATACGGAGACATACCCATAGGATTTTTGTAAGCAGTTCTATAAGCCCATAATGCATCATCAAGTTTCTTAGACCAATTCTTTCTAGATCTATTAACAGTCTTTTGCAAGATCAATTTAATTTCTCTATTGCTTAATTCTACTTGACCACTCGACAGAGGATGATATGGCGATGCAATTCTATGATTAACATCATACTTAGCAAGCAATTTACGGAAAGCACCATGAATAAAGTGTGAACCACCATCAGTCATTAAATATCTAGGGACTCCAAATCTAGGGAAAATTACTTCTTTAAGCATTTTAATAGAAGTGTTATGATCAGCACTACTAGTTGGAATAGCTTCTACCCACATAGTAACATAATCAACAGCAACTAGAATATGAGTATACCCGTTGGACTTTGGAAAAGGTCCCATATAATCAAAACCCCAAACATCAAATGGTTCAATAACAAGTGAGTAATTCATAGGCATTTCCTGACGTCTACTAATATTACCAATTTTTTGACATTCATCACAAGACAAGACAAACTTACGAGCATCCTTGAAGAGAGTAGGCCAATAAAAACCAGATTGTAATACCTTGTGTGCAGTTCTATCTCCAGCGTGGTGTCCTCCGTAGGCCTCGGAGTGACACTTGTGTAGGATCTGTTCCTGTTCATGCTCAGGTACACAACGTCTAATAACACCATCTACTCCTTCTTTATAAAGGTGTAGATCATCCCAAAAGTAATGTCTTAAATCATAGAAGAACTTTTTCTTTTGTTGGTATGTGAAACTAGGTGGTATAAATTTAGCAACAATGTAATTAGCATAATCAGCATACCATGGAGCATTACGTGAAGCATTTATGACAGCTAATTATTCATCAGGAAAGCTATCATCAATAGGTAGTGGGTCATCAAGAACATTTTCTAACCTAGACAAGTTGTCTGCTACGGGGTTCTCAACTCCCTTTCTATCAATAATATGCAAATCAAATTCTTGTAGTAGAAGAACCCATCTAATAACTCTAGGTTTAGCATCTTTCTTTTCCATAAGATATTTAATAGTAGCATGATCAGTGTGAACAGTTACTTTGGAATCAACAATATAAGGTCTGAACTTATCACAAGCAAACACAACTGCTAAAAATTCCTTTTCAGTGGTAGCATAGTTTCTTTGAGCACTGTCTAGAGTTTTACTAGCATAATGGATAACATTCAATTTCTTATCAACTCTTTGTCCCAGAACAGCACTAACGGCATAATCACTAGCATCACACATAATTTCAAAGGGTAGGTTCCAATCAGGTGGTTGAACAATAGGTGCACTGATCAAGGCTTTCTTAAGGATTTCAAATGCTTCTACACAATCATCATCAAAAACAAAAGGAATATCTTTTTGCAAGAGATTAGTGAGAGGCCGAGAAATTTTAGAGAAGTCTTTAATAAATCTCTTATAGAAACCAGCATGACCAAGGAAACTTCTTATACCTCTGATATCCGTAGGACACGGCATTTTTTGAATAGCATCAACTTTAGCTTTATCAACTTCAATACCTCTTTCGGAGAATTTGTGTCCCAAGACAATACCTTAATAAACCATAAAGTGGCACTTCTCCCAATTCAAGACAAGATTAGTTTCTTCACATCTCTGCAAAACTCGATCAAGGTTGCTCAAGCAATCATCAAAAGAAGTTCCGTAAACGGAGAAATCATACATGAAGACCTCAACAATCTTTTCACAAAAGTCAGAGAATATAGCAGTTATACATCTTTGAAAGGTAGAAGGTGCATTGCATAAACCAAAAGGCATACGTCTATAAGCAAAGGTATCGAAAGGACAAGTAAAAGTGGTCTTCTCTCGGTCCACTTTTGACAGAGGTATTTGAGAGAAACCAGAATAACCATCTAGAAAGCAAAAGTGTGTGTGTTTGGATAGTCTTTCTAACATTTGGTCAATAAAAGGTAGAGGGTAATGATCTTTCCTAGTAGCTTTATTTAATATCCTAAAATCAATTACCATTCTATATCCTGTAACAATTCTTTGCGGGATCAATTCATTTTTATCATTAGGAACAACGGTAATACCTCCCTTCTTAGGGACACAATGAACGGGACTAACCCATCTACTATCAGCAATAGGATAAATTATACCTGCCTCCAGAAGCTTTAATATTTCATTTCTTACCACTTCTTTCATTTTAGGATTTAACCGTCGTTGGTGATCAACAACTGATTTAGCATCAGGCTCCATATTAATTTTATGCTGACATAGAGTGGGACTAATGCCCTTAAGATCATCAAGAGTATATCAAATAGCAGCACGGTGCTTCCGCAGAGTTTTCAATAATCTCTTTTCTTCATGCTCTGAAAGGTTAGCACTAATAATAATAGGATATATCTTCTTTTCATCAAGATAAGCGTATTTCAGAGTATCCGGTAATTGTATAAGCTCAGACATGGGATCACCCTTGGGTGGAGGAGGATCCCCAAGTATTTCAACAGGCAAGTTGTGTTTCAAAATAGGATGCTGATCAAAGAAAATCTTATCTATTTCATTCCTTTCATTCATATGCATATCATTTTCATGGTCTAGCAAATATTGTTCTAAGGGATCAGTAGGAGGCACAGCAATAGAGGCAAGATCAATAATTTCGTCCTTACTAGGCAATTCATTATCATGGGGTTTTCTACGAAATTTAGAGAAATTGAACTCATGAGACACATACCCAAAACTTACAGTAAAAGTTTCTTTCTCACAATCTATCTTAGCATTAACAGTATTCAAGAAAGGTCTGCCAAATATAATGGGACAAAAATCATCTTGTGGGGAACCAAGAACAAGAAAATCAGTAGGATATTTTATTTTCCCACACAAGACTTCAACATCTCTAACAATACCAACTGGTGCTATAGTATCTCTATTAGCAAGCTTAATGGTAACATCAATTTCTTCTAATTCAGCTGGTGCAATATCATTCATAATTTCTTGATATAACACTACTGGAATCAGCAAATTTGCCGTCTGCCAGTACTTTGCCGTGAGCTGGCGGACGGCAATGAAGCTCTTTGCCATCCGTTTCCAGAAAACAGACGGCAAAGAACTAGCTGACGGCAAAGAATCTCTTTGCCATCAGCCACCTCTTTGCCGTCCGCTAGCGGACGGCAAAGAAACTTTGCCGTCCGTCAGCAGACGGCAAAGAGGTGGGGTGGGGTCCGGTGGAGGCCAACGGCCCACCCCACCTCTTTGCCGTCCGCTAGCTAAAGGCAAAGATTCTTTGCCGTCCGCTAGCTAAAGGCAAAGATTCTTTGCCGTCCGCTAGCAGACGGCAAACAAGCCACTACCTAACTGCCCTAACGGCCAACCCCTCCTCTCTCTCTTCTCTCTCTCTCTCTCTCTGTCTCTCTCTCTCGCCCCGACCGCACCCCGCCGCCGCCCCCGACCGCACCCCGTCGCCGCCCCGGCCCACCGCCCGCCGACACCGACGCCCCGCCGCTCCGCCCCCCCCGCCGCACCCCGCCGGCGCCCCCGACCGCACCCCACCGCCGCCCCGACCCCCAACGCCACCGCCGCCCCGCCCCCTCCCCTGCCCCGGCCTCCTCCACCGGCCCTGCCCCGCCCCCTCCCTTGCGGCGACGCCGCCCCCTCCCCTGCCCCCTCCACCGGCCCCGCCCAGGCCGCCCCGCGCCCCTCCCCTGCGGCGCTAGGATCTGGACCGGCGTCCCCCCTGCTCCCCGTCCCGCCCTTGCCACCAGATCGACGCCGGCGGCGACTCCTGTCCCCGATCCCGGTGAGTTCTTTCTCCACGCGCGCCCTGTTTATTTAGATTTAGGTTTAGTTTAGTTTAGTTTAGTTCTGTTTTTTTAGATTTAGGTTTAGTTTAGTTTAGTTTATTAGGTTAGAAAAAATAAGTTAGTTAGTTAGTTTTTTCTGTTAAGTTAGTAAGTTAGTTAGTTAGTTAGTTAGTTAGTTTTTTAGGAGGAGGAGGAGAGGAAATGAAGAAGAAGAATAAGAAGAAGAAGAAGAAGAAGAAGAAGAAGAAGAGGAAGAAGAAGAGGAGAAGAAGAAAAGAAGAAGAAGAGGAGAAGAAGGAGAAGAAGAAGAAGAAGAAGAAGAGGAAGAAGAAAAGGAGGAGGAGGAGGAGGAGAAGAAAAGAAGAAGAAGAAGAAGAGGAGGAGGAGCAGGAGGAGGAGGAGGAGGAGAAGAAGAAGAAGAGTATGTCTAGGGTTTAGTTGATATATATAAGCCTCTGTTCATATATAACACATTGATTTAGGATAGTTTCTAGGGTTTAGTTGATAGTTTCTAGTTCACTAAATTATTACTAGGGTTTTAGTATATTATTTTTAGACATAGTTGATAGTTTCTAGTGATCCTGAAACTATTTACTCATTTGCTAGAATGAACATGTCATATTCTGAATATAGAGGATGTCTTGGTGTTCTTGTTTGCAATGTACCTCCGAGTGGCCTATGTTTTGCCGAAATGTTGATTCGTTTCCGTTCCGGCAAATTTCAGGCGCTTGATATGTCCTGTTTTTAGCAAAGGTCATTCCTCATATTTTTCATGAATTTTAGCATGACTTGTGCTACAATGTAGGACATATCGAGTGCTTGTGATTTGCCAGAACGGGAATTCAATGATATTCCGGCAAAACATAGGGCCTTTTTTCTATGTCATTGCTCGATATATGGAACGGGTTGACTTTAGGTCTGTTTCGGCTCCTTGTGTGTCTTTCAGTGAGGGAGAGTGTCCACCATATATATATATGAGAGAGGAAGAATCCCGACTGTTGTCATGGGGGTCGCTTCTCCTTCTTTTCCTTGTGCTAGATATTTGTAATGCACTAGCGAAAGGAGGAGTAGCGACCATCACCGACGGTTGAAATATGAGAGAGGAAGAATCCCGACTGTTGTCGTGGGGGTCGCTTCTCCTTCGTTCCCGTGTGCTAGACATTTTGGTGTAATGCACTCGGGGACGAATGGAGGAGCCACCATCACCGACGGTCGCAATATTAGAGGGAGTGCCCACCATATACGTGAGATGAGAGTTTAGGAAGGAAAGACTCGACAGACCTAAAGTCAACCCGTTGCATATTGAGTAATAGTGATATGTGTGTTGATCAGTTTCCTGGTAGTTGCCTTCGATCGATTTTAAATGTTTCAACTATGAACATAGGAAATGTCTGACGACGAAAGGAAATTCGTTATGTGCGAATTATGCGAAGACGAGCGCGGCCTGTGCGACAAGCCTCACCTAGTTGATGGTAGGCGCTTCATCATCGTGCTGGATGAGACCTTCGAAGTGGATACAGTAAGTCACAACGACAAGTCTTTTTTCGTAATTAATCATGACTTCTGCTTCTTTTGCTTCAACTTATAATTTTAATTTTTTACTATTCTACTAGCATATCCCCTGCCATGCAAGAATTTATGTCTTGGATAAGATTGGTTTCAATACTAAAAAAAGTATGGAGGTAAAGAGAGTTCACTTGAGGACCGAGCATGGTTATACTTTTGCCGTAAAATTGTACAATGCAGACACCTACTCCTATTTTGAATGCAAAAGTTGGCAAGCACTATGCAAGGCTTATGCATTTGAGCCTAATATGCTTATCACCTTTGATATTCGTCCGGAAGATGAAATTGAAGGTAATATCAACATCTGGGTCGATGTGCAGACGCCTCCAGTTCTACCATTATGTGAGTTTCTCAACCATATTTATTATGATTCCGATTCTGCCTCCGTGTGAGTTTGTTAAACATATTTATTATGTAATTTATATTGTTTATTTCAAAATAGTTGACAGCTTATTTCCATTGACAGCTTATTTTCATTCTTCAAAAAATGTACGGAAGATGGTAGACAGAACCTACTACACCGATGGCGCAGAATTAACTTGTCAGGAGAAAAATCATCTTATCTCATTTATTAATGATCTTCAGAATTACAATACCTATTATCAAACTCCTACACATTATGGTCAATACGTGCCACTAGTGCACGTGTTGAACTACGGTAACATCCATAGAGATGGCATGGTAAGATTTTTTACTATTACGACATCCGTGCATCTTTTGCATAAATTATTTTTAAAACTAAACTACATTGCTAACTACAAAGTTATTACTATGTTTTTCAACAGAAAATCCCGAACGATTGTGTGCCTCATCTGATGTTTCCGGAAGGTCACCTTGATGTTATGAGCTTACGGCCAGGTCAGCCTACGCATCACTGTTGTCCATACTGGATTTCTAAAACCAATGAAGACATGACAATCAAAGATTGGAAAAAATGTATGGTCGATCGTAGAGAGCTACTTGGAAGCAACATTGTGTGTAGGCCAAGAATTGGAGACAGGATGATCTCCATTCTCCATAATGGAGAGTCAGGGCCTATCTTGTTTTATGATATTTTACCTAAGAGAGGGTAGAGTAGGTCCTATGAGAGAGGAGTAGGTCCTAGGTACAATGTGTTATTATGTGCTACAATGTGTTAGAGTTGATGATGATGATGAGGAGGAGTTGTGATTATGACCGGTCCTTCTGCGTCTACCGCAACCCCGACCGGTCCTTCTCCGTCTCACACTGGCGCAAGCCCGACCGGTCCTTCACCTCCGTGATGATGGTAAGTTTTCCCAAGTGTTTTGCTTAACAAATGCATACTTAGCTTAAGAAATGACCTACTTAGCTCCAAAATGACCTATACTTAGCTTATTTTCCTCGAAAATGACATAATATACTTACTTAGCTCCAAAATGACATATTTTACCTAGGATAGCTAGAAAATGACCTATACTTAGCATTTTTTCCTCCAAAATGACTTGATAAGCTTAGTTAGCTAAAAAATGGCATAACTACCTAGGATAGCTCAATAATGATCTATACTTAGCTTAGCTAGTTCATTTATGACATAATTAGCTCACTTAGGTAAAAAATGGCATAATAGCCTTGGTTTAGCTCCAAAATGACCTACACTTAGCTTATTTTCCTCCAAAATGACATAATAACCTTACTTAGCTCCAAACTGGCATACTTTACATAATAAACTGTCTTCTTCTTCTTCTTCTTCTAACTTTCTTCTTTCCCAATTTGCAGATTTGCTTTAGATGAGGAAGCTTGCGTTGATGGAGTCTACTCTTCTCCTTGTGCTTCCTTTTTGTTTTGATTTTGTACGATGAACTTTGTTGTTGGAAACTTGTTGTTGGATATGTTGTTGGAAACTTGTTGTTGGATATGTGTTGGTATGCTTGTTGAAAGTATTTTCAAATGTGTATATATATATATATCTATGAATTTCTGTGAAATTGAATGAATTTAAGAAAAAACAGAAAAAATAGGGGCTATATAGGCTCTTTGCCATCAGCCAGCAGACGGCAAAGAAGCCACGTGGCAGCTACCTGTGCAACCTGGGGGGCCATTGGGCTGGCCTATGCGGTTGCTTTGCCGTCTGCTAGCAGACGGCAAAGCACGCAGTTAACCCCTTAACGGACCTAGCGTGCCGTCCATGACCTTTGCCGTCTGCTGGCAGACGGCAAAAACATTTGCATCTTTGCCGTCGGCCAGCAGACGGCAAAGTGGCCTTTAACGGAGCTTGTTCAGCCGGATGTGTTGCCGTCTGCTGGCTGACGGCAAAGGCCTTTGCCGTACGCAATGCATGCCTTTGCCGTCAGCTATGGCGGACGGCAAAGTTGCTGATTCCAGTAGTGTAAGGTAAAGGGAATTGCACTCACACTAGCACCGACATCACATAAGCCATGATAACAATGATCTCCTATTTTAACAGAAACAACAGGCATGCCAACAATAGGTCTATGTTTATCTTTAGTATCAGGTCTAGCAATTCTAGCAGCTTCATCACAGAAATGAATAACATACCCATCAATATTATCAACCAAGAGATCTTTAACCATAGCGATACTAGGTTCAACTTTAATTTGTTCAGGGGGTGTAGGTGTTCTAACATAGATCTTACGAACCAAAGTTGAAGCTTTAGCATGTTCCTTTATTCTAACAGGGAAAGATGGTTTCTCGATATAAGCAGCAGGAATAACAGGATCAAAATTATAAATAATAGTTTCTTCTTCAACTTTAATAGGTTCAACTACTTTCACTTCAATGGGAGGATGATATTTAAACCACTTCTCCTTAGGGAGATCAACATGAGCAGCAAATGATTCACAGAAAGAAGCTACTATCTCAGAGTCAAGTCCATATTTAGTGCTAAATTCACGAAAAGCATCAGTGTCTATAAAGGATTTAACACAATCAAACTTAAGGTTTATACCTGACTCCTTATCTTCGTCGAGTTCCCAATCTTCAGAGTTGCATTTAATTCTTTCCAATAAACCCCATTTGAATTCAATATCCTTCTTCATAAAGGAACCAGTACAAGAAGTATCGAGCATGGATTGATCACTACGAGAAAGCCGAGCATAAAAATTCTGAATAATAATTTCTCTTGAGAGCTCATGATTGGCGCATGAATATAACATTGACTTAAGCCTCCCCCAAGCTTGATCGATACTTTCTCCTTCACGAGGCCAAAAAATATAAATATAATTCCGATCACGATGAACCAGATGCATAGGATAAAACTTCTGATGAAATTCCAATTTCAGTCGGTTGTAGTTCCATGATCCAATATCATCACATAGCCTATACCATGTCAATGCCTTCTCCTTCAAAGATAAAGGAAATACCTTCTTCTTGACATCATCCTCGGGCAAACCTGGAAGCTTAAATAATCCACAAACTTCATCCACATACATCAGGTGCAAATCAGGATGTAGTGTTCCATCTCCTGCATAAGGATTAGCTAACAGTTTCTCTATCATACCAGAAGGAATTTCATAATAAATATTTTCAGTAGGTTCAGTAGGTTGAGGAGCAACTCTTTGTGCTTCCGGTCGAGGTGAAGATACCCCGAACAAGCCCCTCAAAGGATTATTTTCCATAGTAACAAGTGACAGTAAATTTCAGCACACTATATAAATTTTTCCTTACCAAATTCCACTCACCAAATGCGCTTCACATCCCCGGCAACGGTGCCAGAAAAGACTCTTGATGACCCACAAGTATAGGGTATCTATCGTAGTCCTTTCGATAAGTAAGAGTGTCGAACCCAACGAGGAGCGGAAGGAAATGACAAGCAGTTTTCAGTAAGGTATTCTCTGCAAGCACTGAAATTATCGGTAACAGATAGTTTTGTGATAAGATAATTTGTAATGGATAGCAAGTAACAAATGTAGCAAAGGTGCAGCAAGGTGGCCCAATCCTTTTTGTAGCAAAGGACAAGCCTGGACAAACTCTTATATAAAGCAAAGCGCTCCCGAGGACACATGGGAATTTCTGTCAAGCTAGTTTTCATCATGCTCATATGATTCGCGTTCGTTACTTTGATAATTTGATATGTGGGTGGACCGGTGCTTGGGTGCTGCCCTTACTTGGACAAGCCTCCCACTTATGATTAACCTCTCTCGCAAGCATCCGCAACTACGAAAAAGGAATTAAGATAAATCTAACCATAGCATGAAACATATGGATCCAAATCAACCCCTTACGAAGCAATGCATAAACTAGGGTGTAAGCTTCTGTCACTCTAGCAACCCATCATCTACTTATTACTTCCCAATGCTGTCCCCTAGGCCCAAATAATGGTGAAGTGTCATGTAGTCGACGTTCACATAACACCACTAGAGGAGAGACAACATACATCTCATCAAAATATCGAACGAATACCAAATTCACATGATTACTTATAACAAGACTTATCCCATGTCCTCAGGAACAAACGTAACTACTCACAAAGCATATTCATGTTCATAATCAGAGGAGTATTAATTATCATTAAGGATCTGAACATATGATCTTCCACCAAGTAAACCAACTAGCATCAACTACAAGGAGTAATCAACACTACTAGCAACCCACAGGTACCAATCTGAGGTTTTGAGACAAAGATCGGATACAAGAGATGAACTAGGGTTTGGAGAGGAGATGGTGCTGGTGAAGATGTTGATGGAGATTGACCCCCTCTCGATGAGAGGATCGTTGGTGATGACGATAGCTTCGATTTCCCCCTCCGGGAGGGAAGTTTCCCCGGCAGAACAGCTCCGCCGGAGCCCTAGATTGCTTCTGCCCAGGTTCCGCCTCGAGACGGCGGCGCTTCATCCCGAAAGCTCTGTTATGATTTTTTCCAGGTCAAAACCCTCCATATAGCAGAAGATGGGCACCGGAGGCCAGCCAGGGGGCCCATAAGCCACAGGGGCGCGCCCAGGGGGCTTGTGGCCTCCTGGTGGGTCCCCTCTGGTATTTCTTTCGCCCAATATTTTTTATATATTCCAAAATAATTCTCTGTAACTTTTCAGGACTTTTGGAGTTGTGTAGAATAGGTATCTCATATTTGCTCCTTTTCTAGTCCAGAATTCCAGCTGCCGGCATTCTCCCTCTTCATGTAAACCATGTAAAATAAGAGAGAAAAGGCATAAGTATTGTACCAAAATGTGTAATAACAGCCCATAATGCAATAAATATCAATATAAAAGCATGATGCAAAATGGACGTATCGTCGGGTTGCTTAGGGCCTGGGATGAGCACTGGCATCATAATGAACTTCCGCTTCATGCACAACCAAGGAGGACGGTTATAGATACATGGAGTCACGGGCCAGGTGCTATGATTGCTTCTCTACTCCCCAAAAGGATTAATGCCATCTGCACTTAAACAAAACCATACGTTCCTTGCGTCACCTGCAAAGTCCCCCCCACTTTCGCTCGATTTTTCTCCACTGCGACCCGTCAGCGGGTGCTCTCAACTTCTCGTCTTTCTTACGGTCTTCTTTGTTCCATCGCAACAACTTGGCATGCTCTTTGTTTCTGAACAGACGTTTCAACCGTGGTATTATAAGAGCATACCACATCACCTCGGCAGGAACCCTCTTCCCGGGACACTCGCCCTCAACATCACCAGGGTCATTTCGTCTGATCTTATACTGCAATGCACCGCATACCGGGCATGCGTTCAATTCCTCGTACTCACCACGGTATAGGATGTAGTCATTAGGGCATGCATGTATCTTCTGCAACTCCAATCCTAGAGGGCAGAGAACCTTCTTTGCTTCTTACGTACTGTCGGGCAATTCGTTATCCTTTGGAAGCTTCTTCTTCATTATTTTCAGTAGCGAACCAAATCCATTGTCAGATACACCATTGTCTGCCTTCCATTACAGCAATTCCAGTGTGGTATCGAGCTTTGTGTTGTCATCTTCACAGTTTGGGTACAACCCTTTTTTGTGATCCTCTAACATGCGATCGAACTTCAACTTCTCCCTTTCACTTTGGCATTCTCTCTGTGCATCAACAATGACCCGGCGAAGATCATCATCGGGCACATCGTCTGGTGCCTCTTGATCTTCAGCTTCCCCCGTTGTAGTATCACCGTATTCAGGGAACATATGATAGATGTCATCATCCTCTTCTTCTTCGTTGTCTTCCATCATATCCCCTCTTTCTCCGTGCTTGGTCCAAACATTATAGTATGGCATGAAACCCTTCTCAAGAAGGTGGGAGTGAAGGGTTTTCGAGTTAGAGTAATTCTTCGTATTCTCACAGACAATACATGGACAATACATAAAACCATTCTGCTTGTTTGCCTCAGCCACTTCGAGAAATTTATGCAGGCCCTCAATGTACTCGGAGGTGCGTCGGTCACCGTACATCCATTGCCGGTTCATTTGTGTGCATTATGTAATTAAGTGTATCAAAACCCATTACAGAACATCATGAATAGAGAAGTGACCAAATTAATACAAGTTCATCATCACATTAAAACCAAAGTACAGTAGTGATCAAATGTTATTACTGAAAAATAAATACATAAAGTTCATACATAGTTCTCATAGAACAACAAATAGCTCTCTAGAGCATCTAATTAAAACATAAATTGAAACAAACATACAACTATGTAAAACATTTAAATGCAACACAAATGCGATCATAGTCGCAACTAAGGTAACAATTGATCCAACAGCAAAATGATACCAAGCCTCATTATCAATGGCATATTTTCTTATCTTTCTAATCTTCAAGCGCATTGCATCCATCTTGATCTTGTGATCATCGACGACATCGGCAACATGCAACTCCAATTTCATCTTCTCCTCCTCAATTCTTTTCAATTTTTATTTCAAATACTCGTTTTCTTTTTCAACTAAATTTAACCTCTCGGCAAGAGGGTCGGTTGGAATTTCCGGTTCACATACCTCCTAGATAAAAACATATATGTCACGTTGGTCAGCATAACTGTCATAAACACTAAATGAAACAAATAGTTATAAAAGATAATATACCACATCTGTTGGGGATATTCCCCATGACCAAGACCCGGCTCATAAGGATAAGTCGCCCTAAGGCTTAAGTCATTTTTGGGTTTAAGTTGCCCTAACGTTAAGTCATCTTTGGACTTAAGCATCCCTGTTGAGACCGACACGTGAGACCCGGCAGACAGTTATGACCAGGCATATAGTTATGACCCGGCAGACAGTTATGACCCGGCAGACAGTTATGACCCGGCAGACAGTTATGACCCGGCCGACAGTTATGACCCGGCAGACACTTAGCCATGAAAATTAGCCGCCTGGAGATAAGAAGCCCAGGCGTTAAGAAGCCCACGAAGAGAAGCCCGCGATGGGAAGTCATAATAGGTTAAGTCTTAATCCGACTTGGACTCTACAGGTAAACCGCCCCTTCAACTTATATAAGGAGGGGCAGGTCACCCCAAGAGGGTCAAGTTTTTAGACGTCTCAATAAACAGGTCTTAGAGAGACAAGTTGACAACTTCAAGTCATTAGAGATAGACAGATTAGAGGTAGCGATTCCGCACCCTTGTAATCGAGATTGTCATCATGATCAATATAGACACAAAGAAGGACGTATGCTTTTACCTCCATCGAAGGGGCCGAACCTGGGTAAACTCACGTCTCTCGATTCCGACCAACCCCTCTCAAGCCGCCACCTAGTTGTGATGGCCTCACCCCTAAGTTCTCTCACGAGGACATCTTGCTGTGACAAAACCACGACAGTTGGCGCCCACCGTGGTGCACTCGCACGGTGATATTGTGTTCTTGAAGGGAGCTCTTCAAGGGATCGAGTAACCCGCTAATCGATCGGATCAGGAAGAGCCAGTTCGAAGGATTTGCAGTGATTCTGAGTTCATCAGTCAAGATTGAAGAAGTTTTGATGGCATTAAAAATCAGATCGGAATCAAGAGAGTCAAAAGACTCGCAGGAATACAAGAGGAATATTCATAGTATGTCGTGGACCCGGCGAGTGCTGAAATTGCAAGTCGCCAGATCATCACTACAACCTGTTGTGGCTAGAGGCCGAAGCACGCACGCCATCGGGAGGTCGCGCGTGCGCCTCGTGCAGTTGCGGCGATCAAACAAAGGAAAAACAAAAAAATTATCCACATGGAGACCAGAATCGGACAAGAAAAGGAAAAAGAAAAGAAAAAGCAAGCCGCCCCGACTCGATCCAAGCCGCTGCGCCGTGACCGGCTCGGCCTCGTCCCGCCCGCCGCGTTGTCCACCGACCGCGCGCACGCACTCGTCGCCCTGGACCTGCTCGCCTCGCCTCACCACCACGGCCTCCACCCTGCGCGCCGGCTCCGGCTCCGTTGCGCTTCGCCGGCTCTACCTCTGCTCGTCTATGCTGCCATGGCCTCGCTCCACCGCCGAGCATCCGAGCCGCCTACTGGCTCAGCACGCCTGCCAGCGAGTCGCCCCGCGCCACCGCGCCTGCCGGCAAGCCGCCCCGCGCAGCCGGGCTGCCGTTCCTCCAAACCGCCTCTGCCCGGTCTGCCTCTACAGCCCGGCTCTGCCTCACCATCGCCCGTCTCCGCCAGCGCCACTCCGAGCCGGCCCCGTCTCGGACGCGCTCCGACTCCGCTGGCACCTCTCTGGGTCGGCCTTGTCCCCGCCAGCGCCTCTCTGAGCCGGCCCCGTCTCGGACGCGCTCCGCTTCCGACGGCTCCGCTCTGGTCACGCCTAGCCTCCGTACTCCCCGCCCCGCCGCGCCTCTTGACCGCTCCACCGCCGTCTCCTGACTGCGCGCCCCTCCCCCGTGTCGCACCTGCGCCCTCGCCGTGCGCCCGGAAGCCGCCGTGGAGCCCCGCCTTTGTGGCCCTACGCCTCGCCGTTGTGGCCCGGCTCTCCCGCACCTCGCCGCGCTCGGCCTCTATCGTGGCTGAGCCGCCACCGCGACCTCCGCTCCGCCCATTCCCGGCCGGCTCTCCCGCGCCGCGGAGCTCGCCTCGCAGCGACTCCTCCTCACTGCTCGGGCCTCCCGTGCGCCCAAACGCGCTGCGCGCCGTCCTTCGCTCCGGTTGGCCTGCGCATGCACCTCGCCTCCATAGTCGTCGGCTGCAGCCGCGCCTCGCCGCTGGCTCCGTCTCGCCTCCCCGCTGCGCTGCGTCTTCCTCCCGGGCCTCTAGGCCTCCCTCGCCGCACACCAGACCTCCTGCGAGCCGCCTAGCGCCGCTGCTCCTGCTAAGCCGCCGCTCTGCCGCGCCTTGCTTTGCTCCGTCCCAGCCATCGCCCATCTTCCCCCCGGCTACCGCTTCAGACAAGAAGGAAAAAAGAAATGAGCAGTTGGCTGGGTGATTAAAAAAAGGGGGGCGCGGAACGGGTCAATCTTGCCCTGAGAAAATTAATAAAGCGTGTACTTGACGTCCGTGACCTGCCATGTTGTCGCCTGTGGCTGCTCGGGCACGCACACATCAAGTTTGAGGCAGCCACCACTACTGCTCCTGATCAAGTCAAAGCATTCGGTTGCTAGTGTTACTTCTCCATTTTCTCACAAGAAGACAAAAGAGAAAGCAATTAGTACTACGGTATGTTGGAAATATGCCCTAGAGGCAATAATAAATTGGTTATTATTATATTTCCTTGTTCGTGATAATCGTTTATTATCCATGCTATAATTGTATTAATTGGAAACATTGATACATGTGTGGATACATAGACAACACTGTGTCCCTAGTATGCCTCTAGTGGACTAGCTCGTTGATCAAAGATGGTCAAGGTTTCCTAGCCATAGACATGAGATGTCATTTGATAACGGGATCACATCATTAGGAGAATGATGTGATGGACAAGACCCAAACTATGAACGTAGCATATGATCGTGTCAGTTTATTGCTATTGTTTTCTGCATGTCAAGTATCTGTTCCTATGACCATGAGATCATGCAACTCACTGACACCGGAGGAGTACCTTGTGTGTATCAAACGTCGCAACATAACTAGGTAACTATAAAAATGCTCTACAGGTATCTTCGAGGGTGTCTGTTGAGTGGGCATGGATCAAGACTAGAATTTGTTACTCCGTGTGACGGAGAGGTATCTCGGGGCCCACTCAGTAATACAACATCACAACAAGCCTTGCAAGCAATGTGACTAAATTGTTAGCCACGGGATCTTGTATTACGGAACGAGTAAAGAGACTTGCCGGTAGGAAGATTGAACTAGGTATAGAGATACCGACAATCGAATCTCGGGCGAGTAACATACCGAAGAACAAAGGGAACAGCATAGGGATTAACTGAATCCTTGACATAGAGGTTCAACCGATAAAGATCTTCGTAGAATATGTAGGAACCAATATGGGCATCCAGGTCCGCTATTGGTTATTGACCGTAGAGGTGTCTCGGTCATGTCTACATAGTTCTCAAACCCGCAGGGTCTGCACACTTAACGTTTGGTGACGTTTCGGTAGTATAGAGTTATGTATGGTGGTGACCGAAGGTTGTTCGGAGTCCCGGATGAGATCCTGGACGTCACGAGGAGCTTCGGAATGGTCCGGAGGTAAAGATTGATATATAGGAAGTCCTATTTTGGTCACCAGAAAACTTTCGGGTATTTCAGTAGTGTACCTGGAGTGCCGGGAGGGGTACCGGGGACCATCGGGGGGGTGTCTCGACCCAAAGAGCCTCATGTGCTGTGGGAGGAGTCAAGCCAGCCCTTAGTGGGCTGCCCGAGCCCCCCACTAAGGCCCATGCGGCCAGGGTTGGGAAAGACCTAAAGGTGGAGAGGTGGAAAGGGTTTCCAAGTGGAGAGGAGGAATCCTACTCCTAATAGGATTGGAGTAGGACTCCTCAACCTCCTATTTCGGCCAAACCCTTGAGGGTTTGAGGCTACCTCCTCTCCTCCCTCCCTCCTATATATACTAGAGGATTTAGAGGGCAGAGCTAACCCTAATTGCCACGTGCTCCCTCTATTTTATCTAGATCGTTTTCTCCTCTAGTCTAGTTCGGCGGTGCTTAGGCGAAGCCCTGCCGGAATAGTTCCACCACCATCGCCGCCACACCGTCGCGCTGCCGGAGAACTCATCTACCTCTCCGCCCCCTCTTGCTGGATCAGGAAGGCGGAGATCGTCATCGAGCTATACGTGTGCTGAACGCGGAGGTGCCGTCCGTTCGGCGCTAGATCGGAAGGACCGTGATTGGATCGCGGAACGGTTCGTGATTGGATCGCGGGACGGATCGTGATCGGATCGCGGGACGGCTAGCGATTTGGATCGCGAAGACGTTCAACTACATCAATCGCGTTTCTTAACGCTTCCCGCTTAGCGATCTACAAGGGTATGTAGATCCATTCTCCCTCTCGTAGATGCTCATCACCATGGATAGATCTTGCGTGTGCGTAGGAAAAATTTTGTTTCCCATGCAACGTTCCCCAACAGTGGTATCTGAGCTAGGTCTATGTGTAGATGAGATGTCGAGTAGAACACAAAGGAGTTTGTGGGCGTTGATATTCAGATTGCTTCCTCCCTTGGTCTTTTCTTGATTCGGCGGTATTGTGGGATGAAACGGCCCGGACCAACATTACTCGTACGCTTACGAAAGACCGGTTCCATCAACTGACATGTAACTTCGTTGCATAAAGATGGCTGGCGGGTGTCTGTTTCTCCCACTTTAGTCGGATCGGATTGACAAAGGCGGTCCTTGAGAAGGTTGAATAGCAATTTTTGTATCACCGTTGTGGTTTTTGCGTAGGTAAGAATTGTTCTTGCTAGATACCCGTAGCAGCCACGTAAAACATACAACAACAATTAGAGGACGTCTAACTTGTTTTTGCAGAGTATGTTGTGATGTGATATGGCCAATTACATGATGAGATATATGTGATGTATGAGATGATCATGTATTGTATAGAATATCACGACTTGCATGTCGTTGAGTACGGCAACCGGCAGGAGCCATAGGGTTGTCTTTAATTATTTTTGCCGTTTTTGCTTTACTTTATCGCTATGAGTTAGCAATAGTCGTGGAAGCAACAGTCGGCGCGACAACCTCATGGCGACACATTGATGGAGATCAAGATGATGGAGATCATGGTGTTATGCCAGTGACGATAGAGATCATGCCGGTGCTTTGGAGATGGAGATCAAAAGCACAAGTTCATGGCCATATCATGTCACTTATGATTTGCATGTGATGTTAATCCTTTTATGCATCTTATTATTCTAAGGACGACGGTAGCACTATAAGGTGATCCCTCACTTAAATTTCAAGATAAATTGTGTTCTCCCCGAGTGTGCACCGTTGCGAAAGTTCGTCGTTTCGAGACACCACGTGATGATCGGGTGTGATAGACTCTACGTTCGCATACAACGGGTGCAAGCCAGTGTTGCACGTGCGGAACACTCGGGTTAAACTTGACGAGCCTAGCATGTACAGACATGGCCTCGGAACACAAGAGACCGAAAGGTCGAACATGAGTCATATAGTAGATATGATCAACATGAAGATGTTCACCATTGAAACCACCTCAACTCACGTGATGATCGGACTTGAGTTAGTGAATTTGGATCATGTGACACTCGAATGACCAGAGGGATGTCAATTTGCGTGGGAGTTTTTAAGTAATATGATTAACTAAACTCATTATCATGAACATAGTCAAAATGTCTTTGCAAATTATGGTGTAGATTACTTACTCGCGCTGTAGCTCCCTTGAATTTTTATATATGTTCCTAGAGAAATAGAGTTGAAAGATGATGGTAGCAATAATACGGACTGGGTCCGTGATCTGAGGATTGTCCTCGTTGCTGCACAGAAGGCTTATGTCCTTAATGCACCGCTCGGTGCGCCACCCCCTCTAGCGTCGTCTGTAGATGTTGTGAACATCTGACAGGCACGTTCCGATGACTACTTGATAGTTCAGTGCGTCATGCATTACGCTTAGAATTGAGGCTCCAAAACGTTTTGAACGTCACGGAACATATGAGATGTTCTAAGAGCTGAAATTGGGATCTCAGGCTCGTGGCCGTGTTGAGAGTTATGAGAACTCCAACAAGATTCTTTGCCTGCAAGATGAAGGAGAATAACTCAATCGTTGAGCATGTGCTCAGATTGTCTGGGTGTTACAATCGCTTGAATCGAGTGGGAGTTGATCTTCCAGATAAGATAGTGATTGATATAGTTCTCTAAGTCACTGTCACTAAGCTACTAGAGCTTCGTGATGAACTATAAAAGGCTAGGGATGGAAATAATGATCCTTGAGCTGTTCGCGATGTTTGACACCGCGAAGGTAGAAATCAAGAAGGAGCATCAAGTGTTGATGGTTAGTAAAACCACTAGTTTCGAGAAGGGCAAGGGCAAGGAGGGAGACTTCATGGATGGCAAGCCAGTTGCTGCTCCAGTGAAGAAACCCAAGGTTGAGCCCAAACCTGATACTGAGTGCTTCTGTTATGAGGAGAACGGTCACTGAAGCGGAACTGCCCTAGATACTTGGTAGATAAGAAGGCTGGCAACGTCAACAGAAGTATATTTGATATACGTGTTATTGATGTGTAACTTACTAGTACTCCTAGTAGCACCTGGGTATAGGATACCGGTTCGGTTGCTAAATGTTAGTAACTCAAAATAAAAGCTACGGAATAGACGGAGGCTAGCTAAGGGTAAGGTGACGATAAGTGTTGGAAGTGTTTCCAAGGTTGATGTGATCACCATCGCAAGCTCTCTCTACCTTCGGGATTAGTGATGAACCTAAATAAATGTTATTTGGTGTTTGCGTTGAGCATGAACGTGATTAAATCATGTTTATTACAATACGGTTATTCATTTAAGTTAGAGAATAATGGTTATTCTGTTTACATGAATAATACCTTCAAAAGGTCATGCACCCAATGAGAATGGTTTATTGAATCTCGATCGTAGTAATACACATGTTTATAATATTGATGCCAAAAGATGCAAGTTAATAATGACAGTACCACATACTTGTGGCACTGTCGCTAAATGTCGTATTGGCGTAAAGCGCATGAAGAAACTCCATGCTGATGGATCTTTGGACTCATTCGATTTTGAATCGGTTGAGACATGTGGACCATGCCTCATGGGCAAGATGACTAAGACCCCGTTTTCTGGTATGATGGAGCGGGCAAGTGACTTATTGGAAATGATACATGTTGATGTGTTCGGTCCAATGAGTGTTGTAGCGTGCGGTGGATATCGGTATTTTCCTACCTTCATTGATGATTTGAGTAGATATGGGGATATTTGCTTAATGAAACACAAGTCTGAGACGTTTGAAAAGTTCAAACAAATTCAAAGTGAAGTTTGAGATCATCGTGGCAAGAAGATAAAATGTCTACGATATGATCATGGAGGTAAATATCTGAGTTACGAGTTTGGTATACAACTTAAGACAATGTGGAAGATGCTTCACAACTCACGCCACCTGGAACAACATAGTGTGATGGTGTGTCCGAATGTCGTAGTCGTGCTCTATTGGATATGGTGCGTACTATGATGTCTCTTATCGATTTGCCACTATAGTTTTGGGGTTATGCATTAGAGACAACTACATTCACTTTAAATAGGACACCATCTAAGTCCGTTGAGATGACACCGTATGTATTTTGGTTTGACAGAAACCTAAGTTTTCATTTCTTAATGTTTGGGTCTGCGACGCTTATGTGAAAAAGGTTTTCAATCTGATGAGCTCGAACCCAAAGCGGACAAATGCATCTTCATAGAATACCCTAACATTACAGTTGGGTACACCTTCTATCTCAGATCCAAGGGCAAAGTGTTTGTTGCTAAAACGGGTCCTTTCTCGAGAAAGAGTTTCTCTTGAAAGAATTGAGTGGGAGGAAGATAGAACTTGATGAGGTTGTTGAACATTTGTTTCAACTAGAGAATATCACAGCGCAGAAAGTTGTTTCTGTGGAGCCTACATTACTTGAAGAGGAAGTTAATGATGATGATCATGAACCTTCGGATCAAGTTACTATCGAACCTCATAGGTCGACAAGGACGCGTACTGCTCCTGAGTGGTACGGTAACCCTGTCTTAGAGGTCATGTTGTTGGACAATGATGAACCTACGAGCTATGGAGAAGCGATGATGGGCCCAGATTCCGAGAAATGGTTAGAGGCCATGAAATCCGAGATGGGATCCATGTATGAAAACAAAGTATGGGCTTTGGAAGTAATACCTGAAGGGCGAAAGGCCATTCAGAACAAATGGATCTTTAAAAGGAAGATGGACGCGGACGGTAATGTCACCGTCTACAAAGCTCGACTTGTGGCAAAGGGTTTTTCACAAGTTCAAGGAGTTGACTACGATGAGACTTTCTCACCCGTAGCGATGCTAAAGTCTGTTGGAATTATGTTAGCAGTTGCTGCATTTTTCGATTATGAAATCTGGCAGATGGATGTCAAAACAGAGTTTCCTTAACGGTTTCTGTGAGGAAAGGTTGTATGTGATACAACCAAAAGGTTTTGTCAGTCCTAAGGATGCTAAAATGTATGCAAGCTCCAGCGATCCTTCTATGGACTGGAGCAAGCATCTCGCAATTGGAATAAACGCTTTGATGAGGTAATCAAAGTTTTTGGGTTTATACAAAGTTTATGAGAAACTTGTATTTACAATAAAGTGAGTGGGAGCACTATAGAATTTCTGATAAATATATGTGGATGACATATTGTTGATCGGAAATGCTGTAGAATTTCTGGAAAGCATAAAGGGTTGTTTGAAAAGGAGTTTTTCAAAGGAAAACCTGGAATGAAGCTACTTAAATATTGGGCATCTTGATCTATAGAGATATATCAAGACGTCTGATAGAACTTTCAATGAGTACATACCTTGATAAGATTTTGAAAGAGTTCAAAATGAATCAGTCAAAGAAAGAGTACTTGCCTGATTTGTAAGGTGTGGAGTCGAGTGAGACTCAAAGCTTGACCACGGCAGAAGAAAGAGAAAGGACGAAGGTCGTCCCCTATGCCTTATCCATAGGCTTTGTATAGCATGCCATGCTGTGTGCCGCACCTGTGTGTGCCTTGCCATGAGTCTGTCAAGGGGTACAAGAGTAGTCCAGGAGTGGATCACTGGACATCGGTCAAGATTATCCTTAGTAACTAGAGGACTAAGGAAATATTTCTCGATTATGGAGGTGATAAAGAGTTCGTCGTAAAGGGTTACGTCGATGCAAGCTTTGACACCTATCCGGACGACTCTGAGTAGCAGTCCAGATACGTATAGTGGAGCAACCATTTGGAATAGCTCCAAGTGGAGCGTGGTAGCATCTGCAATATGACATATAGATTTGCAAAGAACACACGGATCTGAATGTTGCAGACCGTTGAATAAAGACCTCTCTCACATGCAAAGCATGATCGAACCCCCTCTCACATGCAAAGCATGATCGAACCCCAGAACTCATTGGTGTTAGATTCATAACAATGTAAATCACATGGTGATGTGAACTAGATTATTGACTCTAGTGCAAGTGGGAGACTGTTGGAAATATGCCCTAGAGGCAATAATAAATTGGTTATTATTATATTTCCTCGTTCGTGATAATCGTTTATTATCCATGCTATAATTGTATTAATTGGAAACACTGATACATGTGTGGATACATAGACAACACTGTGTCCCTAGTATGCCTCTAGTGGACTAGCTCGTTGATCACAGATGGTCAAGGTTTCCTAGCCATAGACATGAGATGTCATTTCATAACGGGATCACATCATTAGGAGAATGATGTGATGGACAAGACCCAAACTATGAACGTAGCATATGATCATGTCAGTTTATTGCTATTGTTTTCTGCATGTCAAGTATCTGTTCCTATGACCATGAGATCATGCAACTCACTAACACCGGAGAAGTACCTTGTGTATATCAAACGTCGCAACGTAACTGGGTGACTATAAAGATGTTCTACTGTAATCTCCGAGGGTGTCTGTTGAGTGGGCATGGATCAAGACTGGGATTTGTTACTCCGTGTGACGGAGAGGTATCTCGGGGCCCACTCGGTAATACAACATCACAACAAGCCTTGCAAGCAATGTGACTAAATTGTTAGCCACGGGATCTTGTATTACGGAACGAGTAAACAGACTTGCCGGTAGCGAGATTGAACTAGGTATAGAGATACCGACGATCGAATCTCGGGCAAGTAACATACCGAAGAACAAAGGGAACATCATACGGGATTAACTAAATCCTTGACATAGAGGTTCAACCGATAAAGATCTTCGTAGAATATGTAGGAACCAATATGGGCATCCAGGTCCCACTATTGGTTATTGACCGTAGAGGTGTCTCGGTCATGTCTACATAGTTCTCGAACCCCCAGGGTCTGCACACTTAACGTTCGGTGACGTTTCGGTAGTATAGAGTTATGTATGGTGGTGACCGAAGGTTGTTTGGAGTCCCAAATGAGATCCTGGACATCACGAGGAGCTCCGCAATGGTCCGGAGGTAAATATTGATATATAGGAAGTCCTGTTTTGGTCACCGGAAAAGTTTCGGGTATTTCAGTAGTGTACCGGGAGTGCCGGGAGGGGTACCGGCCGGGGACCATCGGGAGGGGTGTCTCGACCCAAAGGGCCTCATGGGATGTGGGAGGAGTCAAGCCAGCCCTTAGTGGGCTGTCCGAGCCCCCCACTAAGGCCCATGCGGCCAGGGGTGGGAAAAACCCAAAGGTGGAGACGTGGAAAGGGTTTCCAAGTGGAGAGGAGGAATCCTACTCCTAATAGGATTGGAGTAGGACTCCTCAACCTCCTATTTCGGCCAAACCCTTGAGGGTTTGAGGCTGACTCCTCTCCTCCCTCCCTCCTATATATACTAGAGGATTTAGAGGGGGGAGCTAACCCTAATTGCCACGTGCTCCCTCTACTTCTTCTAGATCGTTTACTCGTCTAGTTCGGCGGTGCTTAGGCAAAGCCCTGCCGGAGTAGTTCCACCAGCATCGCCGCCACGCCGTCACGCTGCCGGAGAACTCATCTACCTCTCTGCTCCCTCTTGCTGGATCAAGAAGGCGGAGATCGTCATCGAGCTGTACGTGTCCTGAACGCGGAGGTGCCGTCCGTTCGGCGCTAGATCGGAAGGACCGTGATTGGATCGCAGAACGGTTCTTGATTGGATCGCGGGACGGATCGTGATCGGATCGCGGGACGGCTAGCGATTTGGATCGCGAAGACGTTCGACTACATCAACCGCATTTCTTAACGCTTCCCGCTTAGCGATCTACAAGGGTATGTAAATCCTCTCCCTCTCGTAGATGCTCATCACCATGGATAGATCTGGCGTGTGCGTAGGAAAGTTTTTGTTTCCCATGGAACGTTCCCCAACAGTGGTATCTGAGCTAGGTCTATGTGTAGATGAGATGTCGAGTAGAACACAAAGGAGTTTGTGGGCGTTGATATTCAGATTGCTTCCTCCCTTGGTCTTTTCTTGATTCGGCGGTATTGTGGGATGAAACGGCCCGGACCAACATTACTCGTACGCTTACGAAAGACCGGTTCCATCAACTGACATGTAACTTCGTTGCATAAAGATGGCTGGCGGGTGTCTGTTTCTCCCACTTTAGTCGGATCGGATTGACAAAGGCGGTCCTTGAGAAGGTTGAATAGCAATTTTTGTATCACCGTTGTGGTTTTTGCGTAGGTAAGAATTGTTCTTGCTAGATACCCGTAGCAGCCATGTAAAACATACAACAACAATTAGAGGACGTCTAACTTGTTTTTGCAGGGTATGTTGTGATGTGATATGGCCAATTACATGATGAGATATATGTGATGTATGAGATGATCATGTATTGTATAGAATATCACGACTTGCATGTCGTTGAGTACGGCAACCGGCAGGAGCCATAGGGTTGTCTTTAATTATTTTTGCCGTTTTTGCTTTACTTTATCGCTATGAGTTAGCAATAGTCGTGGAAGCAACAGTCGGCGCGACAACCTCATGGCGACACATTGATGGAGATCAAGATGATGGAGATCATGGTGTTATGCCAGTGACGATAGAGATCATGCCGGTGCTTTGGAGATGGAGATCAAAAGCACAAGTTCATGGCCATATCATGTCACTTATGATTTGCATGTGATGTTAATCCTTTTATGCATCTTATTATTCTTAGGACGACGGTAGCACTATAAGGTGATCCCTCACTTAAATTTCAAGATAAATTGTGTTCTCCCCGAGTGTGCACCGTTGCGAAAGTTCGTCGTTTCGAGACACCACGTGATGATCGGGTGTGATAGACTCTACGTTCGCATACAACGGGTGCAAGCCAGTGTTGCACGTGCGGAACACTCGGGTTAAACTTGACGAGCCTAGCATGTACAGACATGGCCTCGGAACACAAGAGACCGAAAGGTCGAACATGAGTCATATAGTAGATATGATCAACATGAAGATGTTCACCATTGAAACCACCTCAACTCACGTGATGATCGGACTTGAGTTGGTGAATTTGGATCATGTGACACTCGAATGACCAGAGGGATGTCAATTTGGGTGGGAGTTTTTAAGTAATATGATTAACTAAACTCATTATCATGAACATAGTCAAAATGTCTTTGCAAATTATGGTGTAGATTACTTACTCGCGCTGTAGCTCCCTTGAATTTTTATATATGTTCCTAGAGAAATAGAGTTGAAAGATGATGGTAGCAATAATACGGACTGGGTCCGTGATCTGAGGATTGTCCTCATTGCTGCACAGAAGGCTTATGTCCTTAATGCACCGCTCGGTGCGCCACCCCCTCTAGCGTCGTCTGTAGATGTTGTGAACATCTGACAGGCACGTTCCGATGACTACTTGATAGTTCAGTGCGTCATGCATTACGCTTAGAATTGAGGCTCCAAAACGTTTTGAACGTCACGGAACATATGAGATGTTCTAAGAGCTGAAATTGGGATCTCAGGCTCGTGGCCGTGTTGAGAGTTATGAGAACTCCAACAAGATTCTTTGCCTGCAAGATGAAGGAGAATAGCTCAATCGTTGAGCATGTGCTCAGATTGTCTGGGTGTTACAATCGCTTGAATCGAGTGGGAGTTGATCTTCCAGATAAGATAGTGATTGATATAGTTCTCTAAGTCACTGTCACTAAGCTACTAGAGCTTCGTGATGAACTATAAAAGGCTAGGGATGGAAATAATGATCCTTGAGCTGTTCGCGATGTTTGACACCGCGAAGGTAGAAATCAAGAAGGAGCATCAAGTGTTGATGGTTAGTAAAACCACTAGTTTCGAGAAGGGCAAGGGCAAGGAGGGAGACTTCATGGATGGCAAGCCAGTTGCTGCTCCAGTGAAGAAACCCAAGGTTGAGCCCAAACCTGATACTGAGTGCTTCTGTTATGAGGAGAACGGTCACTGAAGCGGAACTGCCCTAGATACTTGGTAGATAAGAAGGCTGGCAACGTCAACAGAAGTATATTTGATATACGTGTTATTGATGTGTAACTTACTAGTACTCCTAGTAGCACCTGGGTATAGGATACCGGTTCGGTTGCTAAATGTTAGTAACTCAAAATAAAAGCTACGGAATAGACGGAGGCTAGCTAAGGGTAAGGTGACGATAAGTGTTGGAAGTGTTTCCAAGGTTGATGTGATCACCATCGCAAGCTCTCTCTACCTTCGGGATTAGTGATGAACCTAAATAAATGTTATTTGGTGTTTGCGTTGAGCATGAACGTGATTAAATCATGTTTATTACAATACGGTTATTCATTTAAGTTAGAGAATAATGGTTATTCTGTTTACATGAATAATACCTTCAAAAGGTCATGCACCCAATGAGAATGGTTTATTGAATCTCGATCGTAGTAATACACATGTTTATAATATTGATGCCAAAAGATGCAAGTTAATAATGACAGTACCACATACTTGTGGCACTGTCGCTAAATGTCGTATTGGCGTAAAGCGCATGAAGAAACTCCATGCTGATGGATCTTTGGACTCATTCGATTTTGAATCGGTTGAGACATGTGGACCATGCCTCATGGGCAAGATGACTAAGACCCCGTTTTCTGGTATGATGGAGCGGGCAAGTGACTTATTGGAAATGATACATGTTGATGTGTTCGGTCCAATGAGTGTTGTAGCGTGCGGTGGATATCGGTATTTTCCTACCTTCATTGATGATTTGAGTAGATATGGGGATATTTGCTTAATGAACACAAGTCTGAGACGTTTGAAAAGTTCGAACAAATTCAGAGTGAAGTTTGAGATCATCGTGGCAAGAAGATAAAATGTCTACGATATGATCATGGAGGTAAATATCTGAGTTACGAGTTTGGTATACAACTTAAGACAATGTGGAAGATGCTTCACAACTCACGCCACCTGGAACAACATAGTGTGATGGTGTGTCCGAATGTCGTAGTCGTGCTCTATTGGATATGGTGCGTACTATGATGTCTCTTATCGATTTGCCACTATAGTTTTGGGGTTATGCATTAGAGACAACTACATTCACTTTAAATAGGACACCATCTAAGTCCGTTGAGATGACACCGTATGTATTTTGGTTTGACAGAAACCTAAGTTTTCATTTCTTAATGTTTGGGTCTGCGACGCTTATGTGAAAAAGGTTTTCAATCTGATGAGCTCGAACCCAAAGCGGACAAATGCATCTTCATAGAATACCCTAACATTACAGTTGGGTACACCTTCTATCTCAGATCCAAGGGCAAAGTGTTTGTTGCTAAAACGGGTCCTTTCTCGAGAAAGAGTTTCTCTTGAAAGAATTGAGTGGGAGGAAGATAGAACTTGATGAGGTTGTTGAACATTTGTTTCAACTAGAGAATATCACAGCGCAGAAAGTTGTTTCTGTGGAGCCTACATTACTTGAAGAGGAAGTTAATGATGATGATCATGAACCTTCGGATCAAGTTACTATCGAACCTCATAGGTCGACAAGGACGCGTACTGCTCCTGAGTGGTACGGTAACCCTGTCTTAGAGGTCATGTTGTTGGACAATGATGAACCTACGAGCTATGGAGAAGCGATGATGGGCCCAGATTCCGAGAAATGGTTAGAGGCCATGAAATCCGAGATGGGATCCATGTATGAAAACAAAGTATGGGCTTTGGAAGTAATACCTGAAGGGCGAAAGGCCATTCAGAACAAATGGATCTTTAAAAGGAAGATGGACGCGGACGGTAATGTCACCGTCTACAAAGCTCGACTTGTGGCAAAGGGTTTTTCACAAGTTCAAGGAGTTGACTACGATGAGACTTTCTCACCCGTAGCGATGCTAAAGTCTGTTGGAATTATGTTAGCAGTTGCTGCATTTTTCGATTATGAAATCTGGCAGATGGATGTCAAAACAGAGTTTCCTTAACGGTTTCTGTGAGGAAAGGTTGTATGTGATACAACCAAAAGGTTTTGTCAGTCCTAAGGATGCTAAAATGTATGCAAGCTCCAGCGATCCTTCTATGGACTGGAGCAAGCATCTCGCAATTGGAATAAACGCTTTGATGAGGTAATCAAAGTTTTTGGGTTTATACAAAGTTTATGAGAAACTTGTATTTACAATAAAGTGAGTGGGAGCACTATAGAATTTCTGATAAATATATGTGGATGACATATTGTTGATCGGAAATGCTGTAGAATTTCTGGAAAGCATAAAGGGTTGTTTGAAAAGGAGTTTTTCAAAGGAAAACCTGGAATGAAGCTACTTAAATATTGGGCATCTTGATCTATAGAGATATATCAAGACGTCTGATAGAACTTTCAATGAGTACATACCTTGATAAGATTTTGAAAGAGTTCAAAATGAATCAGTCAAAGAAAGAGTACTTGCCTGATTTGTAAGGTGTGGAGTCGAGTGAGACTCAAAGCTTGACCACGGCAGAAGAAAGAGAAAGGACGAAGGTCGTCCCCTATGCCTTATCCATAGGCTTTGTATAGTATGCCATGCTGTGTGCCGCACCTGTGTGTGCCTTGCCATGAGTCTGTCAAGGGGTACAAGAGTAGTCCAGGAGTGGATCACTGGACATCGGTCAAGATTATCCTTAGTAACTAGAGGACTAAGGAAATATTTCTCGATTATGGAGGTGATAAAGAGTTCGTCGTAAAGGGTTACGTCGATGCAAGCTTTGACACCTATCCGGACGACTCTGAGTAGCAGTCCGGATACGTATAGTGGAGCAACCATTTGGAATAGCTCCAAGTGGAGCGTGGTAGCATCTGCAATATGATATATAGATTTGCAAAGAACACACGGATCTGAATGTTGCAGACCGTTGACTAAAGACCTCTCTCACATGCAAAGCATGATCGAACCCCCTCTCACATGCAAAGCATGATCGAACCCCAGAACTCATTGGGTGTTAGATTCATAACAATGTAAATCACATGGTGATGTGAACTAGATTATTGACTCTAGTGCAAGTGGGAGACTGTTGGAAATATGCCCTAGAGGCAATAATAAATTGGTTATTATTATATTTCCTCGTTCGTGATAATCATTTATTATCCATGCTATAATTGTATTAATTGGAAACACCGATACATGTGTGGATACATAGACAACACTGTGTCCCTAGTATGCCTCTAGTGGACTAGCTCGTTGATCACAGATGGTCAAGGTTTCCTAGCCATAGACATGAGATGTCATTTCATAACGGGATCACATCATTAGGAGAATGATGTGATGGACAAGACCCAAACTATGAACGTAGCATATGATCATGTCAGTTTATTGCTATTGTTTTCTGCATGTCAAGTATCTGTTCCTATGACCATGAGATCATGCAAATCACTAACACCGGAGAAGTACCTTGTGTGTATCAAACGTCGCAACGTAACTGGGTGACTATAAAGATGTTCTACAGTAATCTCCGAGGGTGTCTGTTGAGTGGGCATGGATCAAGACTGGGATTTGTTACTCCGTGTGACGGAGAGGTATCTCGGGGCCCACTCGGTAATACAACATCACAACAAGCCTTGCAAGCAATGTGACTAAATTGTTAGCCACGGGATCTTGTATTACGGAACGAGTAAACAGACTTGCCGGTAGCGAGATTGAACTAGGTATAGAGATACCGACGATCGAATCTCGGGCAAGTAACATACCGAAGAACAAAGGGAACAGCATACGGGATTAACTGAATCCTTGACATAGAGGTTCAACCGATAAAGATCTTCGTAGAATATGTAGGAACCAATATGGGCATCCAGGTCCCACTATTGGTTATTGACCGTAGAGGTGTCTCGGTCATGTCTACATAGTTCTCGAACCCCCAGGGTCTGCACACTTAACGTTCGGTGACGTTTCGGTAGTATAGAGTTATGTATGGTGGTGACCGAAGGTTGTTTGGAGTCCCAAATGAGATCCTGGACATCACGAGGAGCTCCGCAATGGTCCGGAGGTAAATATTGATATATAGGAAGTCCTGTTTTGGTCACCGGAAAAGTTTCGGGTATTTCAGTAGTGTACCGGGAGTGCCGGGAGGGGTACCGGCCGGGGACCATCGGGAGGGGTGTCTCGACCCAAAGGGCCTCATGGGATGTGGGAGGAGTCAAGCCAGCCCTTAGTGGGCTGTCCGAGCCCCCCACTAAGTCCCATGCGGCCAGGGGTGGGAAAAACCCAAAGGTGGAGACGTGGAAAGGGTTTCCAAGTGGAGAGGAGGAATCCTACTCCTAATAGGATTGGAGTAGGACTCCTCAACCTCCTATTTCGGCCAAACCCTTGAGGGTTTGAGGCTGACTCCTCTCCTCCCTCCCTCCTATATATGCTAGAGGATTTAGAGGGGGGAGCTAACCCTAATTGCCACGTGCTCCCTCTACTTCTTCTAGATCGTTTACTCGTCTAGTTCGGCGGTGCTTAGGCAAAGCCCTGCCGGAGTAGTTCCACCAGCATCGCCGCCACGCCGTCACGCTGCCGGAGAACTCATCTACCTCTCTGCTCCCTCTTGCTGGATCAAGAAGGCGGAGATCGTCATCGAGCTGTACGTGTCCTGAACGCGGAGGTGCCGTCCGTTCGGCGCTAGATCGGAAGGACCGTGATTGGATCGCAGAACGGTTCTTGATTGGATCGCGGGACGGATCGTGATCGGATCGCGGGACGGCTAGCGATTTGGATCGCGAAGACGTTCGACTACATCAACCGCATTTCTTAATGCTTCCCGCTTAGCGATCTACAAGGGTATGTAAATCCTCTCCCTCTCGTAGATGCTCATCACCATGGATAGATCTGGCGTGTGCGTAGGAAAGTTTTTGTTTCCCATGCAACGTTCCCCAACACGCTACTCCAACAACCTACAAGATTATTTTTTTCTCTCCGTTTTCTACGGGCACACGAAGAAAATACCAGGTGATATCCATCCTATTTATCTTATCAGTACATATTAGTTCATCCGCGAACAATTACTTTGGACTGTAATACTGCAGGACAATTCTTCATTACAAAGTCAGCATTATACCGCGGATACGAAGCGTGCACCAGTATCACTCCGCACTGGTGTTCGTCCGTGTCGTGTTGCTCGACGGACTCGCACGTCCGCGCTCGCTCTCAATGCCACGGCTGACTCGTGCGTCTGCACCGGCTTACAATGTCGCGGTCGACTCTCTCGTCCGCGCCGGACTCGAATGCCGCGGGTGATTCCCGCATCTACATCAATATGACAGGGCCGCGCTCACCCGCCAGTGTGAGCCGCTCAACGGACGCGCGCAAGCCGCCGTCCCCACGGTCTGGTTTACATCAACAATGTCGCGGATGCCTCGTGCTTCCACACCGGCTTACAATACGGCGACCGACTCCCTCGTCGACGCCAGCTTACAACGTCGTGGCCGACTCACAACCGCATCGATTTTCAATACCGCGGTCGACTCTCACGTTTATATCAACACGCCGGGGCCACATAGAGTCGTAAGATCCGCCCAATGGACGTGCTCAAGACGCTGCCCCTGCGGTCCAGTCTACATTGACACGCAGGTGTCGTGTCTGCTCACGCAAGCCGCCCCATGGCTCGTCTCCTCCAACAACATTGGAGCAAAGGAACAAATGACATTCGGAATCATGTCTTACGCAACATCGCGAAAACAAGTGCCAGCCTAAACCCGCACCAGGAAAGCTTGCCGTGAAGGAAACATCCCTGGAGAAGCCACAATTTGAACCGACCATTATTGAGCCGGTAATTCAAAAGCAAGCGGCAAAGAAAAAAATAGCCCTGGAGGATCCAGGAGAGCCGGACTACATGAGAATAACAAATCATGGCTCGAGAAGCATATGCACTCAATTTGGACACGACATTTGCCAAAGACATATGATGAGCATCACGAAGATCATCAGCTCACTACATCGTCTCCAGTTTGGATAAAATCCATCGTTCAGCCGCCAACCATATGCCGTCTTATGCCACAGCCAAGGATGAAGACTCTTAAGCTGCCTCCTCGAGTCGACTTAAGACTCGGGGGCTATACAGACATGACTCGGCAGATTCAACCGGGCTCAAATATTCTGGAACCCTGGGTCATTGCAAGGAAGATAACCCGGTCCCGCGGGCTGCTGCCTTATAGGCGGAAGATTTAAAAGTCGCCCAAGAGGACGAGCCACCATGATGCACCGTTCAAACATGGGTGCCCGGATTTATTGAATCATCATAAAGTCACTTGGGGGCTTCCAACTCAATGAGTTTAGCTTTCATACCTTCTTGACTGGCTTTCATGCCCTATATGAGTTAAACCTGCCTGTTTGCAACTTGCTACTCCACCAGGTGACCCACCGAACTCTTAACAGTCAATCTTTCAATAAGACCCTGAACTTGTCAAGGTTAAAACTCCTGATAGTCAATCTTTCAATAAGACCCTGAACTTGTTAAGGTTAAAACAGCGGTTTATGTCACGAGAGAGCCGGCTTACAGAGAGCTAGGATAAACTCACCTGTCCGTTGTAGTCTCTCCGCTATGTGGCCCGTTCGTACTCTTAACAGTCAATCTTTTTTAAGACCCTGAACTTGTTAAGGTTAAAACGACGGATTTATGTCATGTGAGAGCCAGCCTACGGGATTAAAAGGCTTTCATGCCAAAGCTTCTTGGAAGCAAAAACCTTGAGTTTTTCAAAAAGGAACAAGAGTTGATCTCTTCTGGTTGTGCCTTCAAGGCCGACTTACAAATATTTGAGATATACATGTATATATTCTCTGTTATTTGTTCTTCATCATATACATACATCATCCTGCATTGCATCATGCATCATACATGCATATCAAGCCGGTCATCAAACCGGGTCACATCGTAACCTCTGCAGGAACAAATAGATGTTTGATAGCCAAAATGGCTGGATCTTCATCATGATTTATCATAACCAGTATTAAATGATTGGGGTTTTTTCAAGCTAGCTCGGAAGAAATTACTATTCTCGAAGAGCCGCCGTGTCACATATAATGCCGTGTCATTTATTGATCGGCTCTTGGATTTTTTCAACTTGTGCTCTGTAATAAACTACAACACTTATGGATTTCTCAAACATATATTTGCCGGGTTGCACCGCAACCACGAGCAGGGATTTTTATTTCAAGGACAAAGGCATTATTCCAGGATATTCGACAAAATACCGGGTTACAAGCACGGTCAAGGAGTCATTCAACAAATTATGATGAGTTATATTATTCTCACACAGTCCCAAGTCGCTGCTGGCAGACGACCCGGCACTTGGGGGATACACTACTCGGATCAAAATTTGCTAAAGTCCCAAGTCGCTGCAGGCATGCGACCTGGCAATTGGGGGCTACAGTATTCAGCTGTTCAAACAGATTACAAGGTCCAAATTGAAGACCCGGCCCATCACATACTGATGAGCTGACCCTTGGGGGCTACATTATTCAAGTCCAGTTTATATCAGGTATGTAAGTCCCATGTCGCTGCAAGCATGCACCACGGCACTTGGGGGCTAATGCAAGTTGTTTTTCAAATCATTACATTGTCAACAGACTCTGTTATCTCAAGGAGATGAGCCGGCCTTTCTATCCTTTTCTAAGTCCCAGCCCAGTATTGTCTTACTGAGCCGGCCCTTGGGGGCTACACTGGCTGAGGTTTTATGAGCATAAGACATTTACAAGTCCCAGGTTGCTGCAGGCAAGGCAACCCGGTACTTAGGGGCTACATATGTGGAACATTCAACTTATGACTGGTGACTCAGATGAACAATCTGGATTTCTCTAGTGTTGCAATATTTATATTGAAGCAAGTCTTAAAGCTATCACTACGTTCCCCTCTTAAAACTTGGGGGCTACATGTAATATGGATATAAGGAAGGTATGCCTTCAAATTCTCAGTTATGAGTAAAACAAGTCCATATTTTTTGGAGAAGTTTGCAAAGGTTATCTCCTCCGGGCTATTCAGACAACTTAATACCATACTGATTTTTTCATCGAAGTCTGAAGTATTGAAAGTTGGCACAACATCAAACGAATTTTATCAAGCCAAGGCAGTTGAAGATAATAAGGGTTATTTTTTCGAAGGAGCCAGCGTCAGTTTATTGATATGACAGAGATTCAGAGTTTTCAGGAGCTGGTTAACTGTTATTTTTGAGTGAACCGGTCCCTTTACATATTCTTATTTCAAGAGTTTAGCATGAATAAATTCAAAATAAACTGGCGGCTAATGTTGGGGATATTCCCCACGACTAAGACCCGGTTCATAAGGATAAGCCGCCCTAAGGCTTAAGTCATTTTTGGGTTTAAGCTGCCCTGACGTTAAGTCATCTTTGGACTTAAGCATCCCTGTTGAGACCCGGCAGGTGAGACCCGGCAGACAGTTATGACCCGGCAGACAGTTATGACCCGGCAGACAGTTATGACCCGACAGACACTTAGTCATGAAAATGAGCCGCCTGGAGATAAGAAGCCCAGGCGTTAAGAAGCCCACGAAGAGAAGCCCGCGATGGGAAGTCATAATAGGTTAAGTCTTAATCCGACTTGGACTCTACATGTAAACCGCCCCTTCAACTTATATAAGGAGGGGCAGGTCACCCCAAGAGGGTCAAGTTTTTAGACGTCTCAATAGACAGGTCTTAGAGAGACTAGTTGACAACTTCAAGTCATTAGAGATAGACAGCTTAGAGGTAGCGATTCCGCAGCCTTGTAATCGAGATTGTCATCATCATCAATATAGACACAAAGCAGGACGTAGGCTTTTACCTCCATCGGAGGGGCCGAACCTGGGTAAACTCGCGTCTCTCGATTCCGACCAACCCCTTTCAAGCCGCCACCTAGTTGCGATGGCCTCACACCTAAGTTCTATCACGAGGACATCTTGTCATGACAAAACCACGACAACATCCGAATCATAGACCGGACGAGGGCCGGCGGGGGCGGATACCAAAACCATGGCACTATATAATAACAAAGAATAATAAAAGTAAGAAATTTATACAAGTATCTATGTAAATCATACAAGTAAGAATTTTTTCTTTTACAGAGAAGATAAGAACAAGAGGCTCACCATGGTGGTGCCGGCGACGAGATCGGCGCGGGCGATCGACGACGGTGAGGACGGGGATGGGACGGGACGGACCATCAAACCTAGACAAATCTTGGGGAAAATGAAGCTTGGAGGTCGAGCTTGGAGAGGAGAAAGCTTAAGCGTGGCTCGGGCATTTCATCGAACACCTCGTGTGCATAGGAGGTGAGAGCAGAGCAGCACACACCTCCCACACGCTGGCCGGCCAAAAAACAGAGGAGTGAGCGGGCAGGGGCAAGCATATATATAGGCATATCTTTAGTCCCGGTTGGTGGCTAGAACCAAGACAGAAGACTGCCCTTTAGTCCCGGTTCCAGCCACCAACCGGGACTAAAGGGGCTGCACCAGGAACGAGGACCTTTAGTCCCGGTTCGTGTCTGGAACTGGGACTAAAGGGGTCAGACGAACCGGGACTGGTGCCCGCCGAGGCCCAACCGGCGTCCTGGCCTCATGAACCGGGACTGATGCACCCATTAGTCCCGGTTCGTAACACGACCATGACTAATGCAATATTCTGGCCTGGACCAAAGGCCTGTTTTCTACTAGTGTGGTGGGAGGAAGTTGGTGCAAGGGATCGTCCAGTCCAGCTATGAAAGGGCTCATTGGGTGACACGTGCTAAACTACACTACAGCCCCCCCCCCCCCACACCCCTACCTAGCGTATCATTGAGTTTTTCTGTTTCTTTTCTTGTATTTTCCTTTGCCATTTTTCTTTATTCCATTTTTCCGTTTCTCTCGTTTTTCAATTTTTTGTTAATTTATCTCTATTATCACTAACCATTCTATTTATATCAATTGTGCAAAATTGTCCACACAATATATTTTTTGCCCAACAGTTTATATCAGTCATTCTTGCATTAATATTTTTATTTCAAATAGAAATATAAGTTTAAAAAAATAGATTTTATCATCTCAGTTCCTCGAGTATGAAACATGTTTAATGTGTTACATGAACATTTATTGATGGCACACCATGTTTACACATAATATATTTTTAGTACATGATATTTGCATTTTTGAAACATTTTTTTGCGACGAAATTGTTCGATGTGCATGGATTTCCAGAGTAGAACATATTTCGAAAAAATGATTTTTTATACCAAAAATTATTTTCATCCACTGGAAAATATATTGAAAGTTGTGTGTATAAGGCTTGGCCCATGGATTTCTACCTTTTGCTGCATTTTGCTTAGATGATTGAACATGTAATCACAACGATCCAATTTTCAAGGGAAACGCATTGATGCATGGACGAGTCACATGCTTTTTATATGGGGATGCATGAAGGTTTATCATAAAGAATGGGACAGTTTATTTTTATCATAAATAACAAGAACTCAGCTATATGAATTCAAAATATGTTCAAAATAGATTAACAAATGTATTACTATTTTATTAGTTTTAGAATATAGTCCCTTTGTTTGAACATATATGATGTATTAGTTTTTTGAAAGGTCACACTTCTGTATCTTTGAGCAAGTTCATTGTAACGGTACTAATATCTCGAATATCAAATTAGTATCATTAGATTCACCATCAGATATGTTCCCATATATTCTTTATTTTCTATTGTAGATGTTGATATTTTATCTCTATAAAATTGATCAAACATAAAAAGTTTGTCATTGTAAAAAACTAATACATCTTATATTTAAATCGAGCGGGTAATTTAGACCCAGAATAATATTATCGGTTCAGCATGTTTGTGCTCCCCTATAGGCACGGCACTCGCTCATGCTAAAGGCGATAGCTGGGTGCAGCTAGTGCTTGCTCATATTGCGTAGTATATCTTCTTTTTAACTGATATTTTGTATATCTTTAATACCACTTCAGCAAAATTTCGTGTTCTAAGAAATTGCCATTTGGTCAACACGAAGGTGACATGCAATGCAAGTTCCTAGTCGACTCAATCGTTTACGCGTCTAAGATTTTTCCAGGGACTATTCCATTTGCAGTTTTTTTGTTGCTAATTCTCTATTCTCTTTTATTTTCTCTAACAAGAAGAAAGATGTCAATGTGAGATGTCCAGAATTGCATGTTACCGACTCTCATATTTCAGTCTAAAATTTTGCAGTTGGGCGGAAGTTCAGAATGTTACTGCAAGCCAAAAATTACGGACGTTTTTTTCAAGGATGCGTCAAAGCTTGACGCATCAGAAGCATAGATAGAAAGAGCCAAGAATGGCCATCAAGTCATTACAACGCCACGGCTTAGAAAAGCCCGAAAAAGGATCCACATGCGGATCACTCGCCGATATCCAACCTCACTACTCTACGTGGCAAAGAGCTAGACTCACAAAGCAGGCCCGCGGCCCTCCAGTCCTGCCCCTCCTCGTCAATCCGCCTGAGCACTGTTTCCGCCGATGGGGGAGCCCCATTGAACACTATGTCGTTCCGGTGTCTCCAGATCGTCCATGCCACCAGAGTGATCACCGTCCAAATCTCTTTTCTGAACTCCTTCTGCGGATTGAGGGCGGTCCACCATTGCACCAAGTTGGCATCTGCCGAAGGCTTCCAAGTGGGCTTTCCCCACGCACTGGTGATGCACGACCAAACTTGCCGCGCGAGCACACACCCCAACAGCAAGTGGTCAATGGTCTCCTGGGCTTGATCACAGAAAGGACATGCAGAGGGGTGAGGCAAGTGGCGTCTTTGCAGTGTATCCGCCGTCCAGCATCTGTTCCGTGCCGCAAGCCAAGCAAAGATCTTGCAAGTGGCCGGCGCCCTGGATCTCCAAATCTGGGTAGCTCCGTCCGCCTCAATCCTACCCGCAAAGCACGCCCTGTAGGCAGATTTAGCAGAAAACTGTCCAGAGGCTTCCCAAGCCCAGTGTATCCTATCCTCAGACCCAGGCGAGAGCTCCACCTCCTGCAGCGTGTCCACCAGAGCAATGAACTCTAGTAGAGCACGCGTAGTCATGTCCGGGGAAACGTCTTGCCACCAGCCTTCCACCATGGCCTGCCTGACCGTCTTTAGCCGTGCAGGTTTTCTCACAAACGCAAAGAGATTAGGCATTATCTCCTCGATGCGGCCATCCGACAGCCACCAGTCCGTCCAGAATCGTGCCGATTCGCCATCACCCAGCACACACCGCGTTGCCGCTCTGTATATCCCCAAGGACTCGCAAAAGACCTGCAGATTGAACTCCTTCCAAGGTCTGTTCGGATCTGTTCTCTCGAGCCATGGCCATCTCGCCCTTAGTGCCGCATTCAACAGTCGCAAGTTGGGAACTCCCAGGCCGCCGAACTCCTTTGGCGTGCAAACCTGGTCCCAAGCCACCAGGCAGTGGCCTCCTTGCACATCCCGACGCCCCTTCCACAGGAATCCACGACATATCTTGTTGGCCGCGGCAATTGTCTTGACAGGCAGATCAATCGCCATCATTGCATGGATCGGCATGGAGGCAAGTGTGGTGCGCAGCAACTCTAGCCTGCCCGCGCGGAAGAGTAGCCTGGCCTGCCAGGCAGGCAATCGGTCCGCCATTACGGACGTTTGACAGTGACCCCTATTTGTAAAAATCTCAGTCAATATCAGCAATACAGAATCGCTAACTTGCATGGAGGAAAATGCTAAACCTCTCCATCTTCTACGCCTAGGTAACCATCAATGGATCCATTCAAATAATCAAGACAATGATATGGAAAGCGCCATGCGTGGCACGTACTGTTATGTACGTGGAATTATATCTGCGTACAGCGATGCAAAGAGTGTAGAAAACGCAAGCATAGACTTGACATTTCTCTTTCTTGTACGTACAGACTCTTGGCCTTTTAATATCAGCAGTCGACGGCAGATTCCTAGCTCACAAACAGAAAGCTCAATTTCTTTCAAAAAAAAAAAACAGAAAGCTCAACCAGCTCATACAATGGTTAGGGTGTTGGACCTCGCTGTGGCCGGAGGCATCGCCGCCGGACCCCTGCAGCACTCCCCCGGCACCGTCGTGGGTCTGGTTTTCGTCTTCGTGGCCGCGGTAGCGATCGTGGCAATTGCCGTGTTCGGCTGCGCCGACGACGGGGAGGGGAAGCCGAGACGGCGCCGCACCCACTGGGGAGGCGGTGGCGCAGGCTGCGGAGGAGGATGTGGTACCGGAGGCTGTGGTAGCGGAGGCTGTGGTGGCGGCGGCGGCGGTGGCGGGTGTTGAGAGGCGCGTCATGCTGGGGAACTCTTGAAATGGATTTAAGTTATATGGCCGACTGTACGTACTTCATCCTGTCCTTACATATCTGTATATATCATGGTCGATCATGGAATTTCATGCGACAGAGTTATCGTGGTCATTTGGCTTACCACGTTGTCCTCATATATGTATATAGACTGGATCATCTTTCGCGTGTAACAATTGTTTGTGTGTTGAATGGTAACAGCTGATTCTGAAGACCAGCGGATCAAGCACAATATATGTATCAGAAACCGTGCTCTTTTTGGTTGTTTTCATAGCCTTTTTTTTTCGAACTTGGTTGTTTTCATGACCTCTGTGTGAGTAATAGCGCTCTGGAGCCTGGAGACGACAGTGAATAATGGATTGTTATTTTGGAGCTGCTAAATCGCGAAGTCTTAGTCTGACAGCCAGCCGTTGGATGCTTCGGTCGTTTCAAGATTTGCGCTGGGGGTGCTTTGTCCTCTGTTTCGGCCTGTCTAAGGCTCGCACCGGCCCGTTTTGTTTTTTTCTTAACCGGAGCGTTGTCGTGCGTTAGCGTTTTGCTTTTTTGGGCTGGGCAGATGCTCGGGGGGGGGGGGGGGGGGGGGGCTTTTTTGTTTGTTCTTTATTTTTCCCATCTTGTTTTCTTGGCCGCAGTAAAGAAAGGGGGGAAATATCAGGTGCTCCGGTGGCTTAGATGCTCCGGTGAAACGAGCTAGCAGGGGCCGTCTTATCTCAGATCCAAGGGCTCCCGTCAGTTTCTAAACATTTTGCAAAAAAGTCCTTTGGTGATCCGGAAATTGCACACATGTACAGCAGCTTATTTGAGTTCCTAGCTACCGTTGGATCTGTGATCCGACGGCCCAGGAGCCTGTATCACGGGAGCACCTAGGCGTCCGGAGCACCAGATATGCACTCTAAAGAAAGGGCAGGGGAACCGGCTGTTCATTATTAGGCTGCAGAGGGAGGCGAAACAGTCTTTTTTTTGTCCAAGCACGCTGGTTCAAACTGCTGTTTTTTTACGCATGCATTCATCCAGTACATCATTGTTTGTTTTTACACTCGTGGCAGGAATGTTCCTGAAAATGTCTATCATTTTTCCTTTTTTATGTTGTTTCTTATGTCAATCTGTTTTTTCAATCATATTTTTTCAGGGAACAACATCACCTGTTTTGAATATATTGGTTTTTGTGGGGAAAATGTTTTTATTTTCATATATCGGAGGAAGAATGTCAGCTGAAACACCTGCTTTGCTTTCCTATCTCGGCCATGGGGTTGCGGTCCTTCCCATTTTTCTTTTTTCTATTATTTTCTCATAGGCCTCCCACATGAATATTTTTGTATTTTCTTATCCTTTTTTATTTTTTGTTGGGTTTGCGTGTATAATATATAGGAAACTTATTGCCACAGCCCACTCTGTATACACGTGTACTTTCTTCCCTCCTTTATTTTTTTCCTTTTCTATTTTAGTTTATTTATACATCATTATCTCTTCATTAATCTGTTTTTATTTGTATTTTATTTTTATTTAGATTTGTTATTTTCAAAAATGGAAAAACTGAAATTTTGTACGACAGATATTTTGACATGCATGAATGATTTTTACTCTCACTTGTTGATATCTTTTCCACATGGATTTTTTTTTATTTGTATGCCGCATATTCTCTTTACCATTTTTTTCACTACCTTTCACTTAACTATTACCCCAAAATATATTTTCATCATGTTTATATGCCGTGTTTTTTTTTTTCTTAATCGGATTCATATAGAAGATTTTTTTTCCTTTTTCTATTTTCCACTAAAAAAATCATGTATCCCTTACGCATAACTACAATTATCGGAACCCTCATGCAACCACAAGGGGGTACAATGTGTGTGCAATTGCATACATCAAACTCACACTCAACTTCAAGGTGTACAACACGTCGGCAACTTGGATGAGGTGCTTGTGGCGATAAGAAAATGAACATGCTTGATATGGGGCTTTTTAAGGTTTAACTTTTTATTTTTATTTTTGAATTTCCTTCTTTTCCATCCACACGAAAGTCAAGGTTTAGTGGAATAAGCATCATTTCCATTTCTTTTTTGAAAAATTGCTAGTCGATGAGGTGTATTTTTTACTTCTCTGTTTAATTGCTCTTTTCCAACCCTTTTTCTAGCCAACGACACGATTTTTGCTACCTTTTTTGTTTTAAATTTTTATTAAGCATGTCTTCCAACATTGATACAACTGCATGCCTGCCAACCCTACTACAACTGAAATTTGTGAAATTTGTTTTGTTGGAGGGAAGGATGGGGAGGGGCGTAGTTGCAAGTCTACACTAGGAATGCAACTGCAAGAATTGACCTCCCGACTGCAACCGCATGTCTTCCAACACGGATGAATTGGACTTTGTTTTGTCGGAGAGGTGGTAGGGAGAGGGGGTGTAGTTGAATGCATACACTATGCATGCTACTGTAAGGGTTGTCCTCGACTGCAACTATATCTTGCTTTCTCAGAGGGTCAAGAGGGGTAGTTGCATGTGTACACTAGGAATGCAACTTCATGTCTTCCAACCCGACTGCAACTGAACTTTGTTTTGTTGGAGGTACCAGTTGGGAGAACGAGGGCAGTTGCATATGTACACTAGCATGCAATTGCAAGCATCGACCTGGATTGCAATTGCATGTCTTTCCAACACGGATGCAATTGGACTTTGTTTTTGTTGGAGGGTGGCGAGGAGAAGGGGGGCAGTTGCATGTGTACACTAGGCATGCAACTGCAAGTGTCGCCACCAACTTCAACTGCATGTTTTCTACAATTGAACTTTATTTTGTCGGAGGGCGGTGGGAGAGGGGGACAATTGCATGTGTACACTAGGCATGCAACTACAAGTGTCGCCCCCAACTACAACTGCATGCCTTCCAACCCAACTGCAAACTAAACTTTGTTTTTGTCAGAGGGGACGGTGAGGAGGGCCGTATTTGCATGTGTACACTAGGAATGCAACTACAAGCATCGACCCCCGACTACAACTGCATGTCTTCCAACATGGATGCAACTAGACTTTGTTTTGTCGGAGGGGGTAGCTGGGAGAGAGGGTGCAGTTGAATGCATATACTAGGGATGAAACTGTAAGGGTTGTCCTCGACTGCAAGCTTGCAACTATACTTTGCTTTGTCGGGGGTCAAGAGGGGGTAGTTGCATGTGTACACTAGGAATGCAACTGCAAGTGTCATCCCCGACTGCAACTGCATGTCTTCCAACCCGAGTGCAACTGAACTTTGTTTTGTTGGAGGGACCGATGGGGAGAAGGAGGCTAGTTGCATGTGTACACTAGACATGCAATTGCAAGCATCGACCTAGATTGCAAATGCATGTCTTTCCAACACGGATGCAAATGGACTTTGTTTTTTGTCGGAGGGCGGTGGGGTGGGTGGGGACAGTTGCATGTGTACAATAGGCATGCGACTGCAAGTGTCACAACTAACTGCAACTACATGTCTTCTGCAAATGAACTTTATTTTGTCGGAGGGCGGCGGGAGAGGGAGAAAATTGCATGTGTACACTAGGCATGCAACTGCAAGTGTTGCCCCCAACTAAAATTGCATGCCTTCTAGCCTTACCGCAACTGAACTTTGTTTCGTCGGAGGGCTGCGGTAGAGAGGGGGCAGTTGCATGCGTACACTAGGCTTGCAACTACAAGTGTTGCCACCAACTGCAACTACATGTCTTCAACTGAACTTTATTTTGTCAGAGGACGACGGGAGAGGGAGACAATTGCATGGCTACACTAGGTATGCAATTGCAAGTGATCGCTCCTAACTGCAATTGCATGCCTTCCAACTCGACTACAACTCAACTTTGTTTTGTCGGAGGGCTGTAGTAGAGAGGGAGGCAGTTGAATGCGTACATCTAGGCATGCAACTGCAGGTGTCAACACTGATGCAATTGAACTTTGTTTTGTTGGAGGACAACGGGACAAGGGGACGTGGACAATTGCGATTTCTACACTAGGCATGCAACTATAAGTGTCGCCCCAGACTCATTGTTTTTTCTTCACGTTGCTAAGAAATCTAGAGTTTCTTCCTTTTTCTTTTTCTTTTTTTGTTTTGTTATGAAAATCATATTTAAAGTCCAAGTTTATTGTTATGAACATCTAGTTATTTTACGCATGATTTTAAGAAGTTAGGGCCTATTGTAATATAGAGTATTATATATATATTTCAAGTTTATTTTCTAGAAATTTGTTAATTCCTTTTATTTTCTCACGTCTGGCACCATCCTTAACGTCTTCTAGAGCTCTCCCCCAAAAGCAAGCCGTTATTATTTAAAATCAGAGTCAGGCGCGCGCGCGCCCACACACAGAGAGAGTACATGGGAGGATGTCGCATCATGCGAGGGGGGGGGGACCTTAAAGATGGCTACGACGGAAGTCACTGTCAACGAGGTCCATGGTCACGCCCGAGTGCCTCCGGGCAGCTCGCGTCCTACGGAGCAGGTAAGCTAACTAGCGCCCCATTGTTGTGTCCGCTAGCCCAAATCCGATAGCCCTAATCGAATTTGTATCAAGGGTTTCTGATTTTATGCCGAAATACAGGAGAGGTCCATGTGCAGGGGAGCTAGGATTCGGTGACTGAGGAGCGAGTTTCTTTTTGACGCGTGTTGTTCTCTAATTCAGGACCTATTATTTTTTTGGGTCAGTATTTTGTTGCGTCTAAACTGTTGTTGAAAGTGGCAATTTTTTTGAAGTAGCTCTGGTCATCACCCTTTTTGTTTGTCCAGGTTTGCTTTTAATTCAACCGTTCTGAGTGTTTGAAAAAGTCCCTAATAGAGTTTTGTCGCACGCCTATGTTTTTAGCTCTAACTCTTTGTTCAGTTTTTCATGTCCACATCTGAATGTTAGAGGAGTTCGGGAGAGTCCTCGTTAGAGAGATCTTTTGATTGTTAGACAGTATATTAAACTAAAAGAAAAAAACAGAGAAGGAGAGAGTTTTTCCTGTCTCTATCGCTGGATCTGTACCTTTTTGTTTGAATACCTCTTTCCCTCTATAAAAAAAAAAGACAAACAAAGGAACGGCCTGACCCAAATTAACAAACAAACAAACAACAGAAAACAAAACCCAAAACTACAGCCGGATACAACCCAGCAGATGACAGGCAAAGAAACAGGCCTAATCTGCTTAAGATGACATCATCCGACTGAGACTTCGCGAAGCCTAAGTCGACTTAGTTCTAACTAGACCCTTGTTGTTTATAAAAGGCCATACGATGGGATCCAGGCCGAATACCCATAGCCCGTGCACTGCATCGGCCCAGCCTGCTCATCATTACTACTCCGAAAGCCATTATTTCCTATTGGACGCAATGCGTAAAATTTCTGCCCTTTCCCGAGCTCATGGTCCTTTTTTGGGCCGGCCCATTTATTCAGGATTGGATCTTTTTTTTTTTACAAAAACAGCCGAAATACTAAAAAAACTTCTAAGAAAACTTTAACAGTTTCGCTCGGTAAAGCCTTGCTCACTAGCAATTTCGTCTCTGGTGGATCGACCTAGTCGGGGGTGCCCTGTGCGGTCGAGAAGCTACATGACACAATTAGCTAGCGTCAAACAGGAGCTCCCCCGGAAGTGGCCTAATCGACTTCTCGTGAAACGAGTTGATTCGATCTTTGATATTGCCAACTCTCCAATGGCCTACAGTTCCCTTTGATATGCTTCTCTTAGTGGGATCTTATTTACTAGGCCATGTCGTCCTCTCGGATGATTTAATGGCCCACTTAGTTATTTCGCAAGGTCGTTCAATGACAACATGCCATCATGATGGCAGTATGTGTCAGAACTCATTAACACAACAATGGCGACCTGGAACGTGCAACTGGTGCGCTCAGTATTTTTGCCAATTGATGCCGAAGCCATAATGTCAACCCCCTCTGCACAAGAAATATTAGAGACTTATGGTCTTGGAGTGGAGAGAAGTGGGGAAATTTTTCAGTCAAGTCGGCATATAGGATGATCTTGCAAACAAAAATTACAAGGAAATACTGGATTGAAGAGAATCTCGGTTCGTTGGGAGCGAAACGGAGAGCAATGCTTGGACGGAACTTTGGAAGATCGATGTACTATCCAAAATAAAGATGTTCCTATCGAGATTAACACAGAGCTTGATACCCACAATGGACCTACTTGGGCACAGAAACCTGGCTACTTCGGCAACGTGCATGTTATATGGTGCTAGAGATTCGTGGAGACACGCTTTGATCAACTGCTCGATGGATCGAAGTATAAGGGCATTATCGAATGAAGGACTTGGGGAATAGATGTGCCAGCACAACAATGACAATGCGAGGGACTGGTTTTTCACTATGAGTAATGTGTTATCACATGGCTTGTGCGCATGGTGATCAGCCTATGGGCAATATGGGGAGCAAGGAGAAAGGTCGTGTATGAGCTTATATTCCAAAGACCTTTGGCAACATCTCTTTATCTAGTCATATATGAATGATCTTCAAGTGTTGAAGAAGCCGAGGGCGCCCACATCGCAAGCCAAATCGGCAGGGCTAACATATTGGCTTCAGCCGCCGGAGAATTTGACTAAGTTGAATGCTCATGCTGCCATCACTCGTAGCTCAGGTGTGGGTGTGGTTGTCGCGGTTTGCAGAGATACAGAGGGATTGCACCTCACGGCATCAACTATTGTTTTCAGGGGCATCTCTAACCCTACTACATTGGAAGCACTGGTCGTTAGAGAATCGATGGCCTTAGCAGAGGACCTGAGCCTATATTCCATTCATCTGGCATCATATTGCAAGGTGGTGATGGAGGACATCAAGCACAAGAGTGGGGCCATTTACGGTGCTATTATACAAGAAATCATAGAGTACTCTCGTAGTTTTATATTATGTAATTTCGTCCATGAGTTTAGATCTTGAATTTCGAAACTCACAATCTAGCAAAGCATGCATTACAACTAGGGGTTGGTCGTCATGTTTGGTTAAAACTTCACATGATTGTAACACCCTGGATCCCCCCCTAGAAAATTCTTTTCAGGATTTGCCTCTTTTCTTCTTTTTTGGTGTTCTTGGATTTTATCTGCACTCTTTTGCTTAATTTAGAGTAGAGACTTGCCTAATTACTCGGGATTATGGTTTTTTGCCCCCAAAACCCTAATTGCCCCTTCCGCTAATTGAAACCCTAGGGCCCGAGTTGGACTGCAACACCCCTGTCCCTTGCACATCAATTCACCAAATTAGTTGGGGAGTTGATCTTTCACACATCTTCACCATTTACAACTTCACACACCCACACTTAAGTCAAAGTTTCACCAAAATAATTCATCCAAGTTTATGTCAGATCTGTTAGGTTGGAAAGAAAGCACATTATAGCTTCATCCTTTAAAGATCATATTTTGCATACATCAACATCCACTCATAGAATGCTTATCCACAAATTTTGATCATCATCCAACTCCCATAGCTCCCTCCACAATTTTACCAAAGTATGGATCCACCTGACCAGCTTGTGAAGAAAGTATATTTTGCATCCACCCATGTGATCCCAAATTTGTCATGATGCTCAAACTTGACAAACACCAATGCCACACAAATTGCATCTAATTCCATCACTCCATTTGGCCATAGGAAATTTCCAAAGTAGACCAGAAAGCATAGTTCTAGATGAAGTGCACTTTTCACTCAGTCATTTAATCTCAAATTTTGCTTCCATTTTCCCCATCGTATAAAACCCGACCACACCAAAATTCAGGTGCATCAGCTACACCATTTGAGCACATCAAGCTCCAAGTTTCTGTACAAATATTCAGTTTGTACAGGAAGTGCCATATAGATGCATCCTTTTGCCACCAAAACTTGCATGCATGTGCACCCTCATACCAGAGCACTCCACACAAATTTTCAGACCAAATAGCCCAGCCATTTGCTCTCAGGGTTTTACCAAAGTTTCTACAAAAACACGAAGTGGATGCTCCACTCAGAAATTCAACTCCCTAAGCTCCAAAACCCACTAACACACACTAACCACACTTTCTTACATCTACTAGACATACCTTGACCGGCTAGATCGCCCACGACCTTCTAGAAGTCGTGGTGACCATGGACATGGCTGGTCAAGGACGCGCACAGTGCTTTGTTCGTCGTCGTCCGACGCCCACGGCCGGTCCCGGGGCCCTGCCGTGCCGCAGCGCGCCGCATGGGTCCGATCCCCTCCCCCACAGCCTCACCCCTCACTTGCTTCGCTCCGAAGCTCGCCGGGAAATTCCAACAACTCCATTGTTTGTCCGTGGCTGAGCTGAGCCCCCTTCTCTCCTTCGCCCTCCTGCGGCGGCCTACCCCTCCTAGACGCTCTCCACCACGCCTCACGCTAGGCGTAGCCCCGCATAGCGCCAGAGCATCGCCAGCTAAGCACGGACCCCGACTATTTGCCGCAGTCGGCCGAGCTCATCCTCTCTGCTACGGCCTATAAAAGGAAACCCCGGCCTCTTCAACACCTCGCACTACTCCCCTCTCTCTCCTTAGAACCTCCCCACCCACACACTCGATCCCTCCTGCACAATTTCGCCCCCACCAACACCATTGCCGCACCTCAGCCTCGAGTAAAATCCGAGCACCCCCAGCCCACATTCCTCCACCTAGACCCACTAATAGACGCCCACGACCACCCAGAACCCCCACCACACTCCCTACCCTCCTCTCCATGGGCATGACATTGACCCTGAGCTCCACCCGTCTCCATGCTCTGCCACCACCATCGCCCAACCACCACAGACCACCCCCATTCCCGCCACGGATACCCACGGGTGCGACGTCGAGCTCCACATCCATCCAGCCCATCGCCGCAAACCCTCGAGCATCGGAGCAGCAGCAGTGGCCGAACCCGAGCCTCCCTTTTCTCTGCGAGCTGGAGAAAGGAGTAGTGAGGAGAGAGAAGGTGCGTGGGGGCCCGCATGTAAATGACCCAGTCGCGGGCCCTATGTTAAGTGGAGGCATTTTTGGGAAATACACTTTGATTCCTGGTTGTATATGCATCTTATATGGGGAAAATTTAATAATTGAATAAAAAGTCAAAATAGTTCAGAAATATTTTTAGATTAAATTTGACTTTGTTTTGCACTAGTATATAAATTTTCATGACAAAAAAACCAACATTGACTTCTAGGCAAAAAAAAGACAAAATTTATTTGCTATTATAGGTCACTATTCATGCTATTTTGATCGAGAATTTGTCTTTTTTGAAAAGGAGTCAAAGTATAATTTTCTTTTTGTGGAATTTTTCTAGCAAGTACAATGGAAGGTCAAGTTTATTTCAAAAATATTTTCAGAATTTTTTGAATTTTTGTTGAATTGCTAAAAAAAATTCCATATAGGGTGTAGATACACCGAGGAACCAAAAGTTCCCTTCCTTTTTTGGAAATACACTTTGGTTGTCGGGCATTTTTTGTTAAATTATATTTTCATCTACAGAAGACGTATTGTTGGCGGACCCATTGACCCCTCTGGAAAACGTAAATAAGAGGCATACACTTTCATTCAAACAAAGTGTATTCAGGGACACAATTGTGAAGATTTTATTTACAGAATAGCCCATGTACTTCCACCCCTCATATCTTTTCACTCGGAACTCCGTTTCCGATAACTCCAACGCTCACGTTCACTACCCGTCGAGCACTTCATGTTGGAATCACTCTTACTAAATTTCCACACACTTAATTTACCATTTTACCCTTGGCTCTCCTTAGGCCATTTAGGAGCACCGGAATCCTTCCCCGTGCTACCGGGCACTATCGGAAACCCCACCGATAGGATCCAAGTATCGAGGCAAGTCAATATCTCTGATGCAGACCCCGAGTTTTCACTCGTTGTTATTCTTGCATGCTTTTGGCTTTGTTTATCGGTTTTTGCCGACGCATTTTCTCGGTTGGTTTACTTATTGTTATTTACTTCAGTTGTACCACAATTACTTATTATTATGCTTTGTTTTGCTAGTACTAGCATTTATGGAGATAGCATCCTGTAAGTAGTTACGGTTGCTCATTTAAGTTTTGTGCAATACTAATGTTGCAGGTGCATATAGTTACAGTAATAATAAACAACCTCCTCCAGAAAAAGTGCCTCGGAACCGAACTAACCTATACAGCCACATTTGATTTTGTGAGAATGCCATATTTTGTTTATAGTTATGTCTCTTCCGCGTGTCTCCAAAGAAGAGAGTTTGGAAGGTTATCTCCTTTGGCCAGAGATTTGCATCCAAACTTTGAGAGCCTGTGTTGGAAAAGGTGTATATACACGAGAGTTGATAGATTCACGGGGAGAATAAGTTGTGCCACGGGGTGGCAGGGACCCAAATCCTCTCTTCTCTGGCTAACATGAGGTCGGAGACATGGTTAGAGTGCCATGTTATAAATAGGATTTGTTAGACTTAGAGTCTATAGTGTGGGTAAATTGTACAACCTTTGAGTGTGTGTTTAGAATCTTTTAAATAGTCGCGTCGCTGGTAATGGGCATAGTTTGGGGAACTCCTAGAAGGATTATTGAGTCGAATGTTCAATAATTTGAGAAGGCGAGAGATTGGTGCAAGCGGCCTGTATCATGGATGTCAGGACTTGACCAATGCTAAAGCCTTGAGAAAGATGGTCATAAGACTATAATGAACATGAAATGTTTACTGTTTTTGCTATTGTTATGATCATAGTTGCTGGAAAGACTTTAGTCTAGTAGTGATCATCGTATGTTAGTGTTGTTTTTGTACAGTTCTTATTGCAAGTGTTTAATAAGCTATTGTATTGATCACTTCGGTGGATGGACTCTAGTTTAGTAAGTGGTCACACATTGATAACAAGCTTTAGCTTATCATGGTTGTGTTGGTTATTTTGCTAGTTAAGCTTTGCATGTGGATTGCGGTTTTACTTGAGTAGACGAGACTTTTTATGAGTATTTACCATATTGTTGTTGATATTTGTTAGCGTGAGAGCAATCTCATGCTTGAGTAACTTGAAGTGTTTCTTTGGTGTTACTGAGATATACTTTTGGCTTGCGAGTACATTCAATGTGCTCACGGATTTTAATATGGCCAGTTGTAAAACTATTAAGAAGACTAAGTTGATACGACATGAAGCGAGAGAGCACTAGTCAGATCCCTGTGGAATGGAGTTGTGCTAGGACCGTGTCGCTACCATTGTAGATATCTCTGCCTCAGTCATCTCTGAGGTAGTCAGCGTGACTACTCAGACCATTCTGACCTCGAGACAATGTCGAGACTGTGGTCTGGCGTTACTCAAAAAAGAAAGAACAATAGGATGGTCTGGCGATAGTGGTGGGATAATGTGGCGAATGTGGTGGGTAATGTTTATGCAGCTCGTTTGTTTCATTTCCGTTACTATTGCTTATATTGGGGTTGAGTCACTTCCCCTCTCCCTTCCTTCTTGATGGGTTCCTTCTCCTTCATCGATGTTCTTGTCATCACAGTTATGGTGGAAATATGCCCTAGAGGCAATAATAAAATGGTTATTATTATATTTCCTTGTTCATGATAAATGTTTATTATCCATGCTATAATTGTATTGACTGGAAACATAAATACATGTGTGGGTACATAGACAACACCATGTCCCTAGTGAGCCTCTATAGGACTAGCTCGTTGATCAAAGATGGTCAATGTTTCCTAGCCACGGACAAGAGTTGTCATTTGATAACGGGATCACATCATTAGGAGAATGATGTGATGGACAAGACCCAAACTATGAACGTAGCATATGATCGTGTCAGTTTATTGCTATTGTTTTCTGCATGTCAAGTATGTGTTCCTATGACCATGAGATCATGTAACTCACTGACACCGGAGGAGTACCTTGTGTGTATCAAACGTCAAAATGTAATTGGGTGACTATAAAGATGCTCTACAGGTATCTCCAAGGGTGTCTGTTGAGTTGACATGGATCAAGACTGGGATTTGTTACTCCGTGTGACGGAGAGGTATCTCAGGGCCCACTCGGTAATACAACATCACAATGAGCCTTGCAAGCAAAGTGACTAAAGTGTTAGCCACGGGATCTTGTATTACGGAACGAGTAAAGAGACTTGCCGGTAACGAGATTGAACTAGGTATGGAGATACCGACGATCGAATCTCGGGAAAGTAACATACCGATAAACAAAGGGAACAACGTACGGGATTAACTGAATCCTTGACATAGAGGTTCAACCGATGAAGATCCTCGGAGAATATGTAGGAACCAACATGGGCATCCAGGTCCCGCTATTGGTTATTGACCGTAGAGGTGTCTCGGTCATGTCTACATAGTTCTCGAACCCGCAGGGTCTGCACACTTAATGTTTGGTGACGTTTCGGTAGTATTGAGTTATGTATGTTGGTGACCAAAGGTTGTTCGGAGTCCCGGATGAGATCACAGACGTCACGAGGAGCTCCAGAATGGTCCGGAGGTAAAGATTCATATATAGGAAAGTGGTGTTTGAACTCCGGAAAAGTTTCGGGCATTCCCGGCAATGTACCAGGAGTGACGAATGGGTTCCGGGGGTCCACCAAGTGGGGCCCACACACCCCAAGGTGCCACATGGACCTTAGTGGTGGCGCACCAGCCCCTGGTTGGCTGGTGCGGCCATCCCTATGGGCCTATGCACAGGAGAAAGAGGAGAGGGGGAGGAGTCCTAATCCGAGGACGACTCCTCCCACGCCCACCTCCTAGTTGGAGGTGGACTCTTCCACCTCCTGGTTCGGCCGACCCTGGGGGGAAACCCTAGGGCGCCAGCCCCCTCCCCTCCCTCCTATATATATTGGAGGGGAGAGAGTGCAGCCGCACCCAAGCCACGGTGCAACCCTCTCTCCCCCCGTCTAGACCGTTTTTCCTCTAGATTGATTCGGCGGTACTTGGCGAAGCCTTGCCAGATCAACTCCACCACCACCGTCATCACGCTGTCGTGCTGCCGGAGTACTCATCTACCTCTCCGTCCTCTCTTGCTGGATCAAGAAGGCGGAGATCGTCATCGAGTTGTACGTGTGCTGAACGCGGAGGTGCCGTCCGTTTGGCGCTAGATCGTGATTGGATCGCGGGACGGCTTGCGATTTGGATTGCGAAGACGTTCGACTACATCAACCGCATTTCTTAACGCTTCCCGCTTAGCGATCTACAAGGGTATGTAGATCCACTCTCCCTCTCGTAGATGTTCATCACCATGGATAGATCTTGCGTGTGCGTAGGAATTTTTTTTGTTTCCCATGCAACGTTCCCCAACAGTGGTATCAAAGCTAGGTCTATGCGTAGATGAGATCACGAGTAGAACACAAAGGAGTTAGTGGGCGTTGATATTCAGATTGCTTCCCTCCTTAGTCTTATCTTGATTCGGCGGTATTGTGGGATGAAGCGGCTCGGACCAACCTTACTCGTCCACGTACGAGAGACCGGTTCCATCGACTGACATGTAACTTTGTTGCATAAGATGGCTGGTGGGTGTCTGTCTCTCCCACTTTAGTTGAATCGGATTCGACAGAGGCGGTCCTTGTAGAAGGTGAAATAGCAACTTGTATATCACCGTTGTGGTTTTGCGTAGGTAAGAATCGTTCTTGCTAGATACCCATAGCAGCCACGTAAAACATGCAACAACAAATTAGAGGACGTCTAACTTGTTTGTGCAGGGTATGATGTGATATGATATGGCCAGAAACATGATGAGATATATGTGATGTATGAGATGATCATGTTTTGTATAGATTATCACGACTTGCATGTCGATGAGTACGGCAACCGGCAGGAGCCATAGGGTTGTCTTTAATTTATTTTCGCCGTTTTGCTTTACTTTATCGCTATGAGTTAGCAATAGTTGTAGAAGCAATAGTTGGCGCGACAACCTCATGGCGGCACGTTGATGAAGATCATGGTGTTATGGCGGTGACGATGGAGATCATGCCGGTGCTTTGGAGATGGAGATCAAAAGCACAAGTTCATGGCCATATCATGTCACTTATGATTTGCATGTGATGTTAATCCTTTTATGCATCCTATTATGCTTAGGACGACGGTAGCATTATAAAGTGACCCCTCACTAAAATTTCAAGATAAATTTGTGTTCTCCCCGAATGTGCACCGTTGGGAAAGTTCGTCGTTTCGAGACACCACGTGATGATCGGGTGTGATAGACTCTACGTTCGCATACAACGGGTCCAAGACAGTGTTGCACATGCGGAATACTCGGGTTAAACTTGACGAGCCTAGCATGTACAGACATGGCCTCGGAACACAAGAGACCGAAAGGTCGAACATGAGTCATATAGTAGATATGATCAACATGGAGATGTTCACCATTGAAACCACCTCAACTCACGTGATGATCGGACTTGAGTTGGTGGATTTGGATCATGTTACACTCGAATGATCGGAGGGATGTCAATTTGAGTGGGAGTTTTTAAGTAATATGATTAACTAAACTCATTATCTAGAACAATAGTCTAAGTTGTCTTTGCAAAATTTATGTTGTAGATCAATGGCTCGCGCAGTAGCACCCTTGAATTTCAATGTGTTCCTAGAGAAAGCTAAGTTGAAAGATGATGGAAGTAACTTTGTAGACTGGCCCGTAATCTGAGGATTATCCTCACGGCTTCCCAAAAGGCTTATATCCTTGATGCACCGCTCGGTAAACCACCCACTCCAGTAGAGTCTGCAGACGTTGCAAATGCCTGGCAGGCACGTTCTGATGACTACTCAATAGTTCAGTGTGCGATGTTGTATGGCTTAGAACCGGGACTTCGAAGATGTTTTGAACGTCATGGAGCATATGAGATGTTCCAGGAGTTGAAGTTTATCTTTGAGAAGAATGCCCGGATCGAGAGATATGAGACCTCCGATAAGTTCTATGCTTGCAAGATGGAGGAGAACGGGTCTGTCAGTGAACATGTACTCAGAATGTCTGGGTATTCCAACCGTCTGGCGGAGTTGGGAATTGTTCTCCCGCCAGAGGCGATCACTGACAGAGTTCTTCAATCACTGCCACCTAGCTACAAAAGCTTCATGTTGAACTATAACATGCAAGGGATGACCAAGTCAGTCGCCGAGCTGTTTGCGATGTTGAAAGTCACTGAGTCTGAGATTCAGAAGGAGCATCAAGTGTTGATGGTCAATAAAACCACTAGTTTTAAGAAAAATGGCAAGGGCAAGAAGGGTAACTCCAAGAAGAGTGGCAAAGCAGTTGCCCCTCCCATGAAGAAACCCAAGGCTGGACACAAGCCAGAAACTGAGTGCTTTCATTGCAAGGGAACTGGTCACTGGAAGTGGAACTGGCCCAAGTATCTGGGCGACAAGAAGGCGGCCAACACCAAACAAGGTATATATGATATACATGTTATTGATGTGCACCTTACCAACTCTCGTTGTAGTGCCTGGGTATTTGATACCGGTTCGGTTGCTCGCATCTGCAACTCAAAACAGGAACTACGGAATAGACGGAGGGTGGCAAAGGACGAAGTGACGATGCGCGTGGGAAATAGTTCCAAGGTTGATGTGATCGTCGTCGGCACGCTCGCTCTTCGATTGCCATCGGGATTAGTGATGAACCTGAATAATTGTTATTTAGTGCCTGCATTAAGCATGAACATTATATCTGGATCTTGTTTATTGCGAGACAGTTACTCATTTAAATCAGAGAATAATGGTTGTTCTATTTATATGAGTAATATCTTTTATGGTCATGCACCCATTGTGAGGGGTTTATTCTTATTGAATCTCGATAGTGATGATACACATGTTCATAACATTGATGCCAAAAGATGTAGAGTTGATACTGATAGTACCACTTTCTTGTGGCACTGCCGCTTAGGTCATATTGGTGTAAAACGCATGAGGAAACTCCATGCTGATGGGCTTTTGGAGTCACTTGATTTTGAATCACTTGACACATGTGAACCATGCCTCATGGGCAAGATGACCAAGACCCCTTTCTCTCGAACAATGGAACGGGCAAGTGACTTATTGGAAATCATACATACTGATGTGTGCGGTCCGATGAGCATTGAGGCGCGCGGTGGATATCATTATTTTCTCTCCTTCACTGACGACTTAAGTAGATATGGGTATATTTACTTAATGAAACATAAGTCTGAAACGTTTGAAAAGTTCAAGCAATTTCAGAGTGAAGTTGAGAATCATCGTAACAAGAAGATTAAATTCCTACGATCTGATCGAGGAGGAGAATATCTGAGTTATGAGTTTGGCACTCACTTAAGACAATGTGGAATTGTTTCACAATTGACACCGCCTGGAACACCACAGCGTAATGGTCTGTCTGAACGTCGTAATCGAACCTTATTGGATATGGTGCGGTCTATGATGTTTCTTGCCGATTTGCCACTATCGTTTTGGGGTTATGCGTTAGAGACAGCTGCATTCACTTTAAATAGGGCACCATCTAAATTCGTTGAGGCGACGCCGTATGAACTGTGGTTTGGCAAGAAACCAAAGTTATTGTTTCTTAAAGTTTGGGGATGCGATGCTTATGTCAAAAAGCTTCAGCCTGAAAAGCTGGAACCCAAAGCGGAGAAATGCGTCTTCATAGGATACCCAAAAGAGACGATTGGGTACACCTTCTATCTTAGATCCGAGGGCAAAGTGTTTGTCGCTAAGAACAGGTCATTCCTCGAGAAAGAGTTTCTCTCGAAAGAATTGAGTGGGAGGAAGATAGAACTTGATGAGGTTGTTGAACCTTCACTTCAACCAGAGAATAGCGCAGCGCAGAAAGATGTTCATGTGGAGCCTACATCAGTTGGAGAGGAAGCCAATGATAGTGATCATGAAGCTTCGGATCAAGTTACTATCGAACCTCGTAGGTCGACAAGGGCACGTACTGCTCCTGAGTGGTACGGTAACCCTATCTTGGAGGTCATGTTGTTGGACAACGATGAACCTGCGAGCTATGAAGAAGCGATGGTGGGCCCGGATTCTGACAAATGGTTAGAGGCCATGAAATCCGAGATAGGATCCATGTATGAAAACAAAGTGTGGACTTTGGAAGTATTACCTGAAGGGCGAAAGGCCATTCAGAATAAATGGATCTTTACGAGGAAGACGGACGCGGACGGTAATGTCACCGTCTATAAAGCTCGACTTGTGGCAAAAGGTTTTCCACAAGTTCATGGAATTGACTACGATGAGACTTTCTCTCTCGTAGTGATGCTTAAGACCGTCAGAATCATGTTAGCAATAGCTGCATTTTTCGATTATGAAATTTGGGAGATGGATGTCAAAACAGCGTTCCTCAACGGTTTCCTTGAGGAAGAGTTGTATATGATACAACCAGAAGGTTTTGTCGATCCAGAGAATGCTGACAAAGTTTGCAAGCTCCAGCGATCCATTTATGGACTGGTGCAGGCATCTCGGAGTTGGAATAAGCGCTTTGATGAGGTGATCAAAGCGTTTGGGTTTATACAAGTTTATGGAGAAGCTTGTATTTACAAGAAAGTGAGTGGGAGCTCTATAGTGTTTCTAATATTATATGTGGATGACATATTGCTGATTGGAAACAACATAGAATTTTTGTAAAGCATAAAGGAATATTTGAATAAGAGTTTTTCAATGAAGGACCTAGGAGAAGCTGCTTTTATATTAGGCATCAAGATCTATAGAGATAGATAAAGACGCTTAATAGGACTTTCACATAGCACATACCTTGATAAAGTTTTGAAGAAGTTCAAGATGGATCAGTCCAAGAAAGGGTTCTTGCACTACTAGGAAAATGGCTGCTAGTGGCGCACCTGTTTTCGCTACTAATGGCGCACTACAGGTGCGCCACTAGCACCACGCCATTAGAATTTTTTACTAATGGCGCACCACTGGTGCGCCATTAGTATCTGGTATACTAATGGCGCACCATGTAGTGCGCCATTAGTATAGCCCACGGTGCGCCATTAGTATGCCTCCCAGGGGCCATATTTACCCATGTGCTTTGGCATACTAATGGCGCACTGGTGGATGATGCGCCATTAGTGTGCTCTGGCTTACTAATGGCGCACTATGTGGTGGTGCGCCACTAGTATGAATATTAGGGATTTTTTTTTCGTTTCTGATATTTTCACAGGTTACAAAATATATTATTTGACAGAATATAGCTAGCACCACACAGCAACAGCAGATTCATCGAATACAATAGAAGATTAGTGTCCGAATACAATTCATCATATTAGTCTCCGAATTTAAAATACCGAACAAAGTTAGAACATTACAAGTCTCGAAACCGCGAGTAGCGAGTTTGTCTTCACATTACAAGTCGATATCGATCATCTAAACTACCATCACATAGAAGAGAGCTGCGGTCATCACGATGAGCATCATCGCGATGAAACTAGTCTTCATCTGGTTCCTCCTCCGCTCCCTCCTCTCTCCCGCTAGATAACAACAAGTCATACTCGATCATCATCATCATACTCATCTAACCAACCATACTTAATTGTTCTTAGAACTACTCGTTATCATAATAACAAGTCATACTCGATCATCATCATCATAGTCATCTAACCAACCATACTTAATTGTTCTTAGCACATGATCATGAGTATTAGCTAGGACCTAACTACCCGGCCTCTCTTAGGTAAAATAGCATAAAACAAGATAGGCCCTGACTCTCCATTATGGAGAATGGAGATTATCCTGTCTCCAATTCTTGCACGTCGCACAATGTTGCTTCCAAGCAGCTCCCTACGATCGACCATACATTTTTTCCAAACTTTGATTGTCATGTCTTCATCGGTTTTAGAAATCCGGTATGGACAACAGTGATGCATATGATGACCTGGCAGTAAGCTCATAACATCAAGGTGATCTTTCGGAAACATCAGATGAGGCACACAATCATTCGGGATTTTCTGTTGAAAAACATAGTAATAACTTCGTAGTTAGCAATGTAGTTTAGTTTTAAAAACAAATTATGCAAAAGATTCACGGATATCGTAATCGTAAAAAATCTTACCATGCGATCTCCATGGATGTTACCGTAGTTCAACACGTGCACTAGTGGCACGTATTGACCATAATGTGTAGGAGTTTGATAATAGGTATTGTAATTCTGAAGATCATTAATAAATGCGATAAGATGATTTTTCTCCTGACAAGTTAATTCTGCGCCATCGGTGTAGTAGGTTCTGTCTACCATCTTCCGTACATTTTTTGAAGAATGAAAATAAGCTGTCAATGGAAATAAGCTGTCAACTATTCTGAAATAAACAATATAAATTACATAATAAATATGTTTAACAAACTCACAAGGAGGCAGAATCAGAATCATAATAAATATGGTTGAGAAACTCACATAATGGTAGAACTGGAGGTGTCTGCACATCGACCCAGATGTCGATATTACCTTCAATTTCATCTTCCGGACGAATATCAAAGCTGATAAGCATATTAGGCTCAAATGCATAAGCCTTGCATAGTGCTTGCCAACTTTTGCATTCAAAATAGGAGTAGGTGTCTGCATTGTACAATTTTACGGCAAAAGTATAACCATGCTCGGTCCTCAAGTGAACTATCTTTACCTCCATACTTTCTTTAGTATTGAAACCAATCTTATCCAAGACATATCTTCTTGCATGGCAGGGGATACGCTAGTAGAATAGTAAAAAATTAAAATTATAAGTTGAAGCAAAAGAAGCAGAAGTCATGCTTAATTACGAAAAAAGACTTGTTGTTGTGACTTACTGTATCCACTTCGAAGGTCTCATCCAGCACGATGCTGAAGCGCCTACCATCAACTAGGTGAGTCGTGTCGCACAGACCGCGCTCGTCTTCGCAGTGTTCGCACATACCGAATTCCCTTTCGCTATCGTCGTCAGACATTTCCTATGTTCATAGTTGAAACATTTAAAATCGATCGAAGGCAACTACCAGGAAACTGATCAACACACAGATCACTATTACTCAAAATATGCAATGGGTTGACTTTAGGTCTGTCGAGTCTTTGCTTCCTAAACTCTCATCTCACGTATATGGTGGGCACTCCCTCTGATATTGCGACCGTCGGTGATGGTGGCTCCTCCATTCGTCCCCGAGTGCATTACACCAAAATGTCTAGCACACGGGAACGAAGGAGAAGCGACCCCCACGACAACAGTCGGGAATCTTCCTCTCTCATATATATATATATGGTGGACACTCTCCCTCACTGAAAGACACACAAGGAGCCGAAACAGACCTGAAGTCAACCCATTCCATATATCGAGCAATGACATAGAAAAAATTCCCTATGTTTTGCCGGAATGACTGGCAAATCACAAGCACTCGATATTAACGCAGCAAGAATAAAGGGGCACTTGATCCTACTTAATTAAGTACTAAGATACCCCGGCCCATGCATTAGTCGCAAGTACCCCATATGTCCTATTTTTAGCAAAGTCATGCTAAAATTCACGGAAAAATTCAGCATGACCTTTGCTGAAAATAGGACATATGGAGTACCCGAATTTGCCGGAACGGAAGTTAATCGACATTCCGGAAAACTCAAGGGCCTCTCGGGGTACCTGCAAAATCATTATCCCCGCGTAATGAAGTCGCCAATGGGTCATTTCAGAAGATCACAAGTAGCATCATCACAAGTACAAATATCTGGTTACCTTTGCAAGTGGATTGCGTGTAACAGAAGTGAGGGACCAAACTGAGGAGGGAAAGGATCAGTTCCCATAAACTCATACTGGAGCACAGAAGTGATAATCTCCTTTCTCATAAACCCATAAACCAATTCGGGAAATGAAGTGCCCACAAATGCTACAATACTTTCTCTGTGCAACGACGTAGACAAGTCCATAATGACAACCAAGGCCAAAGATAACTAATGAAATCACTGCATAAGGCAGACTCGTTCGTACACAAACAATTCCTCAACTGCACCCTAGCTATATGTCAATATACTAATCCGGTTGTACCTAAGGATTATCAAAGGGGGGTATTTGTCCAAAAGTCCGGTTGTACCTAAGGATTATCAAGATTTCAACAGCTTCACAAACCTCATGATTCTGGGTATGCTTCATGCCTATCACATCTGTCTAACACATTTTGTATTCTCATCCATGACAATTGGCATACACAATGAACAAATATTGTGAAGAAAGGGTCAGGGTCATATGAGTTAGGTGGGTCAAAGTCACCAGAAATGAAGGAGGGGGTGAGGGAGAGAGGAGGAAGGAGTGGTGGCTACCTGCCTATGGAGTGGTCGCCGGCGTTGCTCCTGGGATGCGGGTCCTGGACCGGCGGTGGAGATGGGCTCTGCTGCAGAGGAGGGGGCGCACGGTGAGAGAGAGAGAGGGAGGGAGAGAGAGAGGGAGGGAGGGAGCGGGAGGCTTACCGGAGCGGAGGGGGTCGCCGGAGACGAGCAGGTAGGGGGCGGCGCGGCGGGCGGTCGCGGGAGAGGCGCTCGATCTGCTGCAGAGGAGGGGCGCGCACGATGAGAGAGAGAGAGAGAGAGAGAGAGAGAGAGAGAGGGAGGGAGGGAGAGAGAAAGGGAGGGAGGGAGAGGGAGGCCACCGGAGGGCGGCGCGGCGAGGGAGGGCGGCGCGGCGAGGGAGGGAAGGGGGATCTGGCGAGGGAGGGAAGGGGGATCGGGCGAAGGGGTAGCTAGAGGGGGGAAGGTTAGTAATGGCGCACCATCTAGGGGTGCGCCATTAGTAACTTTTTTTTTTCTGATAGCAATGGCGCACCCTCCTCTGGTGCGCCATTAGTAACTTTTTTTTTCATTATTTTTTGTTGCATCTAATAATTTGTTTTTTATCAAATTTGTTATTTTCATGAGGACTAGAACAGAAGATATCATCAAATATCATCAAATTTTTTTTTTTTGAAAATATCATCAAATTTGTTTTTTTTTTATTTTTTATAGAAAATATCATCAAATTTGTTATTTGAAAATATCATCAAATTTGTTATTTAAAAATATCATCAATATTTTTTTTGGATTTTTAGTTGCATTCATTTGTGAATTGGTAAAACATTTATGAATATGAAAAAATATCATCAAATTTGAAAAAATATTCATGAATTCAAAAAGTGCCCATGAAATTTAAAAATATTCATGAGTTCAAAAAATAGTAGTGGCGCACTGTGTTGGAGGTGCGCCATTACTAGTTAAACTCACTACAAGGGTTCCGGTCTATTGCAACAAAATTTATTGCTACAACTACGTTTTGTTGCAATAAGACGCAATATTACCACAAATTCTCCGGTTGTGGTAATAGGCCGCATATATTGCCATAACTTAGTTTGGTCGCGATAAATACTAACTTTCTTACAATAGAGGCCTCATATTGCAACGAACTGTATCGGCGTTGCAATATGGTAGCGGTATTGCGACAAACAAATTCCGTTGCGTGAGGGCAGTCATTTTGTTGTAATAGAGACTAGGTATTTCAACAGAATAACAATTCGTGGCAATATTTGAAAAGATATTGCAACATCGGCGCGATGTTGCATTAGTTGCAAATATTGTTGCAAAAAGTGGCTAACTATTGCAACAAACTGCATCGGCGTTGCAATATGGTAGTGATATTGCGACAAACAAATTCCGTTGCGCGAGGCAGCCATTTTGTTGTAACAGAGACTAGGTATTTCAACAGAATAACTATTTGTGGTAATATTCGGAAAGATATTGCAACATCGGTGTGACGTTGCATTAGTTACAAGTAAAACATTGGAAAAAGATATTATTCGAATTTATAGATATTAAGTTATGATTTTTGCAAGCTTTAAGGAGTATTAAAATATTTTTTAGTTGCACCAATTTCAATTAACCAAAACAGTGGAAAAAGTTTATAAATGGATAGAACACACTTTCTTGATAGGAATACATATTTAATTTGTTAAATTTGGATTTGAAATGACCAAGTTGTTGCCATTTTAAAACTAGGGTGTTTTCTGCCAAAACAGGGACTTGTCAGATGGAAATCGAAAATAGAGGGGCCCTGGTGTGAAAATTGCCAGATCCAGATATGAAGCTGAATCTGACCGACTTCGATAGCCGCAGCTGCTGACCTGCGGGCCCGGGGCCTCGCTGGGGCTGACTGGCGCGGGTGGCATCCACGGCGACCTCCAGGGGCGATGACAAGTGGGGCCGGCCACCACGCAGTAACCCAAAAAAATGTGGTGGCTATCGCCTGGCCAGGGATTCGAACGCTCGTCCTCAGTGCTGAGGATCAAGGTTCAGACCACTGGGCTGTGCATGTGTTGGTGAAAGTACAGGGGTCTCGGTATAAATATCTGGTACCCGCGAGGTTAATTGCACCTGAAGCAAAACTTCAGAGTTGCAGCCCGATCAAGAATTCAGCCACCGATGACTAGTGTCTCTTGTCCATTTAGTGGATCGTGTCATTAAGTTGATTTAAAAAGGCTGAATCATATGGTTTGCTAAACTCTGAATAAATTCTGTCAGTATGGTATGCTTATTTGGTTATTCATTTTATTGCAACTTGGGAAGGCTCAATAGATATCTCCAGTTATACTGCAAGTGTATAAGACGCAGCAAGTCGGTTTATATTTTGAGCATAGTAGATCGATGCACTGTTTTTAAGGCTGTAAGAGCATCTCTAGCAGATCCCGTATCTCTCCGTCCCCTAATTTTCATTTGCGGGATCCTGTAATACCAATTTGCGGGACACGCAAGCTCGCGCAGAACAGATCCGGTATAAACGTAATGCAAATTTAAACTTAGATAAACTAGATAGTTCGTGCCACATAGTTCGCCGGAGTTCATACAAACGTACACACAAACTAGATAAAACTTAGATAAAACTAGCTAGATAAACTTGTTGTCGCTCGAGCCGCCGTCTACTCCTCGCCGGAGTCGCTGTCGTCGCCCTCGTCGTCGGAGTCGCTGGAGATGACCTCGGCGGGCAGCAGCTTCCCTCCGTGCAGCGTATCGTGGATGAGCTCGCCGGAGAGCCGGGTTTCGAGCTGGTACTCCGCCCAGAGCGCCGGCAGCTGCGCAGTCGCAGCCACATCTCCGACGTCAGCGGCGGTCCTTGCCGCCCACCATGCCTGCTCCGCCGCGCGCTGCCGCTGGATGGCCGTGTTGAAGAGCCGGCCGCAGCGCCAGAAGGTCTTCCACGCACGGGACTTGGATCCGGCGCTGTGAGGCTTGGCACCGCGCTTGCGCGCCGCCTCCCGTTGCCTGTCCGACACGGGAGGGCGGAGGCCAGAGCCGCCGGCCTCGTCGTCGTTCCGGCGCTTGCGGGCGGAGAAGCCGCCGCGCGCGCCTTCTCCACCCTAGCACCCGAAGCCGCCGCCCCCGCGACGACCGAAACCGTCGAGCCGCCATGCCCTGCACCCACGGTCGACATCGCCGGGGAGATTGGGTGGCCGGATGCGCCAGAAATGGCTGCCGGAGGCGAATGGATTTCTCGTCGAAGGGAGGAGAATCGCGGCGGAGGAGAGTTGGGGATATGTGGGACGGCAACCCTAAAAATCGCCGGCGCCCGGATATATAGTGGAAACAGGGGGCGGTTTATGGGCCTTCTGTAAAAAATTACGGGTCGGGCCCTTTTTAGCGGATCTGCTCGAGCTGTTTTTTCGGCCCGTCCAGTAAACCGTCCCGTATATTGGAGTTCGTCGGAGTTTTGCGGGATCTGTTAGAGATGCTCTAAGCAGGGGCGGTGCTAGCATTCTGGCTAAGCTTGGCGGCTGCCATACCTAAAATTCCACCAATAAATATACTAGTACTAGTATGTGTGCCAGCTTAAGTTATGTACGTGTTGAGCCAGCTGAGTTGATTGCTGGCTTACTGATGGTCCTGATGCATCGTCAAGTCGTCTTGCGAGTTACACTCCACGCACAAATGAACACACGTTCACCGGTTTCAAAATCCTGGAAAGTGGAAATCCTTTTGCTGCATGACCGAATGTGCAGCAGCAGACGGCAAGCAGGGAGCGGCAGTGGCCGGCACTCAATCGGCCATCTTGAAACAAAAACAGCAGCATAAGTGGCGGAGCTACAGAGCGCGCGCGGGCGGGGGGGGGGGGGGGGGGTTGGAACACAAAACGTGAACATTTAAGGGGGCAGAGTACTAATTTTTCTTCCAGCTAGGCCCTCTACTTAATATTTTCTTCACAGAATTGTCCAAAGTTGGGGGGCCACAGCCCCCCAGCAGTACACTAAGCTCCGCCACTGTGGCATGAACATCAAGCAATACCTTTGCTTTGCTCTCTGCCTCTTCACCCAACTCCGGGAAAAGGGGCGGCTGGTTCGTCCGTGCTCGCTGGGGCATGCACTGGGCAATACCTTTGCTTTGCTCTCCGCCTCTTCGTCCAACTCCGGGAAAAGGGGCGGCTGGTTCGTTCGTGCTCGCTGGGGCGTGCGCTGGGCAATACCTTTGCGTTGCTCTCTGCCTCTTCCTACTCCGGGAAAAGGGGCGGCTGGTTCGTCCGTCCTCGCTGGGGCGTGCGCTGGGCAATACCTTTGCTTTGCTCTCTGCCTCTTCGTCCAACTCCGGGAAAAGGGGCGGCTGGTTCGTCCGTGCTCGCTGGGGCGTGCGCTAGCTCTGTTCGTGAAGCAGCAGGCAATGGCATTTCCTATTCGGCGCCGCGTTAACGTGCATTCTGTTAACTGGCATTGAAGGCGCTCTTACCTGGGCCGGCCCATATACTTTTGTATTTCTTTTCGTCAAACTCCCAAAAAAGGTGCAGCTGATAGGATTGATCCTATGATCTCTGCGTACAAAAGGAAAGCACGAACCACTAGGCTATCCCATCGGTTGTGATATACATGCTTTTTTATTTCTTTTATTTGTTCCGTTATTTCGTGGTTTATTCTCCTGATGTTTTTATTCTGTTATTCTGTTCTATTTTTCTTTTTTTATCCTTTTTCTTTTTTCCTAAATGCGCGGATTCCTTTCAAATTCATGAACTTTTTTTCAAAACCGATGAACCTTTTTTTCAAAATCCATGAACTTTTACTCAAATTCGTAAACCTTTTTTTCAAAATTGATGAATTTTTTTCTAATTTGTGAACTTTTTAAAAAATCAATGAACTTTTTTCTAAATTCGATGAACTGTTTTCAAAGTGAATGAACTTTTTCAAATTGATTAACTTTTTTTTCAAATTCGAAGAACTGTTTTCAAATTTGATGAATTTTTTAAAATTAAACCACAACAGTAGCATCAATTATACCAGTAGAACTGGATATAGCAACTAAACCATGATATTCCAACAAGGACCAACAGCAAAGACAATCACACAGTTGAAGTTATACACAGCACCAAAACAAGTTCTTCATTGGTACCAGCTACTACTACCTTGCACTTACGTAAACCAGGTCCAAGTGCACAGCTATGACGTCATATTGCCAACAAAATATAAGGAAGCACTTTAATCTAAGACGCAAAAGCAATGTCCAAGTGCACAGCTTTTACATCATATTGCCACCATCCTAACCAGTAGTCATGCCATCACGACGGCATTGAGAGGGTCAACAAACAGCCAGGTCATGTCATCACGACGGCAGAACAGCATCACGATCTTTGTCTTCGCTTTCCAGCCCACCCGACCAATGAAGTTCTTCCAACAACAAATTCTCACACGTCCATCGTCTGCAGTGAGCACATTGTAGGATCCTACAACAGTCACATCTGGATGGAATACAACAGTAACAGGTCCACTTATCTCCAAGTCATTTGGAACCGCACGCCTATGTTGGGGAACGTTGCATGGGAAACAAAAATTTTCCTACGCACACACAAGATCTATCCATGGTGATGAGCATCTATGAGAGGGAGAGTGAATCTACATACCCTTGTAGATCGCTAAGCGGAAGCGTTAAGAAACGCGGTTGATGTAGTCGAACGTCTCCGCGATCCAAATCGCAAGTCGTCCCTCGATCCAAGCACGATCTAGCGCCGAACGGACGGCACCTCCGCGTTCAACACACGTACGGCTTGATGACGATCTCCGCCTTCTTGATCCAGCAAGAGGGAGCAGAGAGGAAGAAGAGTTCCAGCAGCACGACGGCGTGGTGATGTTGGTGAGGAACTATTTCAGCAGAGCTTCGCCTAAGCACTACTGAAATTATGACGTAGGAGGAACTAGAGGTTGCCGGCACACGGCTTGGGGCAATCTAATGTGTCCCGTGTGCTAGCCCTGCCCCTCTATTTATATGTTGAGCCTTGGGGTCTAAACTTGGAGTAAAAGCCTCCTCCAGGTCGGTTTTGCCCGCACAAGGTCGGTTTGGCCCGCAGGGAAAGAGTCCAACTCGGATCCCTGCAGTACCGCGCACAAGCGGTAGTACCGCTCACGAGCGGTAGTACCGCTTGAGCGGTAGTACCGCTTCACACAAGAGGTAGTACCGCTTGGGCGGTAGTACCGCTTCACACAAGCGGTAGTACCGCTTACGCGGTAGTACTGCCTTTACCAGCGGTAGTACCGCTTAAGGCAGTAGCAAAACTTCCTTTTGCACTTTCCAATACCTCGTGGGCTTTACCCCTTTGGCTCATATAAAGTGTTGTTGCACCCAAACACTTCGGTAAACATCCGGAACCCCTTCCGGTGAATTCCGGAACCCTTCCGGAGATCAAAACACTATTATCACATATATCAATCTTTACCTCCGGACTATTCCGGAGATCCTCGTCATGTCCGGGATCTTATCCGGGATTCCGAACAACCTTCGGTCACCAACAAAATAACTCAACTATACTAATCGTCACCAAACATTAAGTGTGTAGACCCTGCGGGTTCGAGAACTATGCAGACATGACCGAGACACCTCTACGATCAATAACCAATAGCGGGACCTGGATGCCCATATTGGCTCCTACATATTCTACGAAGATCTTTATCGTTTGAACCTCTATGTCAAGGATTCAGTTAATCCCGTATACTGTTCCCTTTGTTCTTCGGTATGTTACTTGCCCGAGATTCGATCGTCGGTATCTCTATACCTAGTTCAATCTCGTTACTGGCAAGTCTCTTTACTCGTTCCGTAATACAAGATCTCGTGGCTAACACTTTAGTCACATTGCTTGCAAGGCTCATTGTGATGTTGTATTACCGAGTGGGCCCTGAGATACCTCTCCGTCACACGGAGTAACAAATCCCAGTCTTGATCCATGCCAACCCAACAGACACCCTCGGAGATACCTGTAGAGCACCTTTATAGTCACCCAGTTACGTTGCAACGTTTGATACACACAAGGTATTCCTCCGGTGTCAGTGAGTTGCATGATCTCATGGTCAAAGGAACAGATACTTGACATGCAGAAAACAATAGCAATAAACTGACACGATCATATGCTACGTTTATAGTTTGGGTCTTGTCCATCACATCATTCTCCTAATGATGTGATCCCGTTATCAAATGACATCTCATGTCAATGGCTAGGAAACCTTAACCATCTATGATCAACGAGCTAGTCAACTAGAGGCTTACTAGGGACACAGTGTTGTCTATGTACCCACACATGTATTTGAGTTTCCAATCAATACAATTATAGCATGGATAATAAACGATTATCATGAACAAGGAAATATAATAATAACCAATTTATTATTGCCTCTAGGGCATATTTCCAACAGTCTCCCACTTGCACTAGAGTCAATAATCTAGTTCACATCACTATGTGATTTACATTGTAATGAATCGAACACCCATGCAGTTCTGGTGTTGTTCATGTTTAGCCCTTGGAAGAGGTTTAGTCATCGGATCTGCAACATTCAGATCCGTGTGTACTTTGCAAATATATATGTCGTCCTCCTTGATGTAATCGCGGATGGAATTGAAACGTCGCTTTATATGTCTGGTCCTCTTGTGAAATCTTGGTTCCTTGGCTAGAGCAATGGCACCAGTATTATCACAAAACAGAGTCATTGGGTTAAGTGCACTAGGCACTACTCCAAGATCTGTCATGAACTCCTTCATCCAGACACCTTCCTTCGCCGCCTCCGAGGCAGCGATGTACTCCGCTTCGCATGTAGAATCAGCTACCACGCTTTGCTTGGAACTGCACCAGCTAACCGCACCCCCATTAAGAATAAATACGTATCCGGTTTGAGACTTAGAGTCATCCGGATCAGTGTCAAAGCTTGCATCGACGTAACCCTTTACGACGAGCTCTTGATCACCTCCATAAACGAGAAACATGTCCTTAGTCCTTTTCAGGTACTTCAGGATATTCTTGACCGCCGTCCAGTGTTCCATTCCTGGATCACTTTGAAACCTTCCGACCATACTTATGGCAAGGCTGACATCAGGTCTTGTGCACAGCATTGCATACATAATAGAGCCTATGGCTGAAGCATAGGAGATGACACTCATCTTTTCTCTATCTTCTGCAGTCACTGGGCAATGAGTCTTACTCAACTTCACACCTTGCAAAACAGGCAAGAACCCCTTCTTGGACTGATCCATTTTGAACTTCTTCAAAACTTTGTCAAGGTATGTGCTTTGTGAAAGTCCTATTAAGCGTCTCGATCTATCTCTATAGATCTTGATGCCTAATATGAAAGCAGCTTCTCCTAGGTCCTTCATTGAAAAACTCTTGTTCAAATATTCCTTCACGCCTTCCAACATTTCTATATTGTTTCCAATCAGCAATATGTCATCCACATATAATATTAGAAACGCTATAGAGCTCCCACTCACTTTCTTGTAAATACAAGCTTCTCCGTAAACTTGTATAAACTCGAACGCTTTGATCACCTCATCAAAGCGAAGATTCCAACTCCGAGATGCTTGCACCAGTCCATAAATGGATCGCTGGAGTTTGCAAACTTTGTCAGCATTCTCTGGATCGACAAAACCTTCTGGTTGCATCATATACAACTCTTCCTTAAGGAAACCGTTAAGGAACGCTATTTTGACATCCATCTGCCAAATTTCATAATCGAAAAAGGCAGCTATTGCTAACATGATTCTGACGGACTTAAGCATCGCTACGGGTGAGAAGGTCTCATCGTAGTCAACTCCTTGAACTTGTGAAAAACCCTTTGCCACAAGTCGAGCTTTATAGACGGTGACATTACCGTCCGCGTCCGTCTTCCTCTTAAAGATCCATTTGTTCTGAATGGCCTTACGCCCTTCAGGTAATACTTCCAAAGTCCACACTTTGTTTTCATACATGGATCCCATCTCGGATTTCATGGCCTCTAACCACTTCTCGGAATCCGGGCCCATCATCGCTTCTCCATAGCTCGTAGGTTCATCGTTGTCCAACAACATGACTTCTAAGACCGGGTTGCCGTACCACTCAGGAGCAGTACGCGTCCTTGTCGACCTACGAGGTTCGATAGCAACTTGATCCAAAGCTTCATGATCATCATCATTAACTTCCTCTTCAGCTAATGTAGGCTCCACAGAAACAACTTTCTACGCTGCGCTACTCTCAGGTTGAAGTAAAGGTTCAACAACCTCATCAAGTTCTATCTTCCTCCCACTCAATTCTTTCGAGAGAAACTCTTTCTCAAGAAATGTTCCGTTTTTAGCGACAAACACTTTGCCTTTGGATCTGAGGTAGAAGGTATACCCAACTGTCTCTTTTGGGTATCCTATGAAGACGCATTTCTCCACTTTGGGTTCCAGCTTTTCAGGCTGAAGCTTTTTGACATAAGCATCACATCCCCAAACTTTAAGAAACGACAGCTTTGGCTTCTTGCCAAACCAAAGTTCATATGGCGTCGTCTCAACGGATTTCGATGGTGCCCTATTTAAAGTGAATGCAGCTGTCTCTAATGCATAGCCCCAAAACAATAGTGGCAAATCGGCAAGAGACATCATAGATCGCACCATATCCAATAAGGTTCGATTATGACGTTCGGACACACCATTACGCTGTGGTGTTCCAGGCGGTGTCAGTTGTGAAACAATTCCACATTGTCTTAAGTGACTGCCAAACTCATAACTCAGATATTCTCCTCCTCGATCAGATCGTAGGAATTTAATCTTCTTGTTACGATGATTCTCAACTTCACTCTGAAATTGTTTGAACTTTTCAAATGTTTCAGACTTGTGTTTCATTAAGTAAATATACCCATATCTACTTAAGTCATCAGTGAAGGTGAGAAAGTAACGATAACCACCGCGCGCCTCAATGCTCATCGGACCGCATACATCAGTATGTATGATTTCCAATAAGTCACTTGCCCGTTCCATTATTCCAGAGAACGGCGTTTTAGTCATCTTGCCCATGAGGTATGGCTCACATGTGTCAAGTGATTCAAAATCAAGTGACTCCAAAAGTCCATCAGCATGGAGCTTCCTCATGCGTTTTACGCCAATATGACCTAAACGGCAGTGCCACAAGAAAGTGGTATTATCATTATCAATTCTACATCTTTTGGCATCAATGTTATGAACATGTGTATCATTACTATCGAGATTCAATAAGAATAAACCCCTCACATTGGGTGCATGACCATAAAAGATATTACTCATATAAATAGAACAACCATTATTCTCTGATTTAAATAAGTAACCGTCTCGCAATAAACAAGATCCAGATATAATGTTCATGCTTAACACAGGCACTAAATAACAATTATTCAGGTTCATCACTAATCCCGATGGTAATCGAAGAGCGAGCGTGCCGACGGCGATCACATCAACCTTGGAACCATTTCCCACGCGCATCGTCACTTCGTCCTTTGCCAGCCTCCGTCTATTCCGCAGTTCCTGTTTTGAGTTGCTAATATGAGCAACCGCACCGGTATCAAATACCCAGGCACTACAACGAGAGTTGGTAAGGTACACATCAATAACATGTATATCATATATACCTTGTTTGTTGTTGGCCGCCTTCTTGTCAGCCAAATACTTGGGGCAGTTCCGCTTCCAATGTCCAGTTCCCTTGCAATGAAAACACACAGTTTCTGGTTTGGGTCCAGCCTTGGGTTTCTTCACGAGAGGAGCAACTGCTTTGCCACTCTTCTTGGAGTTACCCTTCTTACCCTTGCCATTTTTCTTGAAACTAGTGGTTTTATTGACCATCAACACTTGATGCTCCTTCTGAATTTCAGACTCAGCGGTTTTCAGCATCGCAAACAGCTCGGCGACTGACTTGTTCATCCCGTGCATGTTATAGTTCAACACGAAGCTCTTGTAGCTAGGTGGCAATGATTGAAGAACTCTGTCAGTGATAGCCTCTGGCGGAAGGGGCATCCCCAATTCAGCCAGACGGGTGGAGTACCCAGACATTCTGAGTACATGATCACTGATAGACCCGTTCTCCTCCATCTTGCAAGCATAGAACTTATCGGAGATCTCATATCTCTCGATCCGGGCATTCTTCTGAAAGATAAACTTCAACTCCTGGAACATCTCATATGCTCCATGACGTTCAAAACGTCTTTGAAGTCCCGGTTCTAAGCAATACAATATTGCACATTGAACTATTGAGTAATCTTCAGAACGAGCCTGCCAGGCGTTCACAACGTCTAGAGACTCAACTGGAGCGGGTGGATCACCAAGCGGTGCATCAAGGACATAAGCCTTCTGGGAAGCCGTAAGGATAATCCTTAGATTACGGGCCCAGTCCACAAAGTTACTTCCATCATCTTTCAACTTAGCTTTCTCTAGGAACGCATTAAAATTCAGGGGTGCTACTGCGCGAGCCATGATCTACAACATAAATATAGCAAAGACAACTTAGACTATTGTTCTAGATAATGAGTTTAGTTAATCATATTACTTAAAAACTCCCACTCAAATTGACATCCCTCCGATCATTCGAGTGTAACATGATCCAAATCCACCAACTCAAGTCCGATCATCACGTGAGTTGAGGTGGTTTCAATGGTGAACATCTTCATGTTGATCATATCTACTATATGACTCATGTTCGACCTTTCGGTCTCTTGTGTTCCGAGGCCATGTCTGTACATGCTAGGCTCGTCAAGTTTAACCCGAGTGTTCCGCACGTGCAACATGGCTTACACCCGTTGTATGTGAACGTAGAGTCTATCACACCCGATCATCACGGCGTGTCTCAAAACGACGAACTTTCGCAACGGTGCACACTTGGGGAGAACACAATTTTATCTTGAAATTTAAGTGAGGGATCACCTTATAATGCTACCATCGTCCTAAGCAAAATAAGATGCATAAAAGGATTAACATCACATGCAAATCATAAGTGACATGATATGGCCATGAACTTGTGCTTTTGATCTACATCTCCAAAGCACCGGCATGATCTCCATCGTCACTGGCATGACACCATGATCTCCATCATCTTGATCTCCATCAACGTGTCGCCATGAGGTTGTCGCGCCGACTGTTGCTTCCACGACTATAGCTAACGTTTAGCGATAAAGTAAAGCATTACATAGCGCTTAATGATTGACACGCAGGTCATACAATAATTAAAGACAACTCTATGGCTCCTGCCAGTTGCCGTACTCATCGACATGCAAGTCGTGATATTCTATACAACACATGATCATCTCATACATCACATATATCTCATCATGTAATTGGCCATATCACATCACAACATACCCTGCAAAAACAAGTTAGACGTCCTCTAATTGTTGTTGCAAATTTTACGTGGCTGCTACGGGTTTGCAAGAACCGTTCTTACCTACGCAAAACCACAACGTGGTGTAGTGATTGCTTTTTGATCTTCTAAAAGAACCCTCTTCATTGAAATCGATTCAACTAAAGTGAGAGAGACAGACACCCGCTAGCCATCTTTATGCAACGAAGTTACATGTTAGTTGAAGGAACCAGTCTCGCGTAAGTGTACGCGTAATGTCGGTCCGGGCCGCTTCATCTCACAATACTGCCGAATCAAATATCAACTAGTAACGGCAAGCAATATGTATACACCCACGCCCACAACTCGTTTGTGTTCTACTCGAGATCTCATCTACGCATAGACCTAGCTCAGATGCCACTGTTGGGGAACGTTGCATGGGAAGCAAAATTTTCCTACGCACACACAAGATCTATCCATGGTGATGAGCATCTACGAGAGGGAGAGTGAATCTACATACCCTTGTAGATCGCTAAGCGGAAGCGTTAAGAAACGCGGTTGATGTAGTCGAACGTCTCCGCGATCCAAATCGCAAGTCGTCCCTCGATCCAAGCACGATCTAGCGAAGAACGGACGGCACCTCCGCGTTCAACACACGTACGGCTTGATGACGATCTCCGCCTTCTTGATCCAGCAAGAGGGAGCGGAGAGGAAGAAGAGTTCCAGCAGCACGACGGCGTGGTGATGTTGGTGAGGAACTATTTCAGCAGAGCTTCGCCTAAGCACTACTGAAATTATGACGTAGGAGGAACTAGAGGTTGCCGGCACACGGCTTGGGGCAATCTAATGTGTCCCGTGTGCTAGCCCTGCCCCTCTATTTATATGTTGAGCCTTGGGGTCTAAACTTGGAGTAAAAGCCTCCTCCAGGTCGGTTTTGCCCGCACAAGGTCGGTTTGGCCCGCAGGGAAAGAGTCCAACTCGGATCCCTGCAGTACCGCGCACAAGCGGTAGTACCGCTCACGAGCGGTAGTACCTCTTGAGCGGTAGTACCGCTTCACACAAGCGGTAGTACCGCTTGGGCGGTAGTACCGCTTCACACAAGCGGTAGTACCGCTTACGCAGTAGTACTGCCTTTACCAGCGGTAGTACCGCTTAAGGCAGTAGCAAAACTTCCTTTTGCACTTTCCAATACCTCGTGGGCTTTACCCCTTTGGCTCATATAAAGTGTTGTTGCACCCGAACACTTCGGTAAACATCCGGAACCCCTTCCGGTGAATTCCGGAACCCTTCCGGAGATCAAAACACTATTATCACATATATCAATCTTTACCTCCGGACTATTCCGGAGATCCTCGTCATGTCCGGGATCTTATCCGGGATTCCGAACAACCTTCGGTCACCAACAAAATAACTCAACTATACTAATCGTCACCAAACGTTAAGTGTGTAGACCCTGCGGGTTCGAGAACTATGCAGACATGACCGAGACACCTCTACGATCAATAACCAATAGCGGGACCTGGATGCCCATATTGGCTCCTACATATTCTACGAAGATCTTTATCGTTTGAACCTCTATGTCAAGGATTCAGTTAATCCCGTATACTGTTCCCTTTGTTCTTCGGTATGTTACTTGACCGAGATTCGATCGTCGGTATCTCTATACCTAGTTCAATCTCGTTACTGGCAAGTCTCTTTACTCGTTCCGTAATACAAGATCTCGTGGCTAACACTTTAGTCACATTGCTTGCAAGGCTCATTGTGATGTTGTATTACCGAGTGGGCCCTGAGATACCTCTCCGTCACACGGAGTAACAAATCCCAGTCTTGATCCATGCCAACCCAACAGACACCCTCGGAGATACCTGTAGAGCACCTTTATAATCACCCAGTTACGTTGCGACGTTTGATACACACAAGGTATTCCTCCGGTGTCAGTGAGTTGCATGATCTCATGGTCAAAGGAACAGATACTTGACATGCAGAAAACAATAGCAATAAACTGACACGATCATATGCTACGTTTATAGTTTGGGTCTTGTCCATCACATCATTCTCCTAATGATGTGATCCCGTTATCAAATGACATCTCATGTCAATGGCTAGGAAACCTTAACCATCTTTGATCAACGAGCTAGTCAACTAGAGGCTTACTAGGGACACAGTGTTGTCTATGTACCCACACATGTATTTGAGTTTCCAATCAATACAATTATAGCATGGATAATAAACGATTATCATGAACAAGGAAATATAATAATAACCAATTTATTATTGCCTCTAGGGCATATTTCCAACAGCCTAGGTATGAATACATTTTTTCTTTTTTATAGTAAATTAAAGAACAGGTTGTTTTTGACAAATCTGTGATATGCCAATAAGTAAATCTCAAAACTAAATTTGTTTGGTTGATAATTTACATAGTTGAATCTCTATGATTTTTGTTAAAACAAAAGCGACATGATTATGTTGGGACTACTCTGGCGTGGAGGACCCCTCCACGAACTGTCCGGTAAGATGAAAGATGTTGAGATCACTCCCTCCCGAGTCGCCCCCGCAGGCGACGGGAGGGATCCCTAGCTGCCTCCCAGCGCCCCGCCTCCCCCTCCTTCCCTCCCCTACTGCCGCCAGAGGGCATGACTGGGTGAAGTCCGGCTAGCAGCGGCGGCGGCAGGGCTCCTTCGCCCCCTCGCGCGTGGATCCGATGCGGGACGGATTTGACGGGCAAGGGCGTCGCAATGCGGAGGGTCGCGGCGGCGCGATCCGGCTTCCTAGCGGCTACGTTGGGAGGCGGGTGACGCGGATGTGGCCTCCGGTGGTGGGGTGTGCTGGGTCTTCGTGGCGGCGGCGATCTCGTCCAGATCCGTGGTCCCAAGCACCAGGTGGCGCGAGCTGTGGACGGCGACGGGAGGGATCCCTAGACGCCTCCTAGCGCCCTGCCTCCCGCTCCTCTCCTCCCCTGTCGCCGCCAGAGGGCGTGACCGGGTGAAGCCTGGCCAGCGGCGGTGGCGACAGGGCTCCTTCGCCCCCTCGTGCGTGGATCCGATGCAGGACAGATCTGACGGGCAAGGGCACAAATATTTGACATATATCCCAAGTTTGAATTTTGTCATGGCAACTAGGGAGTAAACAAAGATACACAATTGTAGATCCATGATGAAACAACACATTCCTAACACAAAAGATCTCAAAACGAAATTGGTTTGGTTGTTAATTTACACAGTTGAATCTTTATGGTTTTCGTTGAAACAAAAATGACATGATTATGTTGGACCTACTGAATCTTTATGGTTTTCGTTGAAACAAAAATGACATGATTATGTTGGACCTACTCTGGCGCGAAGGAACCCTCCACTGACTGTCCGGTAAGATGAAAGATGTTGAGATCACCCCATCTCAAGATCAAAATGTGAGATCGAGACTGATATAGATCGACCGTCTCATCAATCCATCCCATCTGTACTTGTGTTTCAAGGCAAGAGTATAACCTAGTAGTTTTAAAGTGAGGGTCACATGAGGTTTCTGTGAGCTGTAGTTCAAAACTGGCCAAGTTTTGGCTGCTTTCTGAAATGATTTTTGAAATTGTAGTGCAAACCTGGTTGTACCTACAGCCGGGTCGTCCGGCGACAACGCGCTAGCACCGGTCGCGACCCCTACTTCCATGCAACGGCCTCCCCTGCCAGGCTGCAGCTCGCGCCGTCCTGACCCGGGCGGCAAGCCCCGGCCGGCGAGCCGCCCCTCTGACCTTGCACGCCGCTCCTGGTCGGCCATGGCTCCCGTCGCCCTCTTCCTCCATCCTCGGTGCTGACCAAGCAGTTCCGCCGCCCCTCTTCCCGACCTTCGCCCGCGAGCTCAAGCCTCTCCACCGTCCATGGATGGGAGCTTCCCACACGCCACCTACCGTCGGACTTACGGAAGATGATGAATGTGAGACGATTTCGTCGGGAATCTCCCGATCTAGTTCGGAGGGAAGATGACGGTCGTGAGACGATTTGTCGGGACTTGAAAACACTCAATGACAACAACAATGCAAGATATGGTATCCTCTAAACATTTGATGCCATGGATTGGTCATGTTGAACTACTTATACGTACCATACATGTATACTAAATAACCTGGAAACAATGTATAAATATGAAATATACAAATATCGACGGCGAGAACGTTAGAGAGGAGGGCGCCGGATCGCCTCTCCATGATTCTCGGATATGGTGATTTTTTCACCAAGAAATAACTTTTTACAAACATATTTTAGTAACATTATTTTTAGCAGCATATATATCTCATATTGCTTTGAAATATTATTTTTCCAATTTATTTCATTATTCTAAACATTCCCTCCAAAAAGAATTACTTTCCCACCACCTAATTTAGGTTTACTGTAGTTTGCGCCAATATTTTGTGTTCCCACAAAAAAAAAATAGAGTCTATTTATCCTTGCCGCTAAACACCCTTCCTAACTACCCACGATTACTATCTAAACCAAATCACACGGCGTCTTCACGGGCGATTGGATCTGAGCTCTCGTCCCTGGTTCCTCCGTGCTGACGGCGTCATCACGGCATCAACACAGCGAACCACCCCGGAGTCAACTGCACGGAGAATGTTTCAGGTTGTTCTTTCTCCCGATCTCCTCCCATCGTAGAACATCCAGAAATCCTAGCGTCGTCCAGCGGGTGCGGCGGTTGCCCAGCGCGCCGCGCGGTGCCGCCGACGAGGAGTCGTCGTCCTCGATCTCGCCCTCCTCCCTCTCCTCCGCGCCCGCCGACGCGGGCCGCGTCTCCGTGTCCTCGGCCATGCTGCCGGCGGCAGCGATGCGGTCTGGCATCGGCGCCGACGGAGTTCCCGTCTTCTCCCCTGCATCGCGAGCGCAGTGCCGGCCTGCCTACGTCGGGTTGCTCGCCACATGGCCGACCCGGAGGTGGAGACGCTGCGACCAGGTTCATCACCAAGCCGCATCCCTGAACCTCCATAGCGAGCGCTGTAGATCAGTCTTTTTTTTTGTATTCCCTACTCTCCTGCTTCAACTGGCAGCCAATTAGGCTGCAACTTGTATTACCCTCCAAGTTCCTGGCACCTGGACCGGCATCTCTCTGTAGTTTTCGTTAGATTGCCTAGGCTGAATTGAAGTCCGTGTCGTGAGGATTCAGATAAAGTTCCATCTAGATGTGTTTTCTGTTAATATGTGTCTGTATGATTCTGTTCTTCATATTCGTCTTAATGGATAATTTTAAATCGAAACAAAAGGTATTAATTATTGGCCCGGCGTCTATAGAAACAAGCTGTGTACTGTGGAGGGTTAACTGAAGAATTGTTCATCCAAAACAATTGGACTCAAAAAGCAGAGGAGGGATGTGAGAAACTTGAGAGAAAAGTGAGAATAATTGACGCAGTGTGGTACAATCAGGACCTTTGGTAGTGCGATTGGATCATGGGGAGATAAATGGATCTGCTCCAGAAGAGAAAGAGAACAGAGAGAAGAGAGGAGGAGACGTGCGTGAGATGGGGCCTTGTAGTTATTTCGTTGCAGGTTCCCAACGTAGTTTTTTCCTTTTTTCTTAATTTTTTGTTAAACTGATTTGATTTTATGCATGCTTTACGTATTGCGTTTCTTCTTAAATTGACTCAAATTCTGATATTACCTACACAAGGGCACAATGATGAATTCTACGGAGGATGCTCCTGGTACACAACATCCTTACTTCATAATCACCTATCTGAATGGTGCACAACATCAATGCTTTGTTAATGCTAAGTCCCTTGTTGTTTTTGTGTGCAGGAAGGAAAGGCTCTGTTGTCTTAACAAGGATGGAAAGTATAACAGCATACACAAACCAACGTGGTCAACCCAAATCTGGTAAATTGTTTATGTCACTTACGCTGTCTCTAGCATTTGCTATAATGCATAAAATCCTGGTATGGGTTAAATTGCTAAACCTTTAAGACTGCTCATTGGAGTGAGGACGTGGTCGGACATTCACCTTACCATCCATCGACTCATTGTTGCTGATATCATAGTGCGACAACCTTTTTCACATGTGTTATCTTATTTTACCATCGATAATGCACTGCTTATGTATATTCATTTGTTGTATGCTTTACAGAACAGATGGGACCTGGAAGATACACCAGAAGCAGAAGAAAAAGTTCTCAAAATTGCGAAAGAGCGATATAGAGGCTGGCGATGAACTCTAAGCTCCACTTACAAGGCATACAAAACAGATGCAGCTAGATTGGCTAATCTGCCGGAAGATTTACAACCAGAAAAGTGGGAATGGATGATTGAGTACTTTGGCACTGATTCAAAATTTCAAGTTATCTCTAAGATCACTGTTTGTCTACTATATATGTGTTAAGATGAAATTGCTTGTCTGACTGGTTATATTTGGTTTCACTGAATTGATAGGAACGCAGCCAAAAGAACACCGATAACCGTAAGATACAGAAGACAAAACACAGAATTGGATCAAAATCTTACTCGCAACTAAGTTTTGAGAAGGTATGAGTCTAACTAAATATGTATGCCTCGCTGCTAACTATGGTTTCATGTTTCAAGCATCTCATTGCTATATTTCTTGCAGAGAAACTTGGAAACTGGAGAAGAGCCAGATTGTATTGCTCTGTGGGAACTCACCCACACGAAGAATGGGACATGGTCTAACACAGAGTCCCAGGATGTTTACGTGAGTACACTGACTTTTGGTTATTCTATAGTTATTCAATGATGTGCATTCGGCATGCTTCTTCATCAACTGGGATTATTCATGCGTTGGATCGTGTTATTCTTGTTTCATCTTTTATAGTGTCAATATTGATGCCGCACCTATAATTGTTCTTTCCGTTTTTAGGACAAAGCATGCCAAGAGGTTGAAAACAAAGACACTGAAACTCATGGTCCACTTTCAAGTGAGCAGAGAAACAATATTTTCCAGACTGCATACAAAGACACTCTGCAATGCAAGTCATCGCAGCCTCGTGGGTACGGATACATGGCCAAACCTTCAACTGGTTCTGAAAGGTTTCGGATCCAGATTGAAGAGCAAGCTCGTGCTACAGCAGCAACCCATCAGCAAAACTCTGAGCTCAGCCAGCAGGTCAACGAATTACAAGATCAACTACAAGCTGAACGTGCAAACACACAAGAGAGGATTAACTTGGAGCATGCTGAGAGAGAACAACTTGAGGAGAGGTTAAAAGAAGAGTGTGCTGAAAGGGAAAGATTGTTGGAAGAGGAGGGAACATCAAGACTGGAATTTGAAAAAAAACATTGATGCAAAGTTTGCAAAATTGAGCCAACAGATGGGAACCCAACAGGTAATTACAGTCATATGCTTGCGACCTTGTAAGATTTATGTTGCTTACTTACATTGCTAAAAGTGCACTTCTATTTGCAGGTGCCTACGATGAGGATTGACAAAGAAAATAGTAGTCCAAACTTGCAAAATACTCTTTTACAGAGATCTAGTCCTAATAAGACTCCAGGTGCAAGGCTAACTGTTATTTCTTCAAATGCGCTCATACAAGATGCAACAAGGAATTCTTGAATGTTTAAAGCAAGGGAAGTCACAACCTTGCTTTCTCTTCATGTTCACCTGCATTTTATACGTCATTGGCTTTCATAATTAGCTAGCTGCTTCTTCTCTTTCACCATATGTTGTTGCTGCATCGAGTCACAACTTAAAAAATCGAATATGTGCTAGCTAGGGACATGAACTTAACTGAAACTATAGATCGAGTCACAACTTAAATCAATAGCGGAAGCTTTTAGTACATGTACTTGTGCTTATGCTTTAGACATTTACACTTGTAAAACTATTCTGATCCCTCAGTTACATGCTTGCTGACACAGTATTACTCCAGTTAGTCTGGCGACAGTTCTTTTTAACAATGTGGCTGGAATAATTGTATGGCGTATGTTATGTTGGACTCATTAACTAGAACTAAATTTTCTTTTTGATTTCTTGATTGCAGGATCCAAAGAACTAGCTCGACTGGACACTAGATCACGGACAATTTAGTCTTGGCACTTAATTAGCATGTCTAAATTACATTTGAGTTTCATTTGATGGATATTTGCTATGAGAATTATGAATTTTATGAATCTACATATTATATGTATGGTTTTGAATATTGTAATTGAATGCCTGTATTTTTTTTACGGTTGCAATAGGCTATTACCACAACCCACTTTCGGTTGCCACATGTTAGCACCACGAAAAATATAGTGTTGCGTCAAATCTCAGTCGCCACGCCTACCTGTTTTGTTGCACTAGGATGTTGCAACGGAGAACTTTATATTGTCGCAATAGCTTGGCACCACATTTTTTTTTCACGATGCGATAACTGTTTGGCGCCACCGAAGTAAGTTTTGTTGAAATAGTGTATCGCCAAGTTTAAATTGTTGCAATAGTTTCTTGCTACAAACATTTCACCCGTTGTGATACCTATTTATCACCACCAAAACTAGTATGTTGCAATTTCTTGTTACGACGACTGGAGTATTTGTTGCCATAAGTTAATGCCACAAGTGTAGCGGTTCGTGGCAAAATGCCTAATGCCACGAAAACAAGGATTGTTGGCATAGTTTATTGCCACAATTGACTATTGCCACGGAAGAGTATGCGCCACGAAACGAGTGTCGTTGGCATAGGTTGTTGCCACAAATGTCTATCGCCACGAGCTATCAGTCGCCATGATTCATTACATGTTGCATTAAAGCTATCTCCACAAAGCAAATTGTGGCATCAGGTGAGTGTTGCCACGGGAAAACATGTGGCAACTTCCCACATGGCTGTTGCAATAGCACACTTTATTGCCACGATTGCTTTTTTGTGGCAATTACCTATTACCATGCGTGCAGTCGCAACGGCTGCCAACGAATGTTGTTTCGTGGCAATAGGTACTTATCGCCACAAATCGGCATGTATTGCGACGAACGATTTAGTTGCAATAGACCCGGATCCTTGTAGTGACTAGTAATGGCGCACTCTTCCCTGGTGCGCCATTAGTATTTTTGGAAAAATGAAAAAAAACATTTGTCACTAATGGCGCACCGTGGGTCTAGTGCGCCATTAGTGTCTACCACGCTAATGGCGCACCAACTCATGGTGCGCCATTACTATATAGTAGTGGCGCACCACATGTCTGGTGCACCATTAGTAGCCATATCATCTATAGCCCTTTTCCTAGTAGTGTTGCCTGTGTTACAAGGTGTAAAGTTGAGTAAGACTCAATGCCCAGTGGCTGCAGAGGATAGAGAAAAGATGAGTGTCATCCCCTATGCTTCTGTGATAGGCTCTATCATGTATGCAATGCTGTGCACAAGACCAGACGTCAGCCTTGCCATAAGTATGGCCGAAAGGTTTCAAAGTAATCCAAGAGTGGATCACTGGACAGCGGTCAAGAATATCCTAAAGTACTTGAAAAGGACTAAGGAGATGTTTCTCGTTTAAGGAGGTGATCAAGAGCTCGTCGTAAAGGGTTACGTCGATGCAAGCTTTGACAATGATCCGGATGACTCTAAGTCTCAAACTGGATACGTATTTGTTCTCAATGGAGGAGCGGTAAGCTGGTGCAGTTCCAAGCAAAGCGTCGTAGCTGATTCTACATGCGAACCGGAGTACATAGCTGCCTCAGAGGTGGCAAAGGAGGGTGTCTGGATGAAGCAGTTCATGACGGAACTTGGAGTTGTGCCCAGTGCACTGGACCCAATGACTCTGTTCTGTGACAACACTGGTGCCATTGCTCTAGCCAAGGAACCAAGGTTTCACAAGAGGACCAGGCACATAAAGCGACACTTCAATTCCATCCGTGATTACATCGAGGGAGGAGACATAAGTATTTGCAAAGTACACACGGATCTGAATGTTGCAGATCCGCTGACTAAGCCTCTTCCACGAGGGAAACATGATCAACACCAGAACTGTATGGGTGTTAGATTCATTACAATGTAAAATCACATAGTGATGTGAGCTAGATTATTGACTCTAGTGCAAGTGGGAGACTGTTGGAAATATGCCCTAGAGGCAATAATAAAATGGTTATTATTATATTTCCTTATTCATGATAAATGTTTATTATCCATGCTATAATTGTATTGACTGGAAACGCAAATACATGTGTGGGTACATAGATAACACCATGTCCCTAGTGAGCCTCTATAGGACTAGCTCGTTGATCAAAGATGGTCAAGGTTTCCTAGCCATGGACAAGAGTTGTCATTTGATAACGGGATCACATCATTAGGAGAATGATGTGATGGACAAGACCCAAACTATGAACGTAGCATATGATCGTGTCAGTTTATTGCTATTGTTTTCTGCATGTCAAGTATGTGTTCCAATGACCATGAGATCATGTAACTCACTGACACCGGAGCAGTACCTTGTGTGTATCAAACGTCACAACGTAATTGGGTGACTATAAAGATGCTCTACAGGTATCTCCGAGGGTGTCTGTTGAGTTGACATGGATCAAGACTGGGATTTGTTACTCCGTGTGACGGAGAGGTATCTCAGGGTCCACTCGGTAATACAACATCACAATGAGCCTTGCAAGCGAAGTGACTAAAGTGTTAGCCATGGGATCTTGTATTACGGAACGAGTAAAGAGACTTGCCGGTAACGAGATTGAACTAGGTATGGAGATACCGACGATCGAATCTCGGGAAAGTAACATACCGATAAACAAAGGGAACAGCGTACGGGATTAACTGAATCCTTGACATTGAGGTTCAACCGATGAAGATCTTCGTAGAATATGTAGGAGCCAATATGGGCATCCAGGTCCCGCTATTGGTTATTGACCGTAGAGGTGTCTCGGTCATGTCTACATAGTTCTCGAACCCGCAGGGTCTGCACACTTAACGTTCGGTGACGTTTCGGTAGTATTGAGTTATGTATGTTGGTGACCAAAGGTTGTTCGGAGTCCCGGATGAGATCCCGGACATCACGAGGAGCTCCGGAATGGTCCGGAGGTAAAGATTGATATATAGGAAAGTGGTGTTTGAACTCCGGAAAAGTTTCGGGAATTCCCGGCAATGTACCAGGAGTGACGAATGGGTTCCGGGGGTCCACCAAGTGGGGCCCACACACCCCAAGAGGCCACATGGACCTTAGTGGTGGCGCACCAGCCCCTGGTGGGCTGGTGTGGGCAGCCCTATGGGCCTATGCGCAGGAGAAAGAGGAGAGGGGGAGGAGTCCTAATCAGAGGACGACTCCTCCCACGCCCACCTCCTAGTTGGAGGTGGACTCCTCCACCTCCTGGTTCGGCCGACCCTAGGGGGGAAACCCTAGGGCGCCAGCCCCCTCCCCTCCCTCCTATATATATTGGAGGGGAGAGAGTGCAGCCGCACCCAAGCCACGGTGCAACCCTCTCTCCCCCCATCTAGACCGTTTTTCCTCTAGATTGATTCGGCGGTACTTGGCGAAGCCCTGCCGGATCAGCTCCACCACCACCGTCATCACGCCGTCGTGCTGCCGGAGTACTCATCTACCTCTCCGTCCTCTCGGTCATGTCTAGATCGTGATTGGATCGCGGGATGGCTTGCGATTTGGATTGCGAAGACGTTCGACTACATCAACCGCGTTTCTTAACGCTTCCCGCTTAGCGATCTACAAGGGTTTGTAGATCCACTCTCCCTCTCATAGATGCTCATCACCATGGATAGATCTTGCGTGTGCGTAGAATTTTTTTTTGTTTCCCATGCAATGTTCCCCAACAAGTTATTGGGCTCACAGGTGCAAATTACCTTATTGAGTTTGGATTTACCGCGAGGGCACCATTACATCCTCTCTATTCCGCCTTTTACGTGAAATACTTGAATCTGCTATAAAAGTTCACCGAACATACAAAGCACCACAACGAGTGCGCCACTCGGGCACGCATGCATGCGGTGATGTGATTGCGTCAAAATTCGAAAAAAGGGTTGCATGATTAGAGCTTAATTCTTGCATGCATGCAATTTTTGGTACAACTTTTGGTAAAGAGTGCATGCCCAACTCATCTTATCTCCCATGTTTTTCGTTCTGACTTGTAAATTTGAATCTATTCTATCTTTTGATCGAAAGTCCAAATTATATTTCGTTTGCATATTCGTGTTCCTTGTAACGAGGGCTTTGAAATAAGACAAACTTTGAATACGTTTTACACAATTTTTAAATTTTGCTAAGTTTCAACTATTGAAACTTAACAGAAATGGACGATAAAATCAGTAAGTTTTAGAACTGAAACTTAAAACCATGTGGAGCTCCAACGCTTTGGCAAGGTGTAAACTTCAGCAAGTTTTAAAATCGGTAAGTTTCTAAAAAGCAAATGAAACTTGATGAAACTTTGCAAAACTTAATATTAAAACTATCAAGTTTAATATTTGAAACTTGGTAATTTTTAAAAGGTATCTAAATGTGTTCAAAATTGGTCTTATTCGAAAACACTCGTTGGAACAAACAGGAATATGCAAATGAAACTTCATTTGGACTTTTGTTTCAAAAGATACAATAGCTTCAAATTAAGAAACGGTATAACGGGGTGACCTAACAACCTCCGGAGTGCTTTGTCCTAGCTAGCCGTCTGATTGCATCGATCACACACTGTTTTGGCGTCTTCACTCATTTCTTGGGCCGCTCCTCCGAAAAACTATCTACGTCTGCGGGGCTCTAAGGGCATGTACAATGGTGCTATTTTAGGAGTGTCACGTAGGATAAATGATGAGGTGGAGGAGAGAGAACTCAGAAAAAAAGCTTTGCCTTCTCTTATTTAAGAGAAGACAAGATGTGATCTCTTAGCACAATATGTCTCACCACGTTTTTAGGAATAGCCAATTATCGAAGATAAGGCTAAGAGATGATCCATTGTAGACAAACTAGATGATACCCCGCGCGTTCTTGCAAGGATTGTTGCAATATTTTTTTGATGGAATTTAAATAAATATTATATTATATTTGATTATTATATTGTTGTAATTATATATAAAACATGAGTAGCATTTCTTATTCATTACAAGAGAGATATAAGCAGTTTGATTGATGAGATAACATGTGTGGTGAGTTGAGATGTGTGCATATTGAGAGAGAATATAAATATCATTTCTCATGCATGTTAAGAGAAATAATTAGTGGGGTGATGAGGTGGTATGTGTGGTGAGGTGTCATGTGTGCATGTTGAGAAAATTAAAAATTTAGGGATCAACTATTTAGGTATATAGGATTATGTGATAATTCCTGCGAAATCATCACCATGTCTGAAATAGTTTTCGTTTTTGGACAATGAATGATGAACAAAAAGAAGTTTTATGATCAAGCACAAATTCAGGTCCACCGATTTTAATTAACAATGTTCTATGTACAGCAAGCCATGTGTATTTTGTGATACCCTTTTGCTGAACTAAGAAAAGATAGTTCTTTGATAATTGATGTTTCATAAAGCCGGCTCTTGGCTATACTATTAATCATGCTATGAGGGACGCAGCGGACACAGCAAGAGCGTCCAAGCGTGCCGTGTGGTGCGCCCAGTTGCCTCCAGGTGTCACAAGCAAGGCACTCCCATGGGAGCACACTTTTTTATTTTTGCATGCATTTTTATCCAAAAAAAATTTCCTAGAATTTGCCTTGTTTTTTTAGGTTTTTCTTGATTTTCTGTTTTTCTCTCTCATGAAGTACAGCGTGTGAAAAAGCATATATGTACTTTAGTGTGAAACACAGTTTTGCTTCCCGAAAATGAAAATGAAAATGAAAACATGGTTGTGCTTTCCGAAGGTGAAAATATATATTTGTGTTTCACACTGAACACAGGTGTGCTTCCCACAATTATGCTTCGTGAAAAACTGAATATCCCAATTATGCTTCATGGTGAAGTATAGTTGTGCTTCCCAAAAAGTAAAAAACACAGCTGTGCTTCACGGTGAAGCATAGTTGTGGTGCCGTGTCCCCAAAGATGAAAACGCAAGAATGTGCTAATTGTTTTTTTTCCTCTTTTTTACATTTTTTCTGTTTCCAGTTTTGCGGGAAAAAAACGGCTTCCTTTTTTCCAGTTTTTTTCTGTTTTTTTCATTTTTTTTAAATAAAACTTCGTCCAAACCTATTAACATGATATCTAGTTTCGAACATGTTCTTTTCAAGTGCTGGTTCTCCATTAGGCTATGGGGCATGATTAAAGATTTACTTCAACCACCGAGCAGTGACACATCCACAGCGTACTTACGTGCTCCATTGAATAGTGATCGACTGGTGGGTTGCCTTCCCCAATAGAAAAGTGACCACTTCGCCGGAATTTTTTTTGCTCACCTCATGCACAATTAGGAATGAAAGAAATGACTGGGTCTTTGAACACAAGAGTACCTTGACGGTTCTTCTCACCAACATGAAGAATGAAGCAGTACTTTGGGTAGCCGCCGGGGCAAAATACTGGGAGCAATCATACCAGGAGAGTAATTGCCTTGCTATTTTTGAGGGTGTTGTAACACAAAATTAATCTCTGTTCTCTTCTTAATTAATAAATGATTTTTTGACTCCGTTTTAATTAAAAGTTCATAACAACAGGTATATTTTTATTGCCGCCTCGCCCGTTGATTTAAAGTGGACTAGATCAAGTATTCAGGTGGTCATAATTCACCAGTCTTAGTTCCAACCAAGTATGTAGAAATACGCCTTTGCCACATCTTGCATAAATAAAGTAAGTATCATTGCACAGTATCTGTTCTGAAATAATTGTAGTTTTAGGTTTGATCTAAGTCAACTTCTTCAACTTTGATCAACTTCATAACTTTTTTGCTAATATCCACAACATCTAGTATATAATATATGAAAATATATCGACAACGAATCTAATGAATCAATATATTTTTGTAGATTTTTCTAGAAAGTTGGTCAAACTTGAAGAGCTTTGACATAGGACAAACATAGAATTTAAAATATTTTTAAACGGAGGGGGTAGGTGTATTTTTTTATAACTAACTTTACATTACTTGCATAATGTGCTTTCTATAATTTTGTCGTACTATTTATGACTGCTTCTATGTTTTGTATATCATCTTTATGTCCAATTAGTTAATATAGATGATAAATTGGTGATCGTTAATCATCGTCTAGTGAGGAATTAGAGTGTGGGTACTTAACTTTGGATTTTAGTTGTATTTGCTAAGTATGAAGTAATATATATGGTGATGTATTATGGTGCGAGTTGTATGCCGGTTTTTTATTGCCATCGCTTTAGCTATAAATAAAGAAGTGCTTGAGCCTTTTTCGGTAATTGGGGATTGGGATACAGCGTGTGTGTGTGCGTGTGTGTTTGTGCTTGTGTGTGTGTGCGCGCTGCGCGCAATAACGAAGCCAGGGGGGGGGGGGGGGGGGGCGTGTTGGAGCCATGGCTCCCCCCATGTTGAATTTTTTGTCTCAAATCACTCCTATATTAGCAATATTATTAGCATAAAATGCTCCTAATACTGGTGTTTGGCCCCCTCTAATATTTTATATCGTCCATTGCCCCCCCCCCCCCCCCCCCCTTATATGAGATTTATGGCTCCGTCCCAGTGTGTGTGTGGGTGTGTTTGTGTGTGTGTGTGTGTGTGCGCGCGCGCGCGCGCGCGTGCATGTGAGAGGGAGAGAGAGATGACCGAGGTAGAGGTTGGGCGGGTTTTGTAATAGCTAGACATTATAAGTTCTTCAACCCCACATGCCATATGAGTTGTATTCTTTTAAACCTTTCTCGGGGTCCATTGGGTTTTCCATGGAAACAATAGCATACCAATTTCTCTACCAATTTTTTTTTGGGTTGAGAATACAAAGTATCATCCATGTCCATTGTCTTTGGGTAGGCTACCCACGGACACTCATACCCACGTGCAAAACGGACATCCTTGTTGGAGGAAGTTGATGCAAGGGATTGCCAGTCCTGCTACGATAGGGCTCATTGGGTGACACGTGCTAAACTACACTAGAGCTCTCCCCCCCCCCCCCCCCCCCACCCGTACCTAGTGTATCACTGAGTTTTTCTGTTTCTTTTCTTGTATTTTCCTTTGCCATTTTTCTTTATTCCATTTTTCTGTTTCTCTCATTTTTCATTTTTTTGTTAATTTATCTCTATTATTACTAACCATTCTATTTATATCAGTTGTACAAAATTGTCCACGCAATATATTTTTCGTCCAACAATCAATATCATTCATTCTTGCATTAATATTTTTATTTTCAAATAAAAATATAAGTTTAACAAAATAGATTTTATCATCTCAGTTCCTCGAGTATGAAACATGTTTAATGTGTTACATGAACCTTTATTGATGACACACCATATTTACACATAATATATTTTTAGTACACAATATTTGCATTTTTGAAACATATTTTTTTGACATAATTGTTTGATGTGCATGAATTTCCAGAGTACAACATATTTTCATCCACTGGAAAATATATGAAAGTTGTGTGAATAAGGCTTGGCCCATGGATTTCTACCGTTTTCTGCATTTTGCTTAGATGATTGAACATGTAATCACAACGATCTAATTTTCAAGGGAAACTCATTGATGCATGAACGAGTATGGGGATGCATGAAAGTTTATCATAAAGAATGGGACCGTTTATTTTTATCATAAATAACGAGAACTCGGCTATATGAATTCAAAATATGTTCAAAATAGATTAACAAATGTATTACTATTTATTATTTTTAGAATATGGTCCCTTTGTTTGAACATATAACATGTATTAGTTTTTTGAAAGGTCACACTTGTCTATCTTTGAGCAAGTTCATTGTAACAATATTGATATCTTTAGATTCACCATCAAATATGTTTCCATATTCACTCGCAAAAAAATAATATGTTTCCATATTTTGTTTATTTACTATTTTATCTCTATAAAATTGATCAAACTTTAAAATTTTGTCATTTAAAAAACTAATATATCTTATATTTAAATCGAGCGGGCAATTAAAACCTAGAATAATATTATCGGTTCAGCACGTTCGTGCTCCCCTATAGGCACGACACTCGCTCATGCTAAAGGCGATAGCTGGGTCCAGCTAGTGCTTGCTCATATTTTCTAGTATATCATTTCTTTAACTGATATTTTGTACATCTTTAATACCTCTTCAGCAAAATTTCGCGTTACCAGGTATAGATGCTAAGAAATTGCCATTTGGTCAACACGAAGGTGACATGCAAGTTCCTAGTCGACTCAATCGTTTACGCGTTTAAGATTTTTCCAGGGACTATTCCATTTGCAGTTTTTTTGTTGCTAATTCTCTATTCTCTATTATTTTCTCTAACAAGAAGAAAAATGTGAATGTGAGATGTCCAGAATTGCATGTTACCGACTCTCATATTTCAGTCTAAAATTTTGCAGTTGTGCGGAAGTTCAGAATGTTACTGCAAGCCTAAAATTATGGACATTCGACAGTGACCGCTATTTGTGAAAATCTCAGTCAATATTAGCAATACACAATCTCAGTCAATGGATCCATTCAAATAATCAAGATAATGATATGGAAAGCGCCATGCGTGGCACGTACTGTTGTACGTTGAATTATATCTGCGTACAGCGATGCAAAGAGTGTAGAAAACGCAAGCGTAGACTTGACATTTCTCTTTCTTGTACGTACAGACTCTTGGCCTTTTAATACCTGCAGTCGACGGCAGCTTCCTAGCTCACAAACAGAAAGCTCAACCAGCTCATACAATGGTTAGGGTGTTGGACCTCGCTGTCGCCAGAGGCATTGCAGCCGGACACCTGCAGCACTCCCCCGGCAACGTCGTGGGTCTGATTTTCGTCTTCGTGGCCGCGGTGGCGATCGTGGCAATCGCCGTGTTCGGCTGTGCCGACGACGGGGAGGGGAAGCCGAGACGACGACGAAGCCACTGGGGAGGCAGTGGCGCAGGAGGCGGAGCAGGCTGCGGAGGAGGAGGTGGCGGCGGAGGCTGTGGGGGCGGAGGTAGCGGCGGTGGAGGATGTTGAGGAAGCGCGTCGTGCAGGGGAGCTCTTCACATGGATTTAAGTTATATATGGCCGACTGGACGTACTTCATACTGTCCAAATATCTGTATATATTGCAAACAGTATGTGTATATATATAAACTGGATCATCTTTGGCTTGTAAGATTTTTTGTGTGTTCAATGGCAACAGCTGATTCTTTTTTTTTAACACAGTACAGACGCAAGCGCTCATATACACGCGCATACACTCACCCCTATGAACGCACACACGCACACCCTATTGTCGAAGGGCCAATGGCCGAACTTTATTAGACAGAAAGAAAGAGATACAGTTCGGCCATTGGCCCTTCGACACACGCACACCCTACCCCTATGAGCACCTCCGAGAGACGGCAACAGCTGATTCTGAAGAGTCCCGGATCAAGTAAAATATGTATGAAAAAAGTGCTTTTTTTGGTTGTTTTCATAACCTTTTTTTCTTCGAAATTTGGTTGTTTACATAACCTCTGTGTGAGTAATAGTGCTCTGGAGCCTGGAGAGGACATGGTTAATAATGGATTGTTTGTTTATAAGGGCCACAGGATGGGATCCAGGCCGAATAGTACCTTTTTAATATGTCTCAAAAAAATCTAGTACTCCCTCCGTTCCAAGTAAATGTCATGATTTTAATTCAAATTTGTACAAAATCATAACACTCATTTTGAAACTAGGAATTACCTTTTTAATAAGTTCTCGAAACAGAAAATCTACCCTTTTAAGGAGAACAATCGGAGACATCAATTCAGTGTTTGGCCATCAAGAACAAAATTTATAGCAAGACAAATTCAGAAAGAAACTTAAACAAATAGATGTATTGTATTGGTACAAATAACGCTAGGTAGTGACCACGAGCGAAATATGATGGTCTGGGTTGATCTTTCACATAGCTAGCTAGGAGCCCTAACATCAATTTGAAACCCCTGACTGTCTGATCTACTGATTAAATATTCTAGATCATCTTGTCGTTCTACCGAGCATGGTTGAAAACTTTTTAGGCCTTGTACAACGTAAGGTGCTTAGGGAGATGCTTAGTAAAATAAATCGAGTTTTTATTAAGAATCAGTGCTTATCTCTACATAAGGGCTGCATAATTTAGCATCTATTCTTCACAAATAAACACCGGTGCTTAAGAAAAAATTGATTTATTTTTCTAAACACCTCCCCTAAGCACCTTGCATCGTATAACGACTTACCATGCTACTGCATCGGCCCACTCTGCTCATTGTTACCAAGACACTGCTCCAAAAGATGTTATTTCCTTTCACATAGAGCTCATGTAGCGATTCCTTTTATGGGCTAGCCCATTTAGTCAGCAGGGATCTTGGTTTGGAACCTTCTTTCAGTTTTAAATGGTTTCATGAACCTTGTCTAAAACAAAAACTGGTTTCAGGAACCTTCTTGAAGGTTCTGGACTATTTTTTATTTATGTTTGTTTTCTTAATGCTGATTTTATTTTATTTTTTGGGATTTTATTTTTACCTTTTTGCACCTTCCTTTTCATTTCTGCAAGCATTTTAATAAATTTTAGAAATTTCAAAAATTGTTAGGCTTTTTAGAAAAATGTTCATGAAATTTAAAAGATATTCGGAATTTTAAAATGGATGAAAAAATAAAAAAATTCAGAATTTTAAAAATGGTTCTGATTATGAAAGAATGCTAGAAAATTTGTATAATTGTTCGCTTTTTCAGAAATGTTCACAATTTTAAAAAATGTTCGTATTGTTGAAAATTCGTTTGGAAATTTAACAGTGTTCGCATTTTTACAAAGTTTGCTTTTTTAAAATGCTGTATTTTAGAAAAAATGTTCGCAAATTAGAAAATATTTGCATTTCCAAAATGTTAGCATTTTCAGAAAATGGTTGCATTTTTAAAAATTGTTCGCGGTTTTCATGAATAAATTATATTTGTAAAAAATGTTCATGGTTTTCAAGATAGAGTTTTTCTTGCTTTTTTACATAAACCGACCAAAAAACTAGAAACCCATTAGGAAAATATTTGCACCGTTTCCGCTCAATAGTCAATACAATCCCACTCGCTAGCAAATTCGTCGCCACTGGGCCGGCCTAATCGGGGGTGCCCCGTGCGATCGAGCGGCTACTTGACACAATTAGTGTCAAACGGGATCAGCTCCCTTGGTAGTGGCATGAGCCCCTTCTCTTGGAACGAGCAAGATTAATCTTTGATACCGGTAATTCTCCTATGGCCTACCTTTCCACATGCTTATCTTCATGGGCTCTCATTTACTAGGTCATGACATCCTCTTGGGTGGTTTCAGGGCCCACTTAGTTATTTCGTGGGGTCTTGCGATGACAACATATATAATCAGGATGGCATGCGTTACTCAAAAAACAATAGGATGGTATGGCGACAACTGTGGGGTGATGTCGAGGCAGCTCGTGTGTCTCCTTTCCATATTACTGCTCATAGTGGGGGGTGTCACTTCCCCTCTCCCTTCCTTCTTGATGGGTTCCTTCTCCTCGATCGATGTTCTTGTTTCCGGAACTATCGGGGATTGGGCTCACTGGTGAAAATTGCTCCATTGAGTTTGTATTTGGCTCGAGTGCGCCATTCCATCCTCTTGATTCCCCCTTTTCTATGAAATACTCGAATCTATTATAAAAGTTCACCCAAAGTACAAAGCACCCCAAAACATAATAAAATTTATGTCGAGTGTCTAGACTACCGAGCACGAGCCGTGGACACACCGCTATCACTGCTCACATAATGGAACCTGATTGACCTTTTCAATGTGTAGGTGTCCCTAAGGACCAGAGCGCCTAGGAGCCATAGTCATCGTCTTTGAACCATTGAATCAATATGGAGCGTGTGACACCAGATCTTGCTATTGCGCAAACCAGTGAGAAATCCTAACTTAAGTGCCCAAGGAGATGGCATATGAATCTATGTTGGAGCTCCGTCGACTCCATCCTGATGGACTAAGTCTAGGAGGACCGAGGACCGAAAGAACAACTCAAAGATGGCATGTCGCCATGTCTCCGAGCGTCACTCCTACGGGGACTAAAAACTAATCTAAACTACTAGCTGAAGCCGAGGCATCAGGATTCCTCTCCCCGCCACGAGCCACCAGAGCGGCATGCAAAGGGGTGAAGAATCCACGGGCCAGCCAGGGTGGAGCTTGTAGGGGAGAAGTTTGCCCTTTCCGCCTTTGCATCTCTCTCGATTCCACTTGGGAGATGCTCCACCTCTATCTGTTTCCACAATCTAATCAATTTTATTTCTTTCTGCTTAATTTGGTGTATCTTTGTTTGTAGCGGCATGATCTAGGGATGGGCATAGACACCTCCGACGATCATGTGAAGTTGATGCAGGTGAGCAGCCAAATCGGATCGGATTGTGTTTTCTAACCTCCACACCCTCAATGCCACCTCCACCGTAGCAGCCACATTGAACCTGCCGCATGTGTGTGCCTCGCGCATGTACAACACCCTTGCCTCCACCTTATCCTAGTCAAACCGAAAGAAGAAAAAATCCAACACCATATTGAATAAACCCAAAACTCACAATTTCCGACCACTATTGTACGTGTGTTATATTTATTTTTTACAACACACGTACAATAGTGGTCGGAAATTGTGAGTTTTGGGTTTATTCAATGGGGCGTGCTACGCGTCGGCCGGTGGATCTTTTAAAAAGATCCGCCGCCTCGCGAGCCGTCTGATTGAGTAACGCGAGCCGTCTGTTCCTCTTCTTTAATTTCCTGCAACAAGACATTTGTTGCAAAACATTTTATTTTTTAATTTCCTGCAACAAGACATTTGTTGCGGAGCTATTTCTTCTTTAATTTCCTGCAACCAGGCCTTTGCTGCGGAACTTTTTTTTCTTTAATTTCCTGTAACAAAACCTTTGTTGCGGAACTTTTTCTGCTTTAATTTCCTGCAACAAGACCTTTATTGCAGAACTTTTTTTTCCTCTAATTTTCTGCAGCAAGTCCTTTGTTGCAAAACCTACTCTTTTCTAATTTCTAAAACAAAACCCTTGTTGCAAAAGTTGCAAACACATCGTTTATCTATTTTTTCTGTAACAAGACCCTTGTTACAAAAATTACAACAACTCACCGACCACATCGTGCACTAACACAATTCGTTTTCGCTGCCGCCGTTCTGCGACAACAACTTTGCTGCAGAAACCTGGAATGGACATTGACGTACGGCTTGGTGATGTCGCTGCTGCTAGCGGTGGTGCTGCCAGGACTGTGTTGAGGTTGATGGTGTTCCACGTCGGTGTGGCAGATCTCGCCGGATTCGTCGTTCTGGTCGCCGGGAGGCGATTGGCGGCGGAGTCCAGCGTGGATGCGCTCACGCCGGCGACCTATAGGCGGTAGCGCTCGGCGACGACGACCTACATGCGGCGGCGCTCGGGAAACGACAACTTACACATCGCAGACAGTGAACGTATCTCGGCGAGGGATCCACGGCGAGCGGTGGTCGAGCTGCAGAGGGATGGGCAAATACCAGGGTGGGATCCACGGCGACCTAACCTCAGCCTGTTCGCCGGTGGCAGTGGCGCTGGCCCGTCGGGTGTGCGCAGTGGCAGCGGCCGGCTGGCAGCGCCTCAACCTGATCTTTAGCGGGGATAAGAAGATAATGCAAACGAGAGGAGAGCAGTGCTGGGAGTTGTTTCAGGAGTGGAGAAGTGCACGGGTCCACAGGGCACGTGTCGATCGTGCAAGGCGCGGACAAAGATCGTGGATCCGCCGGGTGATGGCCATCATTTCCCTTATTCAATATGGTGTTGGATTTTTTCTTCTTTCGGTTTGACTAGGATAAGGTGGAGGCAAGCGTGTTGTACATGCACGAGGCACACACATGCGGCAGGTTCAATGTGGCTGCTACGGTGGAGGTGCCATTGAGGGTGTGGAGGTTAGAAAACACAAAGTTTAGAGCGCTGCAAGGAGTGTTACTCAAGAGGAGGAAAACATATCGATCACCATGATGCTTTTTCTCTCCATCTTCTTTGACAAATATAGTGCCGCTACTTTCTTTTTACCAATTTGTGTACTTATTATTATGTTGATCACCACTACGTGTCTATAGGAGTTCATATTTATATGGTTGAACTTCAACTTTTGAGAGGATAGTGCAATGTGTACGCGATAGATGATGATCCACCTAGTCATGCAAGACACCATAGCTAGGAGATAAGTTTCCTTTTTCTTTTGAAGATAGAAAACTCTCATCGGAAAACAATTTGTGACACGCAGGGACATGACACGCATGGATGCAGCCGTGTGATCGTGTCAAGATTTAGAAAGTGGTTTTATGATTAGAGCTTAATTCTTGCGTGCATGCATATGATTTTTGGCAGAGAGTGCATGCCCCCATGCACCCTATCTCTCATGTTTTTTTCCTTTTGACTTCTAAATTTGAATTATATCTTTAAAATGAAAGTCCAAATTATATTTTCTTTGCATAGTCGTGTTCCTTGTGAGGAGAGACTTGAAATAATACCAACTTTGACTATGTTTTGACACGTTTTTTCAATTAACCAAGTTTTAACCGCTGAAACTTAATAGAAATAAACGATAAAACAATAAGTTGCAGAACTGAAACTTAAAAGTTAAAACCATGCAGGGCTCCAACGTTTTGGCAAGTTTTAAATCAATAAGTTTCTAAAAAACAAATGGAACTTGGTAAAACTCGATGAAATTTTGCAAAACTTAATATTACGAATATCAAGTTTAAATTTTTGAAACTTGATAAAAAAATTAAAAAGTGTCTAAATGTATTTAAAATTGTTCTTATTCAAAAGCACTCGTTGCAACGAAGATGAATATGCAAATGAAACTTAATTTGAAATTTCATTTCAAAAGATATAATAGCTTGTAATTTTAAGATAAAATGAAAAGGCACGGGAGATGGGATGGGTGATGCATGCAACTCCCTCAAAAGCTGGCATGCATGGATGCCAGCAAAGGCGGAGGACGAAAAAAAAATAAGGTGGGGTGAACTCTTAGGTGAATTTTCTATAGACAAGCAAGTCTAACATCTTCTTTCTTGTTGGGGACGAATCTATGAAGTAAAAATTGCTTCTTCGATTCAGGTAGCCTAAATGTGGTCAATCAAACAACATGCAGCTGTTTATTTTTTTATATATATCAGCTCGAACAAGCCCAACTGAAACAAGTATGTAAAATGCCCATAAAGAGAGATGACAAACGAACACGTCCTAGGTTGTTGCGTGGTGCGCGTCTTCATTCGTATGTGATGGTCTCGTCTGTGTGTTTGGGCACTGGAGGATAAAGCCCGATGAGTTTGTGGCCCAAGGCCCACACTATGGGCTGCACTACGTCTAGGCGTGCATGCCCCGAACCAGCGAGTGTGTGCCTGTGCTAGCTATTTTTTGCAGCGAGAAATTACAACCAGTAGCAACTAACAACATTGAACCATAGGTGTTTTTACTTCAATTCAAGGTGTGACGGCTGCCACACCTTACCCATAAGACTACCCACAATGGAAGTAACATAGGTAGTAACATAGATGCCACCTAAGCAAAAAATATGATGTGGCAACTAATTAATGAGAAGAGAGATAAATTGAGTAACTTAGCATGTTACTGTAACATAACGCATACCAAGGCAAGATGAGTCTATAAGCTAATAAATGAAAGGCTCAATGTTATTACCACTATGTTACTATCCATTGTGGAGGTAGTAAGTTAGACTAGTAACATATGCATGTTACTACTCTATGTTACTCTTCATTATGGATAGTCTAAAGGTCCTCCGCCAGTGGATGCCAGTGCGTCGGTTAAGGGATAACGACATAAACGTGCACCGTAGTGCATGCATGCCCCGGAGGTGCGTGCCCTGCGAATTCCTCAACTCTCATGCCTAGTTTAGCTTGCACTGGTTCCCGGTCAAAGTCAATAATATACTCATCGTGTTTTGGCAGATATGGTATCATCTACGTGAAGAATTTCTCTCCAACAGTTTTGTTTGAAAGCCTTGTCAAAGCTGGCGACATAATGTCGACATCCCTTGCGATAAACGCTCACACTTTCCGCACCTCCCAAACTTTCGGTCCAAAACTGGTTTTCTTTAGATGCCTACGCTACCGGGTTGGCATTACGGCATTTACCTAGTTCGGGAGATTATATCATTCCAAAGTCGACGACCCAATGTATAGAGGTACGTCTGTACATATGTTATGGAGCAAAACTGTTTCATGTTGCAGGCTTCCGGCTAGGCCCATTTGGCGAGCATGGACATGAGGCCTGCACCGACCAGCATGGAGACGTTGATGCCGAGCTGCAGCTTCCCCCTGCTCTGCACCTTGGGGTTCATGAAGTCCTCGGCCAGGAGGTCGACGAGGGCCATGTAGACCAGGATCCCCGCCGCCACGGAGTTGAGGCCGCCCTCCACCACCAGCGCCGTCGGGCTGTTCTCGTTGTACACTCGCGATATGCCATAGCCCACGGCGATACCCACCGGCGTTGTCAGACAGAAGAAGAGGATCATGGTCACGATGGACCTAGCCTTGAACTTTGCCTGCATCATCGTCACAAACCAGTCAGGACTAAATTCAATTGTATGAGGTTACAAACAGAATGGTGCTAATAATCATGGTCTTGTGAGGATATTCTTGGTTAAAAAGAGTTGGTCAAAACTAGGAGGAGATTCCTCTGAATTTGTTAAAGTGGGTTACTTTTTTTGTTCTCGAACATCTCATGACATATTCTGAATTTGTTAAAGTGGAGTATGTAGACTGTAGTTACTGATTCATTTGCTTTATTCTCCAGGCCACCCGAAGTGTTTTGTGCACTTTCTCTACTAGACATCGTTGTCGAAAAGAAAGACTAGCAGACATATATTCTCTAGATATATGTATATATATGGTTCTCTATAACATTACACGGAGGAGCATCATAGAATTCTCCCCTTTCCGAAGCACAAGTCCTAGTGTTTATTTAGATGGGCGTTACCACTTCTGATAGAGACCACACATGAAAAGTTCCAGTTAGGCATGCATAGCCATCCTTTTAAATGTTCGTACATGGATGGCAAGACTCCTAATGTTTTATTTTGCCACAAAAATAGGCAAGCAACTCGAGTAGTGGCACATTTGCATAACATGCACTCCACAGGTCACTGGTCAAATATGCTTGGTTTTGGTCAAACGATATATAATTTGGTATTACCAGCAGATATTTATTTTCTATGTGCATGGATGTTACTTGGACAAGAGTAATGCTACACATGCATACAATAACTACGTGATTTAAAGTAGCAAGAAATGTGATGGGTTAGGATTGGGGACAGGGGGAGGAAGGGGGCCACCCCCGTTAAATTCAAGGCGGGAGCCCCGCAAAAACAAAATCAAGGGGGAGAAGATTTAGTTTAGGACGTTTACGTAATCTTTTGTAGGCTTTTAGATGTACGATTATTATGATTTAACTTCCGATATTTATGTGATTGTGTAAATAAATGTTTATCAAATCATGTCCGTGGTTTAACTTATATTTTAATAAACAAGTTTGGTAAATAAATTAAAATGAAATTGATTCAGTCTATAAATTAAGGTGTTGGATATCATACGAAAAGGTTGGACGAAGAGGTGGTGGGATATATAGAGATAGAGAAAGAGAAGTGTGGAGGTAGAGATAACTTCTGAAAAACTGCCACAAACCCCATAACGTCCATGGGTGTACCTGAACTATGCAGCCACCAAGGCCCATTCCCTCGAACATCTGGTGGAAGCTCAAGACGACGACGAGAGGTTTGATTGTTTCCGGGTCCTGAGACGCGCCGAGGGAGATGCCATGATCACCGAGTGCACCACAATACCCAACTCAAGTACCTACAAATACAACATCGTCATCGACCCGCAAAAAAAAAATACAACATCGTCATCGTCTTGTCACAAAAAAGATTAGTAGTACAAAAGTATTACGAGATGACTCGTACCAACCTGAGAGATTACGCGATGCCGGACCGTGTCCTTTTCGTCCTCGGCGCCGCCAACGGCCGCAACGAGCGCCGCCGACCCGTGGGCGTGGCCGTGGGTGGCGTGCGTGTGCACGTGTACCTCGTGCTCCCCGCCCTCGTGACGGCGCGCTTCCTCGCTGGCGGCGGCAGCGGCCTGTTTCTCCTCGTCCACGACGGCGGCGCTGCTGCCTATCGCCCCGTGGGCCCCGTCCTTGTTCAGGTGGGCGCGCGTGAAGTACCCCTTGGCGACGGTGTCGACGACGAGCGTGCCGATGTCGCCGACCATGGCCCCTAGCCCGGCGAAAGGGAAGTCCTGCCACGGCCCGTCGGAAGGCAGGCAGGGCGACGTGAGGTTCTCGAACGCGTCGGGGAGGATGTGGATGAACCCCGTCGCCAGGATGACCCCCGGCGCGAACGCCTTGACCAGGAAGAAGACGTCGCCCTCGGGCCGGAGCGCGGGCACGCGCCACCCCAGCACGGGCAGGGAGCAGCCCAGCGCCCCGCAGACCAGGATGGAGAAGAAGGCCGCGATTTTCAGAGGGTTCGCCCGCGCGCGGTCCTGTGCCGCCGACTCCGGCGACCCGCAGTCATCATCGCCCCGCACGGCGGCGACCAAGAGCAGCGCCACGACGGTCGCGAGGAGGGCGGCGGCACGAGGGAGATGAGGAAACGGAGGAGCTTCTTTGCAGCTTAGCGACACTGGTTGCCGGGTTTATATATAGATGGAGCCTTGGAGGCCGGAACAGCTCTGCTGCAGACCTCATGTCGTCATCGCCCCGCACGCCGGCGACCAAGAGCAGCGCCACGACGGCCGCGAGGAGGGCGGCGGCGCTCGGCTTCATGGCTAGGCTAGCTGTAGTGAATTCGTGATGCGCGCGAGTGGGCGACGACGGGAGGGAGATCAGGAAACGGGAGAGCTTCTTCGCAGCTTAGCGACACTGGTTGCCGGGTTTATATATAGACGGAGCCATGGAGGCCGGAACACGAACAGCTCTGCCGCAGACATCTTTAGGGTTTACTAGCAAAAGAGCCCGGCGTTGCAACGGTTTAGAATTAATAAATTTGTGGTTTAAAATCGGACCAATCAAAAAACTTGATGAACGAGATTGTCAACTACCATAAAATGTTTTACAATCTCTACTCCTAAAGTGACAGTTGGTAGCCGGCGTTCACCGGTCTTTTTTCGTCCATCCTCCCACCACTGCCTGGTTTATTTTCGTCTCCCACCTCCACGAAACAAAATCAGCCCCCGCTACTAAAAAGAACCAGCCCCCGCACAACACGTAACGTTGGTTCACGCTCTTACACATCGCTACGAAAAAAAACCAGCCCCTCGCTACGAAAAAAAAGCCAGCACACCCACGCGAAAAAAACCCTCCACATCTATAGCGAGGGATCGTAGCTAGGGATCCCTCGATCGCATATCACCGCCGCCGCCGCAATACACGAACGCACAACGCCTCCTTACGCCGCCGCCGTCATCATCGCCGAGGGGATCCACCGGACCGCCGCCGTCATCAACGGCGTACAGGATCACCGCCGTCATCAACGGCGTACAGGATCGCTGCCGTCACGGATCTTCTATACCGCCGCCGCCGTCATCGACGGGGTACAGGACCGCCGCCGTCGCGGAGGCGGCCGAGGTTCACCGCCGACACCATCAAGGTTCGATAGGGGCATCATCCCATTAAGGTTTGGAGGTTCATCTAACCGTACGTTAATTTCTGTACAATCTCAAGCATGCCGTCCCATGGACGTCCTTCATCCGAGCTGCATACTTCAATACATCCGAGCTGCATACCCAAATACATCTGAGCCCCTCTACTGTACATGGTTCGGGATCTACCAAAACTTGAGTCTCCAGACTCTATCTTATACGTAGTTGCAGCCCCTCTCCTGTAGTTTGTTCATGATCTACCAAACCTTGAGTCTCCAGACTGTATCAATACCAAGATCTACCAAAACTTGAGTATCCAGACTCCAGACTGTATCAATACCAAAACATAAGACAGAGTTAAATATTTTGCTAAAGGAATTTTGTTCATCTGGTAATGTTGTTTTCTGTTATATGTGGCTGACAAGATGTACACAATAAGAACATCGAGAAACTAAATATTTAATGTGTCTATACTCACATTCTGTCGCCCCCGGCACCTTACATTTGTCTTATGTCCACTTGATCCAGGTTCAGTTGATGAGCCTACAAAATGATTACACTTCTTTTTGTAAATAACAATGATAGGTCTGATTGAGCTACTCATTCATTGTAGGTATGGGTAATTCAAAAAGCAAGGCAACTGAAGATGCCAAAGGTTCATATGTACCTACAGGTATATGTTCCGCATACAAATTAAGGTATTCATGTCAAAAACCATACGCAACGAGATTTTTTGATGCAGGCAATATAGATGTGGCAAATATTGATGAAGACAATGCAAATGACATAGCCGTAGCAGACAATGCTGACAACAATTACTCTATTAAACCAGGCATGAGTCTTTGTGAATTAATTACTCTATGACGGTGGTTTGATAAGCCTAAAAAATGATGATAGCATAGGCTCATTCTTCTGGTTTTCCTAAAAAAATACACTTCTTTCTGTAAATAACAATGATATTCATTGTAGGTATGGGGAATTCAAAAAGCAAGGCAAGGCAAGCTACCAAAGGTTCAGATGTACCTACAGGTATATGTTCCGCATACAAATTAAGGTATTCATGTCAAGACCCATACGCAACGAGATTTTTTGATGCAGGCAATATATATGGGGCAAATATTGATGAAGACAATGCAAATGACATAGCCGTAGCCGACAATGATGACAACAACTACTCTATTGGACCAGGCATGAGTCTATGTGAATTAATTAAACATGTTTTTTTGTTCACATGTACCGACATTTGTATGTAATCAATCATACCTTACAGAGTACGAGGGGGACGAGTTGGCGTCACATGGATCAAAAAAATTACATGTCGGAGTGGATATTACTACCTCCTCTAGAATTCATAATGACGCTTCATTGTCGGCTACGGCTAATCTCACACAGAATCATGCCACGAGTTTGGAGTCAAATTCAGATGGTATTATCTGATCCGTGTTTCCTATGAAGGAATTTGTGCTTTTTGGTGTTCTCTTCATATATATACCGGGCATGCTACACGGTTAATTGCTTTTGTGTTGTTCCTTTATCTGTAGATTCTACAAATAACAATGAGATGACTCTTGTAGATCTTGATGTGAGGGCGAGTGAAAACGATGTGGGAAATCGGCTGGGGAGTATTGCTCTACCCGATGACTACAAAAAGGAGCAGCAAAAGGCCCGGAGGCGAGCTGCTTATCGTATGAAAAAAGAAAAGGAAGCGGCCAGGCTTCGAGATGAAAATCAGCCTTCCCCTACATTGTCTGGTAACTACGTTCATTGTCTGTTATAGCAATTAATACATATGAAGTAGCTTGCATCAATTCCTTGAAGTTATATGCTAAATCTATTATGTGGACAATAATTAAGAACCAGTAAATCAAACTCTGTCTCGTTAGGCATCCTTGACACTTAATAATTCATACATTTGCTGCTAAGGCTAACTCTCATGTAGCAGGTTTCATTTATGACAACAAACGATGTGTTCTGCCATGTGACGAGGAAGATAAACGGGAGCATGATCTGCAAAATCTTGCACCCCCCGCCTCTCGATGATATCACGAATGTTCATCAACCTTGCCATGCAATACGAGGTATGATTATTGACAACAAACTATGTGTTTTAATTTGTACATTATTGTTGAACAAACAACTTTTATGGGGGGATCTTTACGATGTCGCTACATGCGTTATACTTTAGGAATGATTTGCTGAGTATGCTTTCCCTACATGCATTATACATTTGCTATAATATTGTGATATGTTTCATCGTTCCACACCGTATGTATATGTAGTCCCTCCGTCCTAAATTACTTGACGCGGAAATGGATGAATCTAAAAATATTACAAATGTATGACGTTCATATCATAGATTTACGCGATGTCATGAATTTTTGAATATGTTTTCATAATGATGTTGAACCAGCCAATCCAACTAGCTCCAGTGTTACATCATTCTCACATGATTATGCAACATTGTCTTCGTCAACTACACTCAATCATGATGAAAATGTGCTCCCCTTACGATATCAGGTAGCGTTTTTATTTGTTTTATGTTTCATCATAATGATGTAGCATTGTACTTGAATAGTGATTTTCTGAGTATGATGACACTTTCTTGTTGAAACAGCCAACCCAACTCACATGACACCAGGAGCTGTTTTGAAGAAGGCAGATAAAGAAGCTAGGCAAATTCCTGGTCCAATTGGACGCAGAAAAAACTTGACTGACGAACAAAGGGAGCAGATAAACGCAAAGAGGCGGGCTTCTTATCGGAAGAAGAGAGATATGCTTATCCCAGATGAAACACTTCCTCCCCTTACGATATTAGGTAAGATTGTACTATCTTAAATCTATACGATGCTACTTCATATATTTTCTTGTCGCATAAATGGATGTATTTATAACTAAAAAATAGGCTACATATTCCGTTCTGCGTCAACTATTTTCGGACGGAGGGAGTATTACTTAATCGTATTATAGATTGACGCGGCGTCGCACTCTCCAGTCTATGCAAAGAGCCGAGCTTCTTATAGGAAGAAAACATATATGCTTATCCCGGCTGTAAATCTGGAGACCCGCACGTTATCAAGTAAGATTGTGATATGTTTCATCATTCCTTTTAGTATGTATATGTAGTCCCTCCGTCCTAAATTACTTGACCCGGAAATGGATGAATCTAAAAATATTACAAATGTTGACGTTCATATCATAGATTTACGCGATGTCATGAATTTCAGAATATGTTTTCATAATGATGTTGAACCAGCCAATCCAACTAGCTCCCGTGTTACATCATTCTCACATGATTATGCAACATTTTCTTCGTCAACTACACTCAATCATGATGAAAATGTGCCTCCCCTTACGATATCAGGTAGCGTTGTTATTTGTTTTATGTTTCATCATAATGATATAGCATTGTACTTGAATAGTGATTTGCTGACTATGATGACACATTCTTGTTGAAACAGCCAACCCAACTCACATGACACCAGGAGCTGTTTTGAATAACACTAAAGAGGCTAGGCAAATACCTGGTCCAATTTACCTGGTCCAATTGGACGCATAAAAAACTTGACTGACGAACAAAGGGAGCAGATAAACGCAAAGAGGCGGGCTTCTTATCGGAAGAAAAGAGATATGCTTATCCCAGATGAAACACTTCCTCCACTTACGATATCAGGTAAGATTGTACTATCTTACATCTATACGATGCTAGCATATATTTTCTTGTCGCATAAATGGATGTATCTATAACTAGAAAAATAGGCTACATATTCCGTTCTGCGTCAACTATTTTCGGACGGAGGGAGTATTACTTAATCGTATTATAGATTGACGCGATGTCGCTCGCTCCAGTCTATTTAAATAATGAATTGATGAACGTGTTTTCGTAATGATGTTGAACCAGCCAACCCAACTAGATCGAGCGTTACATCATTCTCACTTGGTGATGCAGCATCGCCTTCTTCAACTACACTAAAAAATGATGAAAATCTGACTCCTCTTACGATATCAGGTAATGTTATACCATGTTATATGTTACATGAGAATGATGTAGCATAGTTTGACTATATGTCACTGTCTGCATTATATTTGAATAATGAATTTCTGAGAATGATAAAACACTATTGTTGAACCAGCCAACCCAACTAGCTCCAGCTATACATCCTTTTCAATTGATGATGCAACATTGTGTCCGTCAAACACACTCACACCTGGTGTCATTCATGAGAAAGACCTAGCTCCACCTATCGATCGTTCTCCCATTACACCAGAAGTTGTCTTGAATAACACCAAAGAAGCTAGGCAAATACCTCCAATTGGACGCAATAAAATCTTGACTGACGAACAAAAGGAGCAGATAAATGCAAAGAGGCGGGCTTCTTATCGGAAGAAAAGAGATATTCAATTCCCTGATGAAAATATTCCTCTCCTTCCGATATTAGGTACGATTATAGTATGTGGAGCTTAATCGTTGCATAGGTTGACGTGTGTTGCTAGCTTGATTAATAATAAAGAATAAATTTCTGAATAAGTTTTCCCAATGATGTTGAACCAGCCAACCCAACTAGCTCCAGCAATGCATCATTGTCGCATGATGATGCAGCTTTACCTCCTTCAAATACACACAACACTGATGGCATTCATGACAAAGCCCTAGCTAAGAGGAACTATGATAAAGAACGCAATTCTAATATAACAGACGAGCAAAGGGAGCAGAAGAACGCAAGGAGCCGAGCATCTAAACAGAAGAAACGGAGCGAGGGAACGATCGATGTTCAAGGGCAAAATCAAAAGCAACGAGAGACACACATGCAGCGTCGAAAAAGCATGTCTGCTGATGAGAAGGGGGAGTCAAGCGCTCAGAGAAAGGGAAATTACCATAGAAGGAAAAACACCCCGTGTGTAGAATCTATCGCAATGCCACGGCCAGATCTAGCTAGCACCTTCTCTGGCTATCGGGTTTCCACCTCTCGCGCATCACCCGGTGGTCAGGCCGCCGAAACTGCCGGGGCTAATTGCGCCCCATCGATGACCATGCCGGCTTACACCACCGGAACCGATGGTATATTGTCACAATCTTTTGAACGAAATATAGTTTTACCCTCTTTTGCTTACTATCTCTACAATGTTGCAGAAGACATGGGGGCATTCCTAAGCGGCCTCATGGACGATAACCCGATACCACCCGACTTCATGGATGATGAGTATTATCTATTTGGCGGGCAAGGTACGGTCAACGGTGAATTAGCAGATCGTTTGACTCTTGATTTATTTGAAATAATTGTAGATGATGTTCTAAATGCGGTGTTTGAACAAATGCCCGCAGGATCCGATGTGGATATCATGGATGGAGATGAAGACACGAACATGTCTAGCGCTGAGTGTATCGACATTGATCCGTTCGACTTTGTCTACTCAAACCTCCCAGACAGCACACACATCCTGAAGCATGCCGCGAACTGCGACCACTGCAAGGCCAAGAAGTTTGAGTCCGAGACCGACGGCTTCTGCTGTCGCAATGGGCAGATCGAGCTCAAGGAACCGGATCCCGTCCCCGAGCTAATGAGGCTTTGGTCCAGCACGGATGGAGACTCTAGACACTTTCGGGAGTACATACGGTTCTTCAACGGCCACTTCGCGTTCACAACCCTGGGCGCCAGCCTTGATGAGAACTACACAAACATGAAGTCTGGGGTGTACACGTTCCGGGCGCACGGCACCATCTACCACAACGTGCATTCCTTCGGGCCAAGCTCACGTCCAGAACATCTCCAGTTGTACTTCTACGACGACGACCCTAACCTGACCCATCGCAAGGCTGCCACCAAGCAATTGGACCAAAATGTCGTCAAGGAGTTAGTTGACATACTCCGGGGAAACCTGTACTCCCAACAATTTAGGAGTTTGGGTGCACACAAGGATAACCTCGACAATTACAGGATAGACCTCAACACCGACCAGAGGCTTGACCAACGTAGATATAATAGACCGGTGTCTTCTGAGGTTGCTGCAATCTGGGTCGAGGGTGCTGACCTAGCGAAAAGGTTTGATCGTAGGATTACACTCTGCAGGAACGACAACCAGAGGCACAGTATACGTGTGACTGATGCCTCATATGACCCGCTGTCTTATCCTCTCTTCTACCCAAGGGGGAGCTCGGTTGGCTTCCGAAACTGCCTAAACGTAATGTCCCTTGGGAGGTTGTACAACAACCAAGAGGGGGCCATGACGATAAGGAGGATGCAGGTAGGCCCTTTTTTATTCTCTCGTTCTGAAAATAATATAATTCGCATATGAATACTAATTTCATAGTTACACAACCATTTGCAGAGGGGAATAGCAGGTTGTGCGTGTCCGTGAGAGACTACTATTGTTACAGGCTGCAGACACGACCTGCGATATTCAATCCCATACTTTGTGGAGCTATAACTTCCGGGGAGACGCGAGCAAGCGCTGTTGGAGTAAGGATAGTGCTCCCTGGAACGTACCCTGGTGGTGGCCGCGACATGAAGCGGAGGCATATGGATGCCATGGCAATTGTCCATACGTACGGGAAGCCTGACATTTTCTTGACCATGACCTGCAACCCCAACTGGGAAGAGATATCAAACGAGTTGTTTCCTGGTCAGACAGCACAGGACCGACCTGATCTGGTAGCTCGCGTGTTTTATGGCAAGCTAGAGGCTATGAAAGAGATGTTGTTCAAGAAGCATATCCTGGGTGTTGTTGTTGCGTATGTATACGTAGTCGAGTTCCAGAAAAGAGACCTCCCCCACGCACACTTTCTGCTGGTCATGGATTCGTCATATAAGCTCGTCGTTCTGGAGCAATACGACCGAGTCATTTCCGCTGAGCTCCCAAACAAGCAGAAGTATCCAGAACTCTACGCCTTGGTGGTCAAACATATGATGCACGGACCATGCGGTGCTCTGAACCCCAAGAATATGTGCATGCAACAGAATGAGTGCAAGTGCAGGTACCCACGGGCGTTCAATGAGAACACGGCACAAGGCAAGGACTCATACCCAGTTTATCGGCGTAGAGACGACGGTCAAAGTGCTAAGGTCCGGGGTAAAATGTTGGACAACAGATGGGTTGTGCCTTATAACCCTTACCTTCTGCGGATGTTCAATTGCCACATCAATGTTGAGGTCTGCTCCAGCATAAAGGCCGTCAAATACCTTTACAAGTACATATACAAGGGCCACGATAGGGCTTCTTTCAGCATCGATCAGCCCGACGCCGATGGCAACATTGATGAGATCAAGAGATACGTCGACGCGAGGTGGGTTACTCCTCCGGAGGCAATGTGGAGGATTTTTGGCTTCCCCCTATGGGGGAACTCCCCGTCTGTCCTACAGTTGCCGCTTCATCTCCCGAATATGCACATGCTGGCATTCAATGAGCAAGTTGACTTGACAAATGTCCTCGCCTCTGAGAATGCTTCAAAATCCATGTTGACGGAGTATTTCAAGGCTAACCAGGACCACCCCTGGGCTAGGCATATATTGTACAAGGATTTTCCTGGGAGCTTCACATGGCAGAGAACGAAGTATTGGAAACCGTGGGTGGAACGTTATCAAATAGGTCGAATCATGTCCGCCAATCCAGCAGAGGGGGAGCGATACCATCTGCGTGTGCTACTAAACCATGTCGCGGGCAAGACATCCTTTGAAGACCTTCTCACCATGGACGGCGTTCTATGTGGTAGCTTTCGAGAGGCTGCTGAGAGGTTAGGACTCATCGAGGCAGACAACACGCTCGACGATTGTCTTACTGAGGCGGAGCAGTGGGCGATGCCATGTTCACTCAGGAGGCTTTTCACAACAATCTTGGTGCATTGCGAGCTAGGCGATGTGCGCGGTTTATGGGATAGGCACCTCGAGCTTATGTCTGATGACTATCGTCGATCACACAAGTGTCCGAATGAGGTGGAGCAGATGGTGTTGCTAGACATTAGGGGTATGTTGCAGTCCATGGGGAAAGACATAGTAGATTTCCCTCTTCCGTTGATCGACGATGAGTTCGACCCGACCGGGGGCGAGGCAAGAGAGGTGATTGAGGAATCCAACGTCGAGTTTGACGTGAACAACACAAATTTGGCTTCGTCGCTAAACTTGGAGCAGAGGGTTGCATACGACGAGATACTAGCAGCAGTTGACCGCGGTGCTGGAGGTGTATTCTTTGTTGATGGCCCAGGAGGTACAGGGAAGACCTTTCTGTATAGGGCACTACTCGCCAAGGTTCGGAGCGAGGGCAACATCGCTATCGCTACTGCGACGTCTGGTGTTGCCGCTTCTATCATGCCTGGTGGAAGGACTGCCCACTCGAGGTTCAAGATCCCATTGAGTTGCGACGATGGTGCCTCATGCAGCTTCGCCAAGTAGAGCGGTACCGCAAAGCTACTAAGGATGGCCTCGTTGATACTGTGGAATGAGGCCACAATGACTAAGCGACAGGCAGTCGAGGCACTGGACAACAGCATGCGCGACATCATGGGAAGACGGGACCGACCCTTTGGAGGAAAGACTGTTGTTTTCGGCGGGGACTTCAGGCAGGTGCTACCTGTCGTCAGGAGGGGGTCCCGGGGTCAGATAATCGATGCAACCCTCCGAAGTTCTCACCTCTGGAAGGGTATGCGCCAGCTAAGGCTCGTCACCAACATGAGGGCTCATAATGACACGTGGTTTGCGGATTACCTGCTTAGGGTAGGCAATGGCACCGAGGAAGTTGACGATCAAGGCAACATACGACTCCCTGAAGATATTTGTGTGCCGTCTACAGGCGAGGTGGACGACCTGGAGAAGCTGATTGACCATGTATTTCCTGGTCTAGATGACAACATGTCCGATCCCAATTACATGACTTCTCGCGCGATCCTCTCCACCACGAACGACAACGTCGACAAGATAAACATACGCATGATAGAGCGTTTTAAGGGAGAAGAAGTAATCTACCATAGCTTTGACAGTGCAGAGGACGACCCATATGGCTACTACGCTCTCGAGTTTCTGAACGGATTGACGCCCAACGGACTGCCTCTGCATGCACTCAAACTTAAGCTGAACTGCCCTGTCATACTTCTGAGGAACATTGATCCGGCCAACGGACTGTGTAACGGCACGAGGCTTGTTGTTTGAGCTTTCGAGAGGAACACCGTTGACGCAAAAATCGTGATTGGGCAACACGCATGTAGGAGGGTCTTCCTTCCTCGGATACCCCTATGCCCATCTCACAATGACATGTTTCCATTCAAGTTCAAGAGGAAGCAGTTTCCTATAAGGCTTAGCTTTGCTATGACGATTGACAAGGCTCAAGGGCAGACCATACCAATTGTCGGTGTGTACCTACCTACTCCGGTGTTCTCTCATGGTCAACTATATGTCGCGTTGTCTCGAGCGACCGCGAAGAGAAACATAAAGATCCTCATTGAGAAGGAGAAGGAGAAGGGAAAGAAGCAAAGCAGTAAATCAAAGAAGCGAAAAAGAACTGTCGTGTCCTTACAGACCTCGATGAAGAACATCGTCTATAAGGAAGTCCTTACAGGGTGAAACTGGTAGGATTTGTATGTCACAGGGAATTTGTTACTCTTTGTTGGTTTTGCATGAGATATTTATCTTTGGTTGTTAGCAATTGAGTTTTATGATGTTTATAAAAAACTCAAACATTCAAATAATATTGCCTCATATTTGTGACTTTGCATATTGTCTGTTTTTACTGTATGTGACAACCTGGTACATGCATTATGTGTTTTTAAATAGCATGTATTATGTGTTTTTAAACAGGATGTAATATAATTTGTAGTGATTCGTAAGGCAGATTGATAATATATTGCGTCTTAGGCAGATTGGTCTTATTTTTGTCTACTGTGTTATTTTTTTCCCTTATGCAGAATAAATCTGGGTGCTTGATTCGGTCCCTCGATGAGTAAGAACATACTCCAATGTTTATGTCGTAGTTGAGCAGGTTTTACAAAACTAGCAAGTCGTCCTTCATTGGCGGCGCAAATACATCTCTCACATTCCCTGAGATATAGAGATATAGAGTATATACTATCTCTCCTTCCTAATAAGATGCTATAATTCAAAGTGTATAATTCAAAGTATGAATGTTAAAAGATATTGAACATTGCAAGATTATATTTTTCTTCTCCCCTTTATTATGTTACATCATGGACATAAATATGAATATTATAAGATGGTACTCCCTCTATAAAGGAGTATAAGAGCGTTTAGATCACTAAAGCAGTGATCTAAACACCCAGCAGTCAGCACTACACACTTGACATGTGTGGAAAGGTGGAAGTTACCTTTTTCTTGGTGATTGTAATTACTGATGTCTCATGGTTAGGATAATAAGTATGCAATTTGTGATGCTTTTGTTTTGGTACAATTTGTTTTGATACAATTCTGTCAGGTGACATTTGTTTTGTTTTCTCTGATCAGAGCTTGCTCTGTGTCCATCTATAGAAGAAAAAATTGGGGCCTAAAATGACATTTATGTGCCATGGCACAATTGATTTAAGTTTTTTGGAGCAAACAGAATTGTATATATCATGAGAATATTTTTCTAAACATGTTCACGGAAATTACATTTATGTTGGATCATTCAGAATTTTCCTAAGCTCACCGGTAACGCCTATGTGCATGATAATAATTGATTGGATATTATCATGCAGGTTGACCATCCATACAATTGAAGGGACACGTCTTGATTTTAACATTATGTGTTGATTTTAACTATACAAATTTTTAAGGCCCGTGGCAACGCACAATTCTCCCTGTTTTCCTTCTTCAGTAAAAACTTGCCAAAATAGGCAACAAATTAATTATGGTACAACCGAGCCAAAACTGGAACCCTTTGATTTGTTTCCTTGTTTTAATTTCTCTTTAATGCAAACGATACAAGGAATGAACCCTTTGATTTGTTTCCTTGTTTTAATTTCTCTTTAATGCAAACGTCCCAACGATTTCCTTATGACAGGGCAAGAACTTTCCAAAGATACGAAACATAGATAGGAAATATATCCCACGCTGACTCATTTGGTATGGAATCATGCACGAATGGAAGGATAAGGGCCACCTTCCGATTCCTACCTCATCATATAAACGTGCATGTGCATGTAGTGAGTCCATCCAGCTCTCATTGCCTCCTAGCTAGCATCTCGTCCATCACGCGCCAATGGAGCCAGTTCCTATGCCAATGGAGGCATTGCCCAGCTTTGTTGGCGTCAACGATGCCGTTAAATTCATCTTCGACTATATCACATTTTCCTCAGGCTCTGAGGTTTTAGAGTATGCATCTATACTTTTTTTGCATCCAGTACACATATGCTTTGAACGTCTCTAGATGCAAGGTACAGTCAACATGTCGAGTTAGCTAATAAGATCATTATGAGCCCCATATTTTAAGTCTATATGTTTTACTTCGATTAGAGTTGCTTAGACAGATTTAATTATTGTGGCCTGTTTGGATCTCATTAATATGTGTGCAAGGTTTACTTAAGAAAACAACAACGTGTTTGGAAGATTTAATCACCGGGAACACACGTTTAGTGCATATCATTATATTTCTGTCGGTCAGCATCGACATGGTACATTTAGTGGAGACCATATAGAATCGGCATACATTTCAGCCTTTACTACTGTGACTGCCATTGAAAATGCCGTGCCAGACTCGAATCACTTCCTAATAGTTGTTATAAATAAGATGCTACTGCTTGCCTACACATTAAAGTGCTACATTTTTTACTACCCTGATTTTGTAATAGCTTCACCACCAAGTAGGCTTGTTAGTGAACTCATCAATGTAGTTAAAACTAAAACCATGGTTTCTAACAAATACTCGTGTATTATTAAATAAAGTTGATACCAAACGCACACTAAATCTGCATCAAATTGAATGCAGCGAGTGATATTTACTGCTATTAAATTATGTTAAATCGTATAAAGGTTTTTGTCTTTACATAGTATGAAAGCAGAATATATTATAGTGATTTCAAGCTCTTCTTGATCATGTTAAATTAGAGTTTTACTACTGTCGGCGTACGACACCTATGGGATCGAGAGGATCCCTTTACGGTTCGGCAGGGAGAAAGGCTTGCACAAAGAGCAGATCCAACGAACAACGCGAGGAATTTTTACCCAGGTTCGGGCCGCTGAGAAGCGTAAAACCCTACTCCCGCTTTAGTTGTATTGGATGTGTTTATGCCCAAGCTTCAGGAGCGCCATGTGATGAACAATACCCAGCCGCTACGCATGCAGAATGGGCCAGAAGGTCCTCCCCTCTGGGGCTCGAAGCTCCCCCCTGTAGCTCCGCCTTGGGCCTCCTTTTATACGTTCGAAGGGGTCACCAACAGTGGCGTACAGAACATACATGAGGTGTAAAGTTGCTACAGTGTTTACATAAATATCACTGACATCTTAGGGCAGACACATTAAATGCTCTGTTGAGGTGTCCCTTAGCTTCTTGGGGGCGGGAAAAGGGTCCGTCCCATTAGCACCGCTTAACCCCATCCGCCGTTGAAGCCATGACACACGTCCAGGAGGACAAACCCCGTCTGACAAGCTGGTCGCTGCACTGGAGCGGTGGCAAGGTGGCGGGATCTTGCCGGGTGCGAATCTTGCCGGGTCTTCGCTAGCCATCCCGGCAAGCATCTTGCAGGGGTCCCAGCCTTCGGTCTTCTGTGTTATGATCATCGGCTTGAATGCCTTCTTGATAGCATTGTGATTGTTCCCAGTTGTCCCCCGGCAAGCATCTTGTCGGGAGTCCAACATCGGGTCTTCTCGGTGACCTGCCTGGAGGTCTTCTCCCAGGAAGGCTTGCTTCCCGGAAATCCTGATCTTGCCGGCCTTTGAGCTTGCCAGTGATGCGTAGGCTTGTTCCCGGCAAGTAATCCTTGCCAGAAACCTGGGTGCTAGATGTGGCCCATAAGTGGATTTCTTCTCTGCCATGCCCTTCCCGCCTGGGGGCTGCAACTTGCCGGTGCGTGTCCAGGGCTAGTGAACACCCCCTGTTTACTACCCCGACAGGAGCCCCCGGGCCTGGGCCGGACAAGCGCACATAGTGTTTGTCTGGGCTAGGCCCAAAAACACGCACCGGTACACGCGCGGCGAGAAGTAACCGTCACTCATGACTTTTTAACTGCACGCTGATAATGACGCAAGAGAGCTTGTGGTTTGCCGGGCCTTGGGCTAGCCGGCAGCATGGGCAGAAAAAGCAGGACGGCAGCAGAAGTCGTGTGCTCGAAAGGGAGTGCCACACCGTGCGACAAAGAGCCAGCCCCCGAGCCTTCCCCATAAAGGGTACCGCGGGTGCGGTGCACGATTCGTACAGTCATCCCTGCTGTCGCCGCCGTCTACTGCGAATGCCTCACTGCCGTCTTGCCGGCCTCCAGCACGGCGCCCTTGGCTTTCTCGGCTGCCGCGTGCCGCCGAGAATAAGCAACCGCCGAGACTGAAGTACTTTCTGCATACTTGTTGCTGCAATGGCGCATGTAAAGAAATAATTAATCTTAGTCAGGCCAATCTTTATGTATGCAAGACATGTTTCTTTATGCTAAATGAATGTTGCTTCCTTCTTGATTAATTCCGTCCTTGCATATATCTTATATCCTACGCTGTTTGGAAACCCTACCGGTGCGCACGTTTACCGCGAGCGCTAGGTGCGGGACTTTAGCAGCCTGCTGGAAACGCCGCCGCCGGCAAGGCGACTTGCCGGGTCAGAATGCGGCTGCTAAGCCTGCCGAGCGGACTCGAGGCGAAACTAGAGCGCGGGCTCACCACGACAAGGTTCCTTCGCGTGCAGATTGACGTACAAGGACGAAAAATCAATCAAGACGACCGATGCTTGCCGGGAAGCTTTCCGGTGCGCACGCTCCAGTCGGCAGTGCTTGGAGGAACGGGTCCTTAGCGGCTTGCCGGGAACGCCGCCTCCCGAAAAGGTTTACCTTCCCGGTGTCTGTACAGCCGCCTAAGTTGTCGAGCGGACTCAAGACAACTAGGGGCGCTATTGGCCCCGGGAAGGCTCCTTCGCATGTAGGTGTAAGGAGCAAGTGAGGACAGCAAAAGAAATGCAATTGTCACAAGTTTTTGTAACTTAGCTTTTCCTGCTGTTCATCCCGCATAGCGAGGCCGCGCTCGTGGGACACTGCCAGCCCCCGAGCCCGCCTTCCATGCGTATCTTTGCATCTTTCCGATGCGCACGCTCCAGTCGGCAGCGCTTGGAGGAACGGGTCCTTAGCGGCTTGCCGGGAACACCGCCTCCCGAAAAGGTTTACCTTCCCGGTGTCTGTGCAGTCGCCTAAGTCGTCGAGCGGACTCAAGACAACTAGGGGCGCTATTGGCCCCGGGAAGGCTCTCAGCTTTTCCTGCAACACTGATTGGACATGTAATGCCACGACAGCGTTTTAGCACAACAAGTTAATTAGCTTCTGGCTATGATTAATTTACTGTAATCTGACTTCTGTTGAATGTTCCCTTGCTTGCCGGAACACTTTCCGGTGCGCACGATCCAGTCAGCAGCGCTTTGAGGAACGGATCCTTAGCGGCTTGCCGGGAACGCCGCCTCCCGAAAAGGTTTACCTTCCCAGCTTTAGTGCAGCTGCTCACATCGCCGAGCGGACTCGAGGCGACTAGGAGCGCAACTAACTCTGGGGAGGCTCCTCAGCATACGGGTTTACGCAGAAATCCGAAAATAAAATCATCGAGCCTTTTCCTTGAACAATTGCATTTTTGTACAATGAATCCCTACGCTTGCTGGAATACTCCCCGAATGCGCATGTTCCGGTCGATGGCGCTTAGTATCGGGTCCTGTCTAGCAGCCTATCGAGAACGCCGCCTCTTTAGGAGTTTAACGCTCTAGAGACAACCGCAGCTGCATCTGTGTTGTTGGGCGGACCCAGAGCAACCAGGAGCGCAGAGTGTTTCCAGAGCGCTCCCTCGCGCACAAGTTATACAAAACTACCATCAAGGATAAGGCTACACGACAAAAAGCAATCAAAGCTTTAGGACTTAGCTTTCTGTAAGTAGAGCGAAGTCGCCATGGACGATGAAGCTGATGCGCTGACCGCTAGATCAGGTTCACGCAACCTTTCCCCCTACCTGGCGCGCCAAAGATGTCGGCGTACAACACCTATGGGATCGAGAGGATCCCTTTACAGTTCGGCAGGGAGAAAGGCTTGCACAAAGAGCAGATCCAACGAACAACGTGAGGGATTTTTACCCAGGTTCGGGCCGCTGAGAAGCGTAAAACCCTACTCCTGCTTTAGTTGTATTGGATGTGTTTATGCCCAAGCTTCAGGAGCGCTATGTGATGAACAATACCCAGCCGCTACGCATGCAGAATGGGCCAGAAGGTCCTCCCCTCTGGGGCTCGAAGCTCCCCCCTGTAGCTCCGCCTTGGGCCTCCTTTTATACGTTCGAAGGGGTCAGCAACAGTGGCGTACAGAACATACATGAGGTGTAAAGTTTCTACAGCGTTTACATAAATATCACTGACATCTTAGGGCAGACACATTAAATGCTCTGTTGAGGTGTCCCTTAGCTTCTTGGGGGCGGGAAAAGGGGCCTTCCCATCAGCACCGCTTAACCCCATCCGTCGTTGAAGCCATGACACGCGTCCAGGAGGACAAACCCCGTCTGACAAGCTGGTCGCTGCACTTGAGCGGTGGCAAGGTGGCGGGATCTTGCCGGGTGCGAATCTTGCCGGGTCTTCGCTAGCCATCCCGGCAAGCATCTTGTCGGGGTCCCAGCCTTCGGTCTTCTGTGTTCTGATCATCGGCTTGAATGCCTTCTTGATAGCCTTGTGATTGTTCCCAGTTGTCCCCCGGCAAGCATCTTGTCGGGAGTCCAACATCGGGTCTTCTCGGTGACCTGCCTGGAGGTCTTCTCCCAGGAAGGCTTGCTTCCCGGAAATCCTGATCTTGCCGGCCTTCGAGCTTGCCGGTGATGCGTAGGCCTGTTCCCGGCAAGTAATCCTTGCCGGAAACCTGGGTCCTAGATGTGGCCCATAAGTGGATTTCTTCTCTGCCATGCCCTTCCCGCCTGGGGGCTGCAACTTGCCGGTGCGTGTCCAGGGGTAGTGAACACCCCCTGTTTACTACACCGACAACTACTCTTTGACGTGGATTTGGTCACCTCAGGTGATATGTACTACAAGGGTCAGACATATACGAGCAGCAGCGGACGCGAGGACACTTGTCCCATTTGAATTTACATTTATTTTAATTTATGTTTTTTTCCTCAACCTTGTTCTGATTTTGTTTGTAGCACGATATGGAGAAGAAGCCCTCGACCATTCAACATCGAGTTTACTTTAAGAATGATCCAAGACACCATCCGAGTTGATGGACGAGTCCATCCTACTTGCTTCAATCTTGCAGTGCGTAAGCTTACTAGCGACGCAGTAGAGAGGAACGCAGGCACAGACTTTGTTGGATCCACACATTGCTTTGATTTGCAATTTCATGACCTATCAAGGGTGCTGAGTCAGTCCTCGTTGTCCCAAGATGATCGCACCAATGTGTTGATTGACACTGTCATGGTCCAGCCTTACCGCAAGTATAATGTTCTCACGACCCCGTCAACTGTAAGGATTCTCATTCTTAAAAATTAGTTACTATACTATATGTTTGCCATTAACCTGAGTCTACCCATTGCAGTACCTATTGCCGCTTGGTCTCATGGATTTCTCCTACAGCCTACTTGTTGTGAATATTGAAAAGAGGAGGTCTCTCCTGATTGATATGTCCAACGAGTCATTCCTAGGCTCAGATGACTTCCATGACAAAGAATTAAAGAAAGAAGGTTTATTAGTGAAACAAGAATTTGGCAATGTTATGCAACGGGAGAGGCCTGGTCTGAATGCCCAAATAGTTGATTGGCCACAAGATGAAACCTTCATTACATCTCCGCGGTAATGGTTTAAATTGGTCGTGCACATTATAGCCACACCTATATATCTTCTAACATGTGGAGTTTTTTGTTGTCAGACTGGACTCTGGACTAAAAGTCCTACAGGAGATGGCTTACCAAGACGAGACTCTTGGGCATAATGTGGCTAGGACTGAGGTAGGTGCATACATAACAAGTTTCCGTCTTGCATATATTTGCTAAATGTATCTTCTGACTTTGGTTTGCATATTTTGAAGGATCCAGAACAACTCAGAAAGCGACTGGTGATCCAGATGCTGAGTGTCAGGGGCAATCTAGCCCTTGATAACATTCCACAAGAAATTAGAGCGGCGCTGAGGTTCATTAACGAGTAATGTGGACTGTTGCTTGAAGATTCTGGCATCATGGACAAATAATTGCTTATTAAGCTACTTGCTATGGGTTTTAAAACTTATATCTTCTACGTGTGAAGTTTAAATTACTATGTGGTTTTGGTCTGCATTAGCTTTTTGTATTTGCTGCAATATTGTTTGCTTGTTTCGTTTCTATCAAGTGTTTTCTCTTAAGAATATATTGTGATAAAACAACCAAACGACTGGCCTTGCGCACATGAGCTACGCTCAGATTATATTGCCTGGCTAAGCAAGCTCAATGAAAGAACCAAACACATCCCATATAACTCCCTCAAAATGGCAGCCTATGTATTACGGATGGCGACTTGTTATAGTCATATCATGTATCGCATCCTATACTTATTTTTGCTGAGCTACAACTCCTTCCTAGCTTTAGCAAAACAACGAAACGACTGGCCTTGCGCACGTGAGTTACGCTCAGATTCTATTGCCTGGCTAAGCAAGCTCAGTGAGAGAACCAAACACACCTCATATAATTTCCTCAAAATGGCAGCCTTTGTACTACGGCTAGCGAATTGGGACGGTCGTACCATGGATCACATCCTATACATATCCGTGCGTTGCTACATGCACAATGCATTAAATATATTGTAATTACAACAGCATTGTACTAGATAGAACTTATGCCTTGTAACACAAAATTACCTGAAATGACGACGCTGTCCTCAGCATTTTCATCTTCCAAACAATGGACTCCTTTGGCAAAATATCAACCAAGTACTGCAGAAAGAACCGCGCAAATGCATCATTACGACTGCAGCACACAAAGAATTACGGATAAGCAATTTTCTCAATATTTTTCAGCTCACCATGAGAGAAGGCAACAAAGCACTAGCGACCTCCGTGAATGCCTGACCAGCTTCACCGAATCTCGACGACATCCTCATGAAGTTGCCTGAAATAGTTACTGTGATAAGTAGGTGCACATCAAGCCTGTTGTCCATGTAACAACAAGTTAGAAATTATGCGAATGGAGGTGGTGCGTAACCTGTGAGGGGCTGTTGTGGAGTGTGTTGCTACGTGGGGGATCAGACACCAAATCTAGGAGTGCTGAGAGGAACTGCAACTATGACCATGCGCAAGATGTCCCTGTAAATGAATGGCATAATACAGATTGCTCAATGAGAAGTTACTGTCACCGAACGAACGAACAGAAGAATGCATAAACACCGGGCGTCGACAAGGGTATGGATTTTGGAGATGTTCAAAAAGAATCCATCGACAAGGGTACTGAACCGACGTCGCTTGAAGTGCCTGAATATTCATCGAGTTTAATAAAACATGATGATGTGGAACCGATGATATATCATAAAAACCAAAAAAGGATGTCAATTTGAATATTATTGCACAAGGTATATTTTCAGTGTTATTATTGATCTTTCCTTCATCATATTGCTTTTGTATTCAACTAATTTGGCTCATATTTTATACTAATTTGTGTCATTTTTAAATCATGACGACAGACTATGTTTGTACCCCTAGAGATATTACAGTCATCAAATCGATCATGTGTGCCCCCAAGAATACCAAGTTCGTGGACATTGAAGATGCCTTGTTATCAAATGATAATTTGGAATGCCTTACGAGAGCTCATATGTTCTTGCACGATGGTGTAAGTCTAATTGCATCACTTTACACTTAATCTTTGGCAAACCAAATATAATATCTAATAACATAATAAATTCTAAACTTGGAGTTACAGGTGATAAATGCTTATATATATTGTATGCTTGCTCATGACCATCTACGAGACAGGGCGGGTGGAAAGGTACATATTATTAGCACATTTGTATCTGGTCAGATAAAAAAAGAAGGAGAAAAGGACATAGACCCATCAAAACATCGCCACATCGTGCAACATGTTAATACTTATCTACGACAAGATATGGTTAGTCTTGCCTCATTATCCATGCATATAATGATGTATTGTTTTTAATTAATCCATTTGTATTATGATTTATGTCTAATTGTGCCTGCAACTTATATGATGTTTACACCAGATATTCATTCCGTTAACATTCCAAGGCACCATTGGTATCTAGCAGTCGTCAACGCCAAAAAACATGAGATTCAAGTATTGGACTCACTTGGTGCTCAGGAAAAACGGATTGAACTTGCCACTACGGTAACTATCTATTGTCTTTGGTCCTCTTGACATATGTTTTGTTTGTCTTAACCCCTAATGTTTTTTCACATAAAATAGTTGCTAGGACTTGAGAAGCGTCTGAAACTTGGAGAACAGAGTCCGGAGTTTAACAGAGATCATAAGTGGCCCGATCTCAATGTTACAAAATGGAAGGTCATAGAACAGTTCGAGGAGGCGATACAAACGGATGGGTAAGCACTTGTCACAAACTGAAAATTATTATATTTGGTACTCATGAACACAAAGATACCATGTAATAAAAAATATTGATAATAAAATAGCATATCGTATTTATTAGTTGATAGAAGCTTATTTGATTCCTCTGGGTGATATTCTAAAGCATTATTTTATAATGTTATAGCGTGTCATGTGGACTATTTATGCTAAATTATATGGAATATTGGACAGCAGATGCACTATCTAATGATTTCACCCAGGTATTTCATCTTCATACATTATCTCATTATTTAATCTCAAAATATTATATCAAATTTGATGTTTTAAATATTTTTCAGGAGGACATGAAACAATTTCGATCAAAATTAGCTGTCATTTTGCTTGATTCAGAACTGAATAAGCTAAAAGGATGCCCATTATACTGTCAATCTGACGATGAAGCAGTCTTACCTAATTCTGATCTTGAGATCCTGGATAATCCACCTGATGGATGCAAAGACAAACGTCCTACCCCAATTCCTATCATGCCCACTGATCAATGTGATTTACTTGTCGGCCTATGCAACTACATTATGTCGATCGATGACACTGAGTGTCTGGAGTAAGCATCATTTACATTTATAATTATGTAATATACAAGTATACATTATTATTATTTTTACCATCCATTTTTCAGGAAGGAATGGGTCCGAATCTCGACACCGCATCCAATGTGTTTAAGTCTCAAAAAACTTCAGGGCATACTTAATATGAAGCAAGGTATGGACAATGACTGTTTCAACATTGCCGTGCGTATACTCGCATGTGACGAGGGGGTATTGTTCACAGACCCTCCTATACACTACATGGATCTGCGTTTTTGTTTAAGTTATCATAATTCTTCATTCAGTGTCATTAGTATCAACATGTTGAAACAATAATTCTTTTTTACTCAGTCCATGATGCTAGAGTCAACACGAGATCAAAAGTTTTGCGAGAAGGAAACTATTCAGACGTTGGCAACATTGTTTGATGGCTGGCCTGGGATAGACAACAACATCTCATCGTGCAACATGGTAAGTAAGGTATTTTGGCTATTGTTGTCATGGTTTATTGTTGTTGCTAATTGCTACCACTTGTAGATTTATCTTCCATATGCATCCATCGGCCGATACATCTTGTACGTCATCGACAAAGAGGCACATCGTGTATACATTATGGACCCTATTCATACATCACAATAGTCAGAGAATAAAAATTTGAGGCATGTAGTGAAGTTAAAAGGTTTTGCGAGGGAATTCAAAGAAGCACTCGAAATAAAGCAACCCGGCTGGAATACCGATATATCTAAATGGCAACGTTTATTTCCGTCTAATATTCCAACGAGCACGGACGGGTAATAAATTCATAATACAAATATTTATTTTGTCATCACTCTATTGTATATAATAAAAATTTAGGAATTTCCAGGGATGTGTCTGGCTTTTTTGTTTTTCATTTTATGCTCTGGTGGAACGGTAAAGAACTGGTCAAGCCAGCTTGCACGGTGAGTATTGTCCGTTACACGTTTTAAGACATTCGACGTGAAATATTCGCGCTAACTACATATATTGCTTGTGCAGGATGGGTATGAGTTGAGGAAGCAATTCTTATTATACTTGCTAAAACATCGTGCGAATGAAGCTAAAGACAACTTTCCTGATATTGTGCGAGAATTTCTTAAGCCCATCAAGTAGATCTTAATAATTTGTAACGGATTTAGTTGGATCATCGCGCAATTTGGTACACGGACACGTCGTTAATTTTTTTCTATGGATTTACATTGCAAGTGAAGTGGACTTCAATTATTAAGCAATTGTGCCCATGTTATAACGTTTTCTTATGTGTGAAAATTCACATGCATTATAATTGTATAATCCGCAAAAATATTTCAAGAGCCCGTGGGAACGCACAGGCATTCTACTAGTTTAGTTAGAGCAACTCCAACAGTCCGACCCAAACGGATGCATGGTTTGTCCGTTTTTTGTCTATTTGGGTCGCCCGTCCGCTTGTCCGTGTCTGCTTTTATAAATAGGTCGGTCGGTGCACCTAACGGGAGTGGACACATTTTTTGACATGTTTGCTTCAGCATTCCATCGAACACCTGCCTTCCGCACGCCGCTGCTCTTTCCGTGCCCCGCTCACGCCCGCCTCGCCGCTCAGCATGCCGCTCGCCTCGCCTCGCCGCGCCGCCCGCCGCGCCCGCCCGTCCACTCGCTGCGCCCGCTCGCCACGCCCCCGTCGCACCCGCTCTCCTCGCCTCATCAGCGCATCATCGCATCATCCCGTAGTAAATAAGTATCCCTAAACATAAGAAGTTCTGGAAACAAATTGTGTGAATAGATCAAAATGTACCCATGTCAACGTAGCTCTACACATGTTCCATGAGAGTAACAATATTGTATTTGTTTCTTGGAGTAAAAAATAGCAAGAAGTTCCGCATATGTGTAACCCACATATATATCCCAAAAATGCTAGACCTACGTAAGTCCTATTTAAGGCTAGGTAACCTTCCATCTCTTAACAAATCTGCCCCTTGATTTCAACAGGGGTGGGGCCAACCATTAATCTTGATCCAATTAATGACCTACTTAAGACCTAGTGAAGCTGCTTCCACCTAATCGCTAAAAAGGAAATACAACAAAACAGGAGAAGCAAAAAAGAAAATAACAGAAAGAGTGAAATTGATTACTTAAGAGCATCTACAGCCGGACCCCCTATACTCTCCTCAACGCCCGGGCAGGCCGCCCGGTCACTGCCCGGTCACAAAAAATCGACCCAGACGGGCCTCTCAAACGGCTCTCAAACGCCCGGACTGACCGGCACCCCCCATATCCAGCCCAAATATGAGGCGGGTATGGGGGCGCCCGGACGCGCCCGGGCATGCCCGCCACGTCGGACTTACGGCGTGGCCCCACACGGACTTGCCGGGAAATCCGAAGGTCCGACCAGCGCCTCGACCGTCGCCGCGGTGTGAACGCCGTGTGGCGCCGCGTGGCTCCGCTCAGCCTCTCCGCCCGAGGTCGGGGCCGGCTATTTAAGCCGGCCGGCGCCCCCCAGCCCTAACACATCCGCCTCCTCCCTCTCTCCGCCGCCAGCCGAGCCCTTCCGCCTCCTCTCGCTGTTCCCTCTCCGTCAGGATGGTCCGTCGGCTCATCACCACCTACGCGCAGCTGACGCCGGAGCGGCGCCGACAAATCGAGGAGGAGTACCACGCTCGCCGCGCCGCCCGCATCGCTGCGGGTCTCCCTCCGGACTCGCCGGAGACGGAGGAGGAGCTGCCAAAGGAGGAGGAGCCGGAGGCAATGGAGGAGGAGGAGCCGAAGCAGGAGGCTCCCGGCTTGACCATGGCGGAGGCGGACGCGGAGTTCGTCATCGCCCAATCGGATGAGATGGCGGAGCAGCAGGCCATCCTGGATTCCATCCGGGATGAGGCCGAGGTGGAGGCCAACCGCCGGCTCATCCGGCAGAGGCGGGCGGAAGCCGACGCCCTCTTCGACGAGCTGGAGGCCGAGATCGAGGCCGAGGAAGCCGCAATGGAGGGGGCAGCAGCGCCGGCGCCGGAGGGGGCGGACCTGCGGCACGTGCACATCTATCCGCCGGAGGGGACGGAGATCGTCCACATCTCCGACGAAGAGTAGATAGCTTTTCACGTAATACGTAGGTTTTATTTAGTTGCATGCTTTTGTATGGATTTGAGAAAGAAATATGAGATGTCCGGATGCAACGAGCTTTATTTGAGACGTGACCGGTCAGTGTCCGCGGCGCGTCCGCGGGCGTTTGAAGGACCGAATTTGCAAGGTCCGGCTGTTGTAGATGCTCTTAATATTATTGGAGTGGTGGTTGCATGCGACGGTGACCTCGACCACGTTCTCATGCTGGAGATTGCCCAAGAACTGCATGATGTGTGCATGAAATCCTTGCACGGTACGTGCCCATGTTGTGCAACCGCTTAACGACGACATCGGCGGGGACTGGCCTTGAGCTTGACGCGGTAGGTTTTCGTGGCCGTTGTCCGGACCACTCTCCTCTCTACCGAGACGGACCTCCTCTTGGCCGGTGATCTAAATCCCTTCGAGAACGCGCCGGCCACCGTCACTTAACACGGCGTTTCACCATACAGCACGTCGATCTGAATCCGTGGAGAGCGACGAGCAACACACGCCCGGCTGCCGTCACTCAACATGGCGTTTCACTGCATCCGCACGCCAACCCGTCCAGTTCGAGTGTATGTCCTTGGACGCCCAGCCGTCCATGGCGCTCCGGCAAAGTCAATGGTGTTTCGGCGAAGTAGACGGAACCTGCCGTTGATGGAGGGGTTTGTTTTATGGATCTGCCGTACTGATGCGAGGGCTCCGCGTAGTGGTGTCATTGCACTCCGGCTTCGGCATAGTAGACGGAGGCGAGACTGGAACTTACGCTCGTCAATCGAGGGGTTCGTTTTAAGGATGCGAAGTCCTAGTCCAGCAAGGCCCGATCATTCGAAAACTCTCCTTCTCTTTCTCTGTACACGGGTCAAGCTGGCATGGTTCGAGGCCCACGAAACGGGATGTTATTTAATGAAAATATCCTGACGGACCAAACCAATAATATCGTTTATTAGTACCACCTCGCGTATATATCTTCTATATATATATATATATATATACCTACTATTAAAGTACGGAGTGCTTCTGCCCGTACGTCATTAAAATTGCCCCCGAAGTTGCAAAATATTACCCACCAATGCCACCTATAAGTTATAAAAAAACGTTCCACACAGAAAAATCCGGACTGGGCCGGCCCATTGAGGAATCTCCTATACTACGCCCAGCGCGCTAGGAAAAGACACAGCTCCCCTGGGCCGGCCCATATATGGGTGATCAATTTTTTATTTTTGGTTTTTCTTTTCCGTCGTTGTTTTTTTCTACTTTAAATAATTTGTGAATTTAAAAAACTTTCCAAAATTAAAAACTGGGAATTTTAAAATAATATTTAATAATTCATAAATGTTTGTGGCTTCAGAAATTGTTTGTGATTTTTAAAAAATATTAGCAAATTTTCTAATAAATGTCCGGGAAATAAACGTACATTCATGAGTTTTTCTAAAAAAGTTCATGTATTAAAAAATGTTTTAAAATTTCACGAAATTTCGCCAATTCAAAAAATATTCATGTATTAAAAAATAGCATAAAATAAAACTGTTCATAAATTCAAATATATAGTTTATTGATTCACAAAATATACGCTGATTCAAAAAAGATCATGCAGTTCAAAAAATGTTCATTAATTTAGAAAATTATTTCATCAAATCCCAAAAAAATGTTAGTCGATTCTAGAAATGTTCGCCGATTAAACAAAATGTTTGCAAATAGTATAATATGTTCATGAATTCAGAAAACGTTCTTGATTTTACAAAATGTTCGTGAATTTAAAAAATGTTCACAATTTCAAATATGCTCACGAGTTTAAAAAAATGTTCATGATTTTTAAAAATTGTTCATGTTTTCACAAAAATGAGAGTGATAGTGTATATCGATGATGTTATAAAATGTGATCATTGCCATTCGAGATTATGATTTTTTTCTCCCGTTGCAACGCACGGGCATGTTTGCTAGTACTAGATCACCGACACTTATTTTGAGACAGAGGGAGTACCTATTAGCCAATACAATATTTTAAAATTGTTAAGGTCATTACAGACGTCTTCGTAATCGATGAGAACGTTTTCGTCTTAATGAACGCACACGCCAAAAAACCTGAAATAAATATTACAAAAATGATCATCAGTACCAAGTCCAGGACTTGAATCTTAATACTACTATGTTAGTCACATCACAAAAAATTTAATCATCTGAGCTAAACTCAGTTCACGACGGAACCAAATATTTCGTGTGCGTGAAGACGGTAGTGCCAAGCCAGGCGTCGATCAGCGCGCGATCTTGCTTGCCTCCACGTACGCTTCAGCGGCGGCAGAACCTTCCGGCGATCTTGTTTTCTATACCTACCTACTAATAAAGCAAGGTGATATTCTTGGTTTCGTCCCGTTTAATTGATTTTATATTCTATTTAAGACATAATAGGCAAGGTGGTACTAAAGGGACTGAACGATTCGAGTGTACGCAATGCTGGGCTGGGTCAAGTCGAGCAGACTAACTTAGCCGGATGGGCCAACTTAGGCCCGTTTTTTGCGCGGTGTAGTTTTTTAGCTCTCAGTGACCAGGAGACCGATCCCAACTCCATTTGTTCAATAGCCCTAAAATACTAGGTTTGCTCAATAACACGAGAACTACAACGACCAGGTTTGCTCAAAAAAAAAAAGGAGTACTATATTAAGTATCGGTCCAGAACCGATCATCGTCGTCGTCGCCGCCGCTGCCCTTTGCACTGGTCGCCTCGCGGCAAGCTCACGCCAGATCGAGGGACAACAAGGTCTCGAAGTGGGAGATGAGCGTAGGGCGGTTTAGCTTCGGCGTAGGAGCTCCCACGATGTCTCGCGCAGATCGGAAGTCCGCGCCTGCTCTCGCTGGACATCGCTTCGATGCGTTTTCGCGGGTGGACGAGGTGGCATTCAGAGAGGAGGAGCTTGGGCCCATCGTGATGTGTTGTTGATTTTGTTGTTTCTGCTAATTGGCAGAACGTTGGACCCGTGTTCCCCGTCGGCGGTATAGGTGGCAGATAGCTTTTCCCCTGTCGGTTGCTCCCTCCTCTGCCATCATCGGCATGCTCCGCTTGCCCGTCCGCCCAATTCACCTCACCCTCGCCGGTTGCCCCGTTCATGAGCTCCAGCGTCTCGTCGGTGGTGTTCACACAAGGCCCTCGGAAACAGCGGCACAAACTACTGCAGCAAGAAGTAGTGGCGCAAAGATGGCAGCCATGAGCTCTAACGCGTCCATGTTCTCTGGCTTGCTGGACGGCGGCCGCCTTTGGCGCATGCAGCTCGGCGGCCTTGTCGAGCTTGCAGAGCCGAGCATAGCCCCGCACGAGTGTACATTGGCATCGAAGCACAGCTGGCAGTGCACTAGTTATTTATTATTATATTATATATATTACTAATAAAGGTCATATTCTTGGTTTCGTTCCGCTTAGCGGTTTGGTACTAAAATTTCGTCTGTACTTTGCATGGGCCGTACCTCCTTTTTTCGTGCGTATTGGGCCGAGCTGGGCTGCTCTAGCGGGAGATATAAAATAAAAAAGTCGTATAGTTGCCTCCAAGATTAGGAAAAAAAGTGTGCCACTACTAGGATTCGAACTCATAACCCCTCCCTTCTATCCGTTTGGCTATAGCCAGTTCAACTAGCTTGTGTGTTGATCATATGTAGGATTCGTTTGAAAAATAGTATGACAACTTCACGTACCATCATGGGCCTGCTGCTGGGCTTCGAAATCAGGGGCGGACACACAACTTTCACTTCTATCCCTTGGGTTGTAGCCAGCTAAGCTAGCATGTGCGTGTGATACAAATATGTTCGTCTAACAAATAGTACCATCTCGCTCCTTTGAACCCAGTCAGACCAATTTATATACCCCGTGAGTTGTAGGAGAATCAACGGCCTCCTAAATAATTAAGCTTGATAAATTGTGTCTACGGCCCTGCATGTGGCAAGAAGAAGTAGAGAGACCCAAAATTAAAGGAGGAGATATGACGTCATGGCTTGCATGGGTTTGGTTGGCTGGTACTACATGCTCGGAAAAGGAGGACAAGACATTATGCTTGCATGGGGGCTGGTACATAACATGGTCGGAAAAACCATGAGGAAAAACCAGGAGGAGATGGGATCATGGAAGAACACAGACTTGCGGAGGCGGAAAAATTGTTTTTGAGCTCCTTTTAGGGCTGATGAAATATATGTGAATTTATAGGACAAATAAACGGTGCAGGAGAGCCACAAGGGGGCCAGAAGCTCACACGCCCCCTGGGGGCGCGCCGCCTGAGCTTGTGGCTCCCTCGTGTAGCGTCTGGTCTCCTCCCGATGCTCACAAGGTTCGTTCTGGTCCAGAAAAAATCACCATAAAGTTTCTTTCTGTTTGGACTTCGTTTGGCATTGATTTCCTGCGAAACAAGAAAATACATAAAACAGAAACTGACACTAGGCACTAGGTTAATATGTTAGTTCCCAAAAATGATATAAAATGGACTATAAAATACATAAGATTGATTAAATAGTAGCATGAAATAATAAAAATTTATAGATACGTTGAAGGCGTATCAGCATCCCCAAGCTTAATTCCTAATCGTTCTCGAGTAGGTAAATGATAAAAACAGAATTTTTGATATTGAATGTTACCTAGCATGTTTATCATGTAATCCTTTACTGTATAAATGTTGAGAAATGATGATTTAATAGATATTGAAACAATAATAAAGATGAATACTAGCAAATAACAATTACATTTCAAAATAACAAAACTAAAGAATGTTACCCCCAAATTCATTTAATCATGTAAGCAATGACATAACTCTTTCTTACTAACATCAAGTATAAATCATGATCACCCCGGTGCCTAACCAAGCACTTGATTCGTACTTTTTCACGTGATTCAGCTTTGTCAACTTCACTCAATACACGAGCATGAGCCATGAACTTTTAGCACTAGAAGTGGAATAGAATGATGTTCCCTACAGGAATCAGGCAGTTTGCTGTTTGGCAAGTACAGACGGCAAAGACAGGATTACAGACAACAAACATTTTGTCGTCAGCTGGCTGAGGACAAAGAGTGTCGGCAAAGTCTAAATCGGTAAAGAATACTTTGTCATCAGCTTTTCATCGGGCAGACGGCAAAGATTTTTGAACTAGGTCAATGTAAGACAAAACACAACGAATGTTTTTTCTTCGAAACAAACCACAGTACCACACTAGGTGGCGGTGTGATCCTCAAAGTGGTAGACCTTTGCTTGAATCCATGGCCTCCTTTTTACATTTTTTCTTTTTAGCATGGCATTTTATTGTTTTTTGAAGTATGTCACATGATAGTTTTATATTTAAGAGATGGCATTTTTCATATTTAAAGAGATACATGTGAGTGTATTAATAGATGAAATTTATTATAATTATAAGAGATGGCATTATGTAGTTAAGAGATGGATGTTTTCTATTAAGAGATGCCATTTTTTTAGTTAAGAGATGACATTTTTAGTCTTTTGAAGAGATGCCAGTTTTTGTATTAGGAGATGAAAAAAAATATTGTTAAGAGATGAAAAATTTTAATTAAGATATGGCATTTTAAATTATTAAGAGATGGCATTCTTTGCTTTTAAGAGATGGTATTTTTATTTTTAAGAGAGGATTTTTTATTTTTAAGAAATGACATTTTTAAACATAAAAGAGATGCCTTCTTTTAAGTACATGGCATTTTTGTGATATAGTGGCATTTTTTACTCAGTTTTTCATTCCATGACATTTAAACTAAAAATAATATAGTAATTGGGCCTATGGGTCAATGGGGTTTCGCCCAATCCTCCTCCCTTGGCAAATGATCGAAGGGGGGGGGGGGGGGGGGAGGGTCCGTTCACCGGGAACAGCTCACCCCAGAGATAATTCGGTCGATGGACCTCCCCCCTAGCGATCGATCGCCATCGAAAGGCGTCCAAATCAAAATCAATATAAGCAGGGTAATTTCCAATAATCAAAACCAAATTGATACTTTCCTAAGATGCACAAAATAAAAACCAACATAAATAGGGAAACTTGGAATAATCGCTACTATTAAGAAGGAGTTGATAGTGTCGTCTCCACTGATTTTTCTCCCATGCCTCACGTCTCTCTTGTTTTTTTGATGATTTTTGTATAATCTCAATCGATGCCGCACAAAATAAAACCAAAGTAAATAGAGTAACTAGGAATTATTTAAACCAAATTGTTACTTTCCTAAAAAACCAAAATAAATAAAGTAACTTGGAATAATCTAAACCAAATCGGCATTTTTCCAAAATTATGTCATGCATTAACTAAATTAAATGAAATCAAATATTTCAAAATCTTAACTAAACTATAACATTCCTTTCCTTCCATACACATAATCAAATCAAATCAAATCTTACCAAAATCAATACTATAAAAGGAGAGAGTTGGTTCCGCCGCCTCCACTACTTCCCGATTTTCCTCCGCATGCCTCTCCCTCCCTTTGTTCTCTATTGATTTTTTGGTAAACTGAACCGAATGATGGCGCACAAAATAAAAACCAACAAAAATAGGTTAACTTGGAATAATTTAAATATATTAATTTTTCTAAAAATAAGTGTTGCAATATCCCAATCAAATAAAAGAAAATCTTTCCAAAATCTCAAGTAAATCAAAACTTTCTTGGCCTTCCCCTACACATAACTAAATCAAATAAAATCTTACCAAAACCTCAAGTAAATCAAAAAATTCATTGTCTTCCCATACCCATACTCAAATCAAATTAAATCTTATCAAAATAAAAAATATGATGGTTGTATGGCATATGTGGGACAAGATTGGTGTTAAACCAATACAAAAAGTATGTCCCTCATTGCAAGCACGGGCAATTAGTTATGTCTACTATTAAATACCAGTTGGAGATTGTAAGTTTTTTTTTGAACACAGTACAGACGCAAGCGCTCATATACACGCGCATACACTCAACCCTATGAACGCACACACGCACACCCTACCCCTATGAGCACCTCCGAGAGACTGAGCCGGCATATCATCTTGCACCTCGTCGTCGACGGGAACGTCTCCTCCCACTGAATGCGCATCACCGGAAATCCTGAAATAAATCCAGGAATAAATGCAAGCACCAGGATTTGAACCCTGGTGGGCTGGGGATACCACAATCCCTCTAATCATCCAACCGCAGGTTGGTTTGCGTTGGACATTGTAAGTTGGTACGTTCAACTAACCCTCCCATCGATCCCACCCCATCTCACACGTAAAAAAAGGCTCAAGAGAAAAAATCACCCTCCCGACCATGCATCATGCACTAGATGCTGCCCCCCAGCCTTGCACGGGTAGAAGCTGGCGTCTCCACCAATATCTCTTTTTGAGCCAATGGCACTGCCCCCCCCCCCCCCCCCATTTTCTACCACTTCTCCTATTCTTGTACCACCTCCTCTCGTTTCTTCACCGCCGGCACCCCGATCCGAGGCTACCTCGCCTCCGCTTGCACATCAGGAGAAGGCAAAGCAACATCTCGTGGGAGGGGTTAGGTTGTTTGCGAGTGGCAGTGATTGGAAGATGGCGCCGGTTGGACATATGGTAAATGTGCTAGGCCTAGAGTGGCAGTGATTGTAGCATGGTACTGGGAAAAAATGGGCTGCAAGTCGAGGCGTTCTGGCACCGCAACTAGATGCTGCTCATCGGCGATAGTGACTTCGTCATCGACATCGCAATTTGGAGGTTAATGCTAGGCATCACCAGCACGTTCGTTGGCCTGTTGGCAGGAAGGTGCAACGGCTGGGTGAGGCATAAGGACGTCGTTCGTCGTACGAGGATCTATGAAAGGCCAATTCATTTGGACACGTTGTTTACCATGGCGGCACGTTTGTGGTTTATTCAGCATACTTCCGAGTTGTGTGTGAGATTAATTAGGTGAATATTATAATTTCAATGGAGAATCAATGCTTTTTTAGATCAAGTGGAGAATGAATGATTAATTAGCATGTTTTTATACGACACAACACTAGACTTGACAACATGATGACTAAAACAATGGTAAATTTTATACATTGAGAATCGATGTATCAATAGTTTTCTAGTGTGAATTGAAACAAATCCTTATAGTTATAATAGTGAACCGATTCAACATGTGTTCTAAATTTAGTGTGTGGGGGATTATAATTGGATGACTATTGACATAGGTGGTGAGATTGTAGTGGGGAGGGCGACATGGTCGACGGAAGATACATGTTGGGCAAGATTGATTATTGAACCACTAGAATATGTTTACCCCCATAAATGCATTACTTGAAGAAGATGATCAACCAGAGCAAAAGAACCCGTGCAGAGTCCCCCGCGCTCCTCGTAGCCCCCCGCGCTCACCGCCCGCCGCCTTGCCCCGCCGCCCCGCCGCATCCCCCAGCCCACCGCGCTCTCGAACTCCACCACCTCTCCTTAGCCAGTAGATGTGTGCTCCATCATCGTAGCAGCCCCCCAGATCCACCCCCGTAGGGTCTAATTCTGCTCAGATCCGCCATGGATCGATCGCACAGGCGCCTGCCGGCGGTGGCTGGGCAGTCAAAAGCGCGGGCCCAGGAGGCCGGGTGCTCTCAACGTCTGGTCTCCGTGGCTGGGCCGGCGTTTCGTGGCGACCCGGCCAGGGATCCCAACAGATCGATCCCTCTGGAAGATTTGGAGGGTCTGCACTGGCGCTGGTGGTCGGTGCGCACGAATCGACTCCAGGATGCAGTCGAGAGGGGAAATTCCTGCTTGAGGGAGTTGAAGATGGCAAAGCTAAAAGCGCAAGTACAGGTGGATCTGCGAGGAGAGATGATCCGGGACATTCAAATCTGTCAGAAGAGGCTCGACTTCAACACGGAGCTGCTTGCGGAAATCATTTTCTCAGAGGGGAATGTAGAGGAGCAGGCGAGGATGCCGTCCCCTTGGCACAAGAAACCAGCCCAAGTATCCAAATGGGCGGTGGAAGAGGCGAAATCGGCAGACCCTGTGCAAAAGCACCGTTGGGTGTGTGTCCTAAAGGAGCTCAATGGACCTCCCCCGCTGCCAGGACAAGAGGACAAGCTGCGCAGAGAGCTCTAGTGCTTGGAGCTACGCGCGATGGCAAAGATACAACCTGTCCATGCCCTACTGATGACATTTGGACAGGAGTGGGCAATAGTGAACAAGCCCGTGAAGCTGTCGAGGGCTATTTTCCTGCTTCCTCAAAGCTGACTGATACCCACACCAACCCACACTACTGCTCCATGAGTGCTGTACTCCCAAGACCTCGACGTATCATCTGGGTCACCGCTGCAGCCGCGACGCCGTGTTGGGGAACGTTGCATGGGAAACAAAAATTTTCCTACGCACACGCAAGATCTATCCATGGTGATGAGCATCTACGAGAGGGAGAGTGGATCTACATACCATTGTAGATCGCTAAGCGGGAAGCGTTAAGAAACGCGGTTGATGTAGTCGAACGTCTTCGCGATCCAAATCGCCGAGCGTCCCGCGATCCCATCACGATCCATGTCGCGATCCAATCTCGATCCGTCCCGCGATCCCATCACGATCCGTCTCGCGATCCAATCTCGATCCGTCCCGTGATCCCATCATGATCCGTCCTGCGATCAAATCACGAATCGTCTCGCGATCCTGATCACGGTCCTTCCGATCTAGCGCCGAACGGACGGCACCTCCACGTTCAGCACACGTACAGCTCGATGACGATCTCCGCCTTCTTGATCCAGCAAGAGGGAGCGCAGAGGTAGAAGAGTTCTCCGGCAGTGCGACGGCGCGGCGACTATGGTGGTGGAACAATTCCGGCAGGGCTTCGCCTAAGCACCGCTGAAACTAGACTAGAGGAGAAACCGATCTAGATGAAGTAGAGGGAGCACGTTGCAATTAGGGTTAGCTCTTCCCTCTAAATCCTCTAGTATATATAGGAGGGAGGGAGGGGAGGAGGCAGCCTCAAACCCTCAAGGTTTGGCCGAAATTGGAGGTGGAGGAGTCCTACTCCAATCCAATTAGGAGTAGGATTCCTCCTCTCCACTTGGAAACCCTTTCCACCTTTCTTCCTTTGGATTTTTTCCACCCAAAGCCACATGGGCCTTAGTGGGGGGTTAGGCCAGCCCACCAGGGGCTGGTTTGACTCCTCCCACAGCCCATGAGGTCCTTTGGGTCGAGACACCCCTCCCGATGGTCCCCGGTACCCCTCCCGGCACTCCCGGTACACTACCGAAATACCCGAAACTTTTCCGGTGACCAAAACAGGACTTCCTATATATCAATCTTTACCTCCGAACCATTCTAGAGCTCCTCGTGATGTCCAGGATCTCATCCGGGACTCCGAAAAACCTTCGGTCACCACCATACATAACTCTACTATACCGAAACGTCACCGAACCTTAAGTGTGCAGACCCTGCGGGTTCGAGAACTATGTAGACATGACCAAGACACCTCTACGGTCAATAACCAATAGCGGGACCTGGATGCCCATATTGGTTCCTACATATTCTACGAAGATCTTTATCGGTTGAACCTCTATGTCAAGGATTCAGTTAATCCCGTACGATGTTCCCTTTGTTCTTCGGTATGTTACTTGCCCGAGATTCGATCGTCGGTATCTCAATACCTAGTTCAATCTCATTACTGGCAACTCTCTTTACTCGTTCTGTAATACAAGATCCCGTGGCTAACACTTAGTCACATTGCTTGCAAGGCTTATTGTGATGTTGTATTACCGAGTGGGCCCTGAGATACCTCTCCGTCATACGGAGTAACAAATCCCAGTCTTGATCCATGCCCACTCAACAGACACCCTCGGAGATACCTGTAGAGCATCTTTATAGTCACCCAGTTACGTTGTGATGTTTGATACACACAAGGTATTCCTCCGGTGTCAGTGAGTTGCATGATCTCATGGTCATAGGAACAAATACTTGACATGGAGAAAACTATAGCAATAAACTGACATGATCATATTCTATGTTTATAGTTTGGGTCTTGTCCATCACATCATTCTCCTAATGATGTGATCCCGTTATAAAATGACATCTCATGTCTATGGCCAGGAAACCTTGACCATCTTTGATCAACGAGCTAGTTTACTAGAGGCATACTAGGGACACAGTGTTGTCTATGTACCCACACATGTATTTGAGTTTCCAACCAATACAATTATAGCATGGATAATAAACGATTATCACGAACAAGGAAATATAATAATAACCAATTTATTATTGCCTCTAGGGCATATTTCCAACAGTCTCCCACTTGCACTAGAGTCAATAATCTAGTTCACATCACCATGTGATTTACATTGTTATGAATCTAACACCCAATGAGTTCTCGGGTTCGATCATGCTTTGCATGTGAGAGAGGTCTTTAGTCAACGGTCTGCAACATTCAGATCCGTGTGTTCTTTGCAAATCTATATGTCATACTGCAGATGCTACCACGCTCCACTTGGAGCTATTCCAAATGGTTGCTCCACTATACGTATCCTGACTGCTACCCAGAGTCGTCCGGATAGGTGTCAAAGCTTGCATCGACGTAACCCTTTAAGACGAACTCTTTATCACCTCCATAATCGATAAATATTTCCTTAGTCCTCTAGTTACTAAGGATAATCTTGACCGCTGTCCAATGATCCACTCCTGGACCACTCTTGTACCCCTTGACAGACTCATGGCAAGGCACACACTAGGTGCGGTACACAGCATGGCATACTATACAGAGCCTATGGATAAGGCATAGGGGACGACCTTCGTCCTTTCTCTTTCTTCTGCCGTGGTCGAGCTTTGAGTCTCACTCAACTCCACACCTTACAAATCAAGCAAGAACTCAAAAACTTGTCAAGGTATGTACTCATTGAAAGTCTTATCAGACGTCTTGATCTATCTCTATAGATCTTGATGCCCAATATTTAAGTAGCTTCATTCCAGGTCTTCCTTTGAAAAACTCCTTTCAAACGACCCTTTATGCTTTCCAGAAATTCTACATCATTTCCGATCAACAATATGTCAACCACATATACTTATCAGAAATTCTATAGTGCTCCCACTCACTTTATTGTAAATACAAGTTTCTCATAAACTTTGTATAGACTCAAAAACTTTGATCACCTCATCAAAGTGTATATTCCAACTCCGAGATGCTTGCTCCAGTCCATAGAAGGATCGCTGGAGTTTGCATACATTTTAGCATCCTTAGGACTGACAAAACCTTCCGGTTGTATCACATACAACCTTTCCTCACGGATACCGTTAAGGAAACGATGTTTTGACATCCATCTGCCAGATTTCATAATCGAAAGGCAGCAACTGCTAACATAATTCCAACGGACTTTAGCATCGCTACGGGTGAGAAAGTCTGATCGTAGTCAACTCCTTGAACTTGTGAAAAACCCTTTGCCACAAGTCGAGCTTTATAGACGGTGACATTACCGTCCGCGTCTGTCTTCCTTTTAAAGATCCATTTGTTCTGAATGGCCTTTCGCCCTTCAGGTAATACTTCCAAAGCCCATACTTTGTTTTCATACATGGATCCCATCTTGGATTTCATGGCCTCTAACCATTTCTCGGAATCCGGGCCCATCATCGCTTCTCCATAGCTCGTAGGTTCGTCGTTGTCCAACAACATGACCTCTAAGACAGGGTTGCCGTACCACTTAGGAGCAGTACGCATCCTTGTCGACCTACGAGGTTCAATAGTAACTTGATCCAAAGCTTCATGATCATCATCATTAACTTCCTCTTCAACTGATGTAGGCTCTACAGAAACATATTTCTGCGCTGCGCTAATCTCAGGTTGAAGTAAAGGTTCAACAACCTCATCAAGTTCTATCTTCCTCCAACTCAATCTTTCGAAAGAAACTCTTTCTCGAGAAAGGACCCGTTTTAGCAACAAACACTTTGTGCTTGGATCTAAGATAGAAGGTTTACCCAACTGTTACGTTAGGGTATTCTATGAAGATGCATTTGTCCGCTTTGGGTTCGAGCTCATTAGGTGAAAACCCTTTTTCACATAAGCGTCGCAGCCCCAAACATTAAGAAATGACAGCTTAGGTGTCCGCCAAACCAAAATTCATACGGTGTCATCTCAACGGACTTAGATGGTGCCCCTTTTTAAAGTGAATGTAGTTGTCTCTAATGCATAACCCCAAAACGATAGTGGCAAATCGATAAGAGACATCATAGTACGCACCATATCCAATAGAGCACGACTACGACGTTCGGACACACCATCACACTATGGTGTTCCAGGTGGCGTGAGTTGTGAAACAACTTCCACATTGTCTTAAGTTGTATACCAAACTCGTAACTCAGATATTTACCTCTACGATCATATCGTAGATATTTTATCTTGTTGTCACGATGATCTCAAACTTCACTCTGAATTTGTTTGAACTTTTCAAATGTTTCAGACTTGTGTTTCATTAAGTAAATATCTCCATATCTACTCAAATCATCAGTGAAGGTAGGAAAATAATAATATTCACCGCACGCTACAACACTCATTGGACCGAATACATCAAGATGTATCATTTCCAATAAGTCACTTGCCCGCTCCATCATACCGGAAAACGGGGTCTTAGTCATCTTGCCCATGAGGCATGGTCCGCATGTCTCAACCGATTCGAAATCGAATGAGTCCTAAAATCCATCAGCATGGAGTTTCTTCATGCGTTTTACACCAATATGACATTTAGCGGCAGTGCCACAAGTATGTGGTACTATCATTATTAACTTTGTATCTTTTGGCATCAATATTATGAACATGTGTATCACTACGATCAAGATTCAATAAACCATTCTCATTGGGTGCATGACCATTGAAGGTATTATTCATGTAAACAGAATAACCATTATTCTCTAACTTGAATGAATAACCGTATTGCAATAAACATGATCTAATCACGTTCATGCTCAACGCAAACACCAAATAACATTTATTTAGGTTCATCACTAATCCCGAAGGTAGAGAGAGCGTGCGATGGTGATCACATCAACCTTGGAAACACTTCTAACACACATCGTCACCTCACCCTTAGCTAGCCTCCGTTTATTCCGTAGCTTTTATTTCGAGTTACTAACATTTAGCAACCGAACCGGTATCCAATACCCAGGTGCTACTAGGAGTACTAGCAAGGTACACATCAATAACACGTATATCAAATATACTTCTATCGATGTTGCCAGCCTTCTTATCTACCAAGTATCTAGGGTTGTTCCGCTTCAGCGACCGTTCTCCTCATAATAGAAGCACTTAGTCTCGGGTTTTGGTTCAACCTTGGGTTTCTTCACTGGAGCAGCAACTGACTTGCCATCCATGAAGTTTCCCTCCTTGCCCTTGCCCTTCTCGAAACTAGTGGTTTCACTAACCATCAACACTTGATGCTCCTTCTTGATTTCTACCTTCGCGGTGTCAAACATTGCGAACAGCTCAGGGATCATTATTTCCATCTCTGGCCTTTTATAGTTCATCACGAAGCTCTAGTAGCTTAGTGATAGTCACTAGTAGAAAACAGACCTTTTGTCCACATCATTAGTCCCGGTCTGGTTTTGAACCGGCACTAATGTGACCATTAGTCGCGGTTCGTGACGGGCATCATTAGTGCCGGTTCGTTCCGGACCTTTAGTCCCGGTTCGTGCCACGAACCGGGACTAAAGGGGTGGTGGCAGGCTGGTGTCAGCCTAGGGCCTTTAGTCCCGGTTCGTGCCACGAACCGGGACTATTGGCTAACCTTTAGTCCCGGTTTGTGTCTCAAACCGGGGCTAAAGGTCCCCTATATGAACCCTTCGGCCAGCCCGAGCTCTCTGTTCTTCCCCTTTCCTCTCCTCTGGTTCTTCCTCTCTTCCCTGAGCTCATCCTCCATTTTTGCCAAAATTTGTCAAGATTTGGAGGCACCCCATCCATCCAAGTGTTCACAAAGGTTAGCAACTTTGTCCTTTCATCTCTCATTGCTAGATTAGCTCTTGCAATGCTCTATAAGTATAGTGATTTGTGGGTTTTAGTTTGGGAGTATTTATATGTGGTAGTTTATTTGATTTATATGCAATTTGAGCTCAAATTAACTTCTTACTTTGCATGTGTAGGTGTGGTTTACTTAGTGCCTTCCCGTCCCCGTCCTAACCACCGTCGATCGCCCGCACCGTCCCGTCGCCGGCACCACCTTGGTGAGCCTCTTGTTCTTATCCTTTTTTTATAAAAAAAATCATGTTTGTAAGATTTAGTTAGTTACTTGTATAGTTTTCTTACCTATATAGTTGTTTGTTATATATAGTGGCATGGTTTTCGTATCCGTCCCTGTCGTCCCTCGCCTGGTTTATGATTCGGATGTGGTATATACTCTCTTTTATAACTATTTGTTGCATTTCGTGTTTATGACAATTATGCCCATCAACTTGACATAGATATTTTTATCTAGGAGGTATGTGAACCGGAAATTCCAACCAACATAGATATTCTTGTCAAGAAGTTAAATTTAGTTGAAAAAGAAAACGAGTATTTGAAAGAAAAATTGAAAAGAGTTGAAGAAGAGAAGATGAAACTGGAGTTGTATGTTGCCGATGTCGTCGATGATCACAAGATCAAGATGGATGCAATGCGCTTGAAGATTAGAAAATTTAAAAAATATGCCATTGATAGTGAGGCTTGGTATCACTATGCTGTTGGATCAATTGTTACCTTAGTTGCGATCTTGATCGCATTTGTTGTTGCATTTAAATGCTTTAGCTAGAGAGTTTGTATGTTGTTTTATGAGAACAAGTGTGTATGAACTTTATGTATGAACTTGTATTAATTTGGTCTTTTCGGTGTTGTGTAATGAAGATGAGCCGGCAATGGATGTACGATGACCGATGCTCTCCCCAGTTCATTAATGGCGTGAATACTTTTCTGCTTGCGGCTGAGGCAAACAAGCGGGCAGATGGTTTTATGTATTGTCCATGTGATGGCTGTAAGAATGATCGAAATTACTCTAACTCAAGAACCATTCACGTCCACCTGTTTGAGTCCGGTTTCATGTCTGGCTATAACTGTTGGACCAAGCACGGAGAAAGAGGGGTCCTAATGGAAGAGAATGAAGAAGAAGAGGATGACGACAGCTATCCTGTCCATGGGTTCCATGAATACAATGGTACAAAAATGGGGGAAGAAGCTGAGCCAGCAATGCGGGAAGGAGCTGAAGAAGAGGCATCAGATGAGCCCGCTGATGATCTTGGTCGGGCCATTGCCGATGCAAAGAGAAACTGCGCAAGTGAAAAGGAGAAGTTGAAGTTGCAACGCATGTTAGAGGATCACAAGAAATTGTTGTACCCAAATTGCGAAGATGACAAGAAAAAGCTGGGTACCACACTGGAATTGCTGCAATGGAAGGCAGAGAATGGTGTACCTGACAAGGCATTTGAAAAGTTGCTGAAAATAATGAAGAATAAGCTACCAAAGGACAACGAATTGCCCGACAGTACATACGAAGCAAAGAAGGCCGTCTGCCCTCTAGGATTAGAGGTGCAGAAGATACATGCATGCCCTAATGACTGCATCCTCTACCGCGGTGAGTACGAGGATTTGAATGCATGCCCGGTATGCTGTGCATTACGCTATAAGATCGGCCACGATGACCCTGGTGATGTTTAGGGCGAGCGCCCCAGGAAGAAGATTCCTGCCAAGGTGATGTGGTATCCTCCTATAATACCACGGTTGAAACGTTTGTTCCAAAACAAAGAGCATGCCAAGTTGATGCGATGGCACAATGAAGACCGTAAGAAAGACGGGAAGTTGAGAGTACCCGCTGACGGATCGCAATGGAGAAAAATCGAGAGAAAGTGGAAGGACTTTGCAAAGGACGCAAGGAACGTATGGTTTGGTTTAAGTGCAGATGGCATTAATCCTTTTGGGGAGCAGAAGAGCAATCATAGCACATGGCCTGTGACTCTATGTATCTATAACCTTCCTCCTTGGTTGTGCATGAAGCGGAAGTTCATTATGATGCCAGTGCTCATCCAAGGCCCCAAGCAACCCGGCAACAACATTGATGTGTACCTAAGGCCATTAGTTGAAGAACTTTTACAGCTGTGGAATGGAAAAGGTGTACGTGCGTGGGATGCGAAAGAACAGGAGGAATTTGACCTACATGCGTTGCTGTTTGTAACCATCAATGATTGGCCTGCTCTCAGTAACCTTTCACGACGGACAAACAAGGGATACCACGCATGCACACACTGTTTAGATGATACCGACAGTATATATTTGGATAAATGTAAGAAGAATGTGTACCTGGGGCATCGTTGATTTCTTCAGAGCAGGCATCCCGTAAGAAAGAAAGGCAAGCATTTCAAAGGTGAGGCAGATCACTGGAAGAAGCCTCGCCACCGTACTGGTGATGATATACTTGATGTGGTCAAGGATTTAAAAGTAATCTTTGGAAAGGGACCTGGTGCACAATCTGTTCTGAATGATGCTGACAATCACGCACCCATGTGGAAGAAGAAATCTATATTTTGGGACCTACCCTATTGGAAAGACCTCGAGGTCCGCTCTGCAATCGACGTGATGCACGTGACGAAGAATCTTTGCGTGAACCTGCTAGGCTTCTTGGGCGTGTATGGGAAGACAAAAGATACACCGGAGGCACGGGAGGACCAGCAACGTATGCACGGAGAAGAAGGCATGGATCCAAAGCAGTTTCAGGGTCATGCCAGCTACGCTCTTACCAAAGAAGAGAAGGAAATCTTCTTCGAATGCCTACTCAGTATGAAGGTCCCGTCTGGCTTCTCGTCGAATATAAAGGGAATAATAAATATGGCAGAGAAAAAGTTCCAGAACCTAAAGTCTCATGACTGCCACTTGATTATGACGCAACTGCTTCGGGTTGCATTGAGGGGGTTTCTACCGGAAAACGTTCGATTAGCCATTGTGAAGCTATGTGCATTCCTGAATGCAATCTATCAGAAGGTAATCGATCCAGAAATCCTACCAAGGTTAGAGAATGATTTGGTGCAATGTCTTATCAGTTTCGAGTTGGTGTTCCCACCATCCTTCTTCAATATCATGACGCACGTCCTAGTTCACCTAGTCGAGGAGATTGCCATTCTGGGTCCTGTATTTCTACACAATATGTTCCCCTTTGAGAGGTTCATGGGAGTCTTAAAGAAATATGTTCATAATCGTGCTAGGCCAGAAGGAAGCATCTCCAAGGGCCATGAAACAGAGGAGGTCATTGAGTTTTGTGTTGACTTTATTCCTGACATTAAGCCGATTGGTGTTCCTGAATCGCGGCATGAGGGCAGACTGGGTGGAAAAGGCACGCTAGGAAAGAATTCACTAATATGCCGGGACGGGCATTCTTTGGCGCAAGCACACTACACAGTTCTACAAAGTTCCACCTTGGTGGCTCCGTATATCGAGCAACACAAGAATATTCTACGCTCCAAACACCCGGAGCAGTCTGACGACTGGATTACACATGAACAAACGGTGACTTTCGCCGGTTGGTTGCAGACACGTCTCATGCATGACGACACTATTGAAGATGACCTGTACTTGCTGTCCAAGTTACCATCTTCGACTATATTGACTTTCAAAGGGTACGAGATAAATGGGAATACATTTTACATGATCGCCCAAGATAAAAAGAGCACCAACCAAAACAGTGGTGTCCGCTTTGATGCAGCAAACATCAATGGGCCAAAGGACACATATTATGGTTACATAGAGGAGATATGGGAACTTGACTATGGACTTGGTTTGAAGGTCCCTTTGTTTCGGTGCAAATGGGTCAATCTGACAGGAGGTGGGGTAAAGGAAGACCCGCGGTACGGAATGAAAACAGTGGATCTCAACAATCTTGGGTACGAAGACGAACCATTCGTCCTAGCCAATGATGTGGCACAGGTTTTCTATGTGAAGGACATGTCTACGAAGACGAGAAAAAGAAAAGATAAGGAAGCGAATACATCATACGATGAGCCAAAGGCCACATAGTTCTTTCAGGGAAAAGAAACATCGTGGGAGTGGAGGACAAGACAGACATGTCAGAAGATTATGAAAAGTTTCATGAAATTGCTCCCTTCACAGTGAATGTTTACCCGAGCATCAAGTTAAACGATGAAGATTGTCCATGGTTACGACGCAAAGGGACACACGCGAAGAAAAAGTTTTATACCCAAAGATCCCACTCTGGGATGTGACCGGATTCTCTAGTTAGATTCCGGACTTATATACCTGGAAAGTCCCACTTCGGACAAACCGGAGGGAATCTTTGTAATAGTAGTGTACTTATGTCTTTTGGCATTTGAAACGCGAAGACATATTATGTCGAAGTATCAGGGTTTCAGACGAAAACTCGTCTGTTACAAAGGCATTTCATTTTTTTAAACTTATTTCAACTCCAGACTTTTTGTGCGTTTAGTATGCACCATTCGAAGCCACGCCATCAATTTTCAACCCTTTCTGACTTCATTTGCTATTTTTCATGCATTTACTGATTTTTTTGAGCTAAATGACCCTGAAATTGAAAAGCACTACAAATGATCTCTGAAAAGGTTGAAAGTTGGCATGGTATCATCATTTCACCCACATAGCATGTGCTAAAAAGTTGAGAGGGTTACGGCAAAAACTGGATGCACTTCGTGTACAAAATGGACAATCTCTTTCGAAGTATCAGGGTTTCAGACGAAAACTCGTCTGTTACAAAGGCATTTCATTTTTTTAAACTTATTTCAACTCCAGACTTTTTGTGCGTTCAGTATGCACCATTCGAAGCCACGCCATCAATTTTCAACCCTTTCTGACTTCATTTGCTATTTTTCATGCATTTACTGATTTTTTTGAGCTAAATGACCCTGAAATTGAAAAGCACTACAAATGAACTCTGAAAATGTTGAAAGTTGGCATGGTATCATCATTTCACCCACATAGCATATGCTAAAAAGTTGAGAGGGTTACAGCAAAAACTGGATCCACTTCGTGTACAAAATGGACAATCTCTTTCGAAGTATCAGGGTTTCACATGAAAACTCGTCTGTTACAAAGGCATTTCATTTTTTTAAACTTATTTCAACTCCAGAATTTTTGTGCGTTCAATATGCACCATTCGAAGCCACGCCATCAATTTTCAACCCTTTCTGACTTTATTTGCTATTTTTCATGCATTTACTGATTTTTTTGAGCTAAATGACCCTGAAATTGAAAAGCACTACAAATGAACTCTGAAAAGGTTGAAAGTTGGCATGGTATCATCATTTCACCCACATAGCATGTGCTAATAAGTTGAGAGGGTTACGACAAAAAGTGGATGCACTTCGTGTACAAAATGGACAATCTCTATCGAAGTATCAGGGTTTTAGACGAAAACTCGTCTGTTACAAAGGCATTTCATTTTTTAAATAACCTAAGAATTACCAAATTGAATATATGATAAAACACGCTAATATTAAACAGCACAAAAAAGAATCACTGCAAAATCTATTTTTAAAGTAAAGTTATTCACAAATTAGTGATTCACACAAATTTCAAATAATTCGAATTTAAACTATTCAAATTTCAAAAACTACTGCCACTAACAAAAAGTTTATAAAAAATTTGACCTAACGCAAAAAGATTCACTCATTAACTCTAAATAAAGCAAAAAAAACTCAGAAACAAAAGAAAATAAATAAAACAGAAATTAAAAAAAAACTGAAATGTAAATAAAAAAAGCCCGCCTACTGGGCCACAACGGCGTATTGGGCCAGGATGCAGGCCCAGTAGGCCCAACAGGGCAGAACAGGTGCGGTAGGCCCAGAAGGCCTGCATTAGAGAGGAGCTCGACACGGTAGCCGCAGCGGGGGCTTATAAACCGGTGCGAGCTCCTCTCAACTAGCGAGGTGGGACTAAACATTCGACACGGGAAGCCAGACCTTTAGTCGCGGTTGGTGGCTCCAACCGCGACTAAAGGCCTGCGCTTCCCACCGCTTGGGCTGGCGAAATCGACTTTTAGTCGCGGTTGGTGGCTCCAACCGCGACTAAAGGTGCCTCCTATATATACAAACACTTACGAATTTTTCCCCAAATCGACGACGCCGAAAATACCACCACGCCGCCAGGCTGCCAGAGCTCGCCATCGCCGTCCGTCCGCGCGCCCCTGCCCCTCGACGTCGCCGTCCGTCCGTCCGCGCCCCTGACCCTCGACGCCGCCGTCCGTCCGCGCGCCCCTGCCCCTCGACGCCGCCGTCCGTCCGCGCGCCCCTGCCCCTCGACGCCGCCGTCCGTCCGCGCCTCTGCCGCACCTCGACGTCGTGGCCGCCGCGCCCCTGCACCTCGCCATCGCCATCGCCGTCCGTCCGCGCCCCTGCACCTCGACGCCGCCGTCGCCGTCCGTCCGCGCCCCTGCACCTCGCCGCCGCCGTCTGTCCGCTGTGAGCTCGCGCGGCCGCCCCCTCCGGTGATTTTTTATTTAGATGTTTTAGTTGTTTTAGATGAATGTTTGATGTTTTATTTAGATGTTTTAGTTGTTTTAGATGATTTATATATGTATGTATAGTCTAAACCTTGTGTTCCTAAATATATGTATGATTTTTTAGACTCTCACTGATTTATAAATGAGGCTAAGTATGACAAATAAATTCAATGCAAAATTAAGATGCAAGAAGCTTCAAGTTGATTTCAGAAATGTTGTGACATGTTCACACTGAATTAGTAATTCAGAAATGTTCAGTGTAAAAATTCAGAATGTTTTACACAAAATCTGTCTCCTAGATTTTGGATTCATGATGTTTTTGAAAAGGACATGCCTCTTTGACTGAAATTCTGTGGACATTTTCCAAGATAATTTTTGTTTGCTGCAAACAGTAAAAATACTCAGCAAATTCTTGCTTTGGATTCATGATGTTTTTGCTTGCTCTAATCCTTGCTGCTTAAATTCTTGCTTGCTCTAATGTGTCCAGTATAGTATGTTTGCTTGCAAGAAGTAGTACTCTGAAATTCAATTAACATTAGTACTGCTATTGACTTAGAGAAGCACCAGTGCAAAAATGTTCAGAAATAGAGAGTTCAGAGATTTCATTTAGTCTTAGGGAAACATTAGTACTAAAATGTTCACAGATACGGAGTTGAGAGATTCATTTACACTTAGATAAATCACTAGTTTTAAAAATGTTCAGAGATAGAGAGTTGAGAAATTGTTGGTAGAGATTCTAGAGAAATTGTTGGTAGAGATTCTAGAGAAATTGTTGGTAGAGATTCTAGAGAAATTGATTCCCAGCTTGGAACCCCGGAGAAATTTATGTATTTTTCTATGTTATATATATATATATATATATATATATATGTATGTATAGAAATCCCTTAAATGTTAAATTTGCATAGAATTTCTTCTCGGAGTTAACGATGCCCGGCCCGCATCCTCGTCGTCGACTCGTTCGCGACGACGTCCTGCTTCAGAGGGGCAACGTTCGGGACTGGGCTCCGCCGGGCTGGCACTGGGAGGTGCTACCTTCAGGGACACGCAGCTTGGTGAGGAACCCGGCCCCGGGTCCTGTCGTCGACCCGGAGCTTCTTTGGTGGCGTTCGCGTGGGCCACTTTCGGTGCGGAGGCAGCCGGCCCCGCCGGAGGTGGTACGTCGCCGTGTCAGGGAGGAGGACGAGGACGTCCCTCGCTACATGGATGCGTTGGACGTCAGGTTCTCCAATACCTGGCAGGTTCTTCAGGGATCTCACCCGAGCTATGATCCTGTGATGGTTCCTTCTCTTTGGGTGTCCACCGCCCGCGCCTCAGGAACCGCGAGTGAACTAGATTCTTCGATAATATTCGATCTCTATTAGCTAGTGATAATACTCGAGATGTATTCGATATTATATTCGATAATATTCGAGACGATTTATTCGAGATTATATTCGATGATGCATATTATATGAATTATTCGAGATGCATATTATGTACTATGATTCAGTTTTTCCTTATTGATTGCATGCATTCTAATTTGAATACTAAATTGTTTTATCTTTCTTCTGGATTAGTTAAATAAAAGCTATGGACAATACCGGCAGAGAAGGAGAAGAGGCTCTGTTTGACCTCATACGCTCCACGAGCCCAGAGCATGAACCTGAAGATGATGACGGCTCGCAATATCTGAACAATTCCGGTGAGGGTTGTATGATATTTGATGAAGACGAACGAATAGATGAAGGCGACGACAACGATGTTGACGAAGAAAATGTTCTTCAAATAACAAAGATCGGCGAGGTATATTTATTATATAAGCCATCCGGTGATCATTACATGTCTTAATTGATTTGTATGTATTAACGAATCGATCTTTCTTCTTTTAGGCCTCCGGATCAAGCAAATCTTCTACAAGCGACAGGGTAGTTCGAGGCCCGGCCAAAAAGTTGGATAAAGGCGTAAAGTTCAACATCGATTCCATCAAAACATCAACTGGCGAACCGCTTGAACCTAGGAAAATACGACCAAGTTCAAGAATCAATGCGGAGTTATTGTCAGGGACCAAATCCCGATCTCCGTTCAAGAATGGAAAAAGCCAGCAAAGGGAGATCGAGCAGGCCGAGTTACTTTTGTCGACGAAAGAGCAAAAGATGTGCTTTGGACTACGCTCATGGAACATTTCACCCTACCAGATAATTTGACAGATGCAGATCCGAAGAAAGTCAGAAACTATGCTCTTAAAAAGATGGCAATCGCATTCAACACCTTCAAGAAAAATACATGGACTAAGTACGTCAAATCCGGAAAGAAGACTTCAGAATTCACGGGAACACTGGTGAAGGCAAAAGATCACTGGGACGCTTTCGTGAAGTTCAAGGAATCGGAAGAAGCTAAGGAACGGTCGAGAAAAAACAAGATTAATGCTGCGAAAAAGAAGTGGCACCATCATATGGGGCCAGGTGGCTACCAGGTGGCCCTGCCTAAGTGGGATAAATCTGAGCAAGAGATGATTAGTGCAGGGGTCAGTCCAGTTACATTGACATGGCCCCCCAGGTGTTGGACATGGTTTTATGCGCATGGGGGGAAGTTGGACCCAGAGACAGGGCTGGTTATGGTGAAGGCAAGTCTTAAAGAAGCGACAGACGAAATACCTATTGCAATAGAAGAAGCTCGAACGGGGGTGTTCACGCCCAATAGAGAGAACGACGAGCTTACGCGCACCCTGAAGAATCGTGAACACCCGGGAAGAACACGAGGCAAAGGCGTTGTTCCGTGGTTTGAGGGGTTTGCGGATTGGAACGGCGACTATAGAAGCCGTGCGAGAAAGAAGATGAAGGAGGAGAAGAAGAAGAAGGAGGAAGCACTCCGCCTTGAAGGCCTAGAATCAAAGCACCTGGAGTTGGAACGATTTGTCAGGCAGCAGCAGGAGCAGATCGACTCACTCAGCCAGGAAAGGGCGTCTCAGTGGCAGCATGAGCAGATCGATCCAGCATTGGATAGCACCGTCCCTTCTATGCCGAGAAGCAGCGTGGGTTCCGCCCCGGCCGATATCGATAATGCATTGCTAGCTAGCTACCCTGTGGATGATATCAAAGACAGGACTAACTGTGAGCTACACATGAAAGTGAAGAACTTATCCATGAAGGTGGCGGACGGCTATGCTTTAGCAAATCCCCCTGAAGCAACCTTCCATTGCAATCCCATTCCAGCAGGCTATGCTCATGTCGGGGTTGATGAAGTGATGTCAGGATATAACGAGCTATAACTTGACATTCTTGGAGGCGACGAGGAGAGAACACTGGGGGAGGCCATACATCGTATCATTCTATGGCAAAAGGATTGCATCGTCTTCCCAAGGCCACCGACTCCTCCTCCTCCAAGTCCGCCGCCGCGTCAGTCGACTCCTCCTCCTCCAAGTCCGCCGCCGCATCAGTCGACTCATCCTCCTCCAAGTCCGGCACCGCGTCAGCCGACTCCTCCTCCAAGTTCGGCACGGCGTCAGCCAACTTCTCCTCCTCCAAGTCCGCCGGCACCGCATCAGCCGACTCCTCCTCCAAGTCCGGCACGGCGTCAGCCTAAGCAACAGCGGAAGAGAGAGGCCGCAGCAAGACGGCTAGCGGTACAATAGGCAAGAAATTCAAATATGGTCCAGATCTCAAGCCTCTTCCGAAGTTGTCTTACCACCTGACTCAGGAGGAACTCGACGACGCATGTGATGCCCAATTGAAGGCCCATTTTGCACCGAAACCGCCCGCGCCGCCAAAGGAGAAAGTACCTGAGCATGTCTCACAACACTTTATTGATATGGCTCGACCGGCTGACAATCAGAAGGACTCCGACTATGTGCAGTCTATCAAGAAGTCATATTTAGCAGGGCAAAAGGAGTCGAGCTCGAGCTCGAGCCAAGCAGTTGGCAAAAAAAGCGGGAAAACTGTTCCCCGGCTGGGAGAACAGGCAGTGCAATCGATCCCCCCGCTCATTGTACAAACAACTGTGAGTACCGCCGATCGGCTGGTAATAACCGACGATCTTAGAAGGCAGGCTAAAGAGGCATGTGTCACTGTTGAACAAATCCTAGGCCTTGAGGAAATCCCCGGGATTACAGAGGAGGAAGTAAAATGGCAATATGTCCGCGACAAACCTCTGGTCATGCCTGACGAAGTCAAGCTTCTACCAACGAGAATGTACGATTTGCATACGTGGTACATGCAACAAACAGCAAATACCAATGAAGAGTCCCTCATGGTGAAAGTCAAGAAAAGACATTACTTCCATAAAAAAGATGTGTGGATTCATTATTCAGAGTTGTTACAGTTATTCAATCAAGACGCACTCGACAAATCTATCGTCAGTTGCTATTGTCTGTAAGTGATTTCTTTCTATAATTTAAGTCTCTAGCTAGCTAGCTGTGCTCTCGTTCATTACCTGTAATTATCCTCACTATATTCTTTTCTGTGGTATTATGAAGAATGAAGATGTATGAAATGAAAAAAGCTGGACGCTATGGCATTGGGTTCATTGACCCAAATACGGTTAATCAGGCGATATGGGAAGATCAATATTCGAGAAAAGACACAGAGAAATCCCTGCTAGAGTTTTTGAAGCAACTAAACACCCAACCAGAAATACTACTTCCTTACAACTTCGGGTGAGTGTTACTATATCTTTTACTACAAATTCTTCTGTGCAGCAATGAGGACAATCCTTCAACTCTATTATCATAAGCCTTCTGTGCAGCAATGAGGACAATCCTCAGATCACGGACCCAGTCCGCATTATTGCTACCATCATCTTTCAACTCTATTTCTCTAGGAACATATAAAAATTCAAGGGGGCTACAGCGCGAGCTAGTAATCTACAACATAATTTGCAAAGACATTTTGACTATGTTCATGATAATGAGTTTAGTTCATCATATTACTTAAAAACTCCCACTCAAATTGACATCCCTCCGGTCATTCGAGTGTCACATGATCCAAATCCACCAACTCAAGTCCGATCATCACGTGAGTTGAGGTGGTTTCAATGGTGAACATCTTCATGTTGATCATATCTACTATATGACTCATGTTCGACCTTTCGGTCTCTTGTGTTCCGAGGCCATGTCTGTACATGCTAGGCTCGTCAAGTTTAACCCGAGTGTTCCGCACGTGCAACACTGGCTTGCACCCGTTGTATGCGAACATAGAGTCTATCACACCCGATCATCACATGGTGTCTCGAAACGACGAACTTTCGCAACGGTGCACACTCGGGGAGAACACAATTTATCTTGAAATTTAAGTGAGGGATCACCTTATAATGCTACTGTCGTCCTAAGCAAAATAAGATGCATAAAAGGATTAACATCACATGCAAATCATAAGTGACATGATATGGCCATGAACTTGTGCTTTTGATCTCCATCTTCAAAGCACCGGCATGATCTCCATCGTCACCGGCATAGCACCATGATCTCCATCATCTTGATCTCCATCAATGCGTCGCCATGATGTTGTCGCGCCGACCATTGCTTCCACGACTATTGCTAACTCATAGCGATAAAGTAAAGCAAAAACGGCGAAAATAATTAAAGACAACCCTATGGCTCCTGCTGGTTGTCGTACTCATCGACATGCAAGCCGTGATATTCTATACAATACATGATCATCTCATACATCACATATATCTCATCATGTAATTGGCCATATCACATCACAACATACCCTGCAAAAACAAGTTCGACGTCCTCTAATTGTTGTTGCAAGTTTTACGTGGCTACTACGGGTATCTAGCAAGATTAATTCTTACCTACGCAAAAACCACAACGGTGATACAAAAATTGCTATTCTACCTTCTCAAGGACCGCCTTTGTCAAATCCGATCCGACTAAAGTGGGAGAAACAGACACCCACCAGCCATCTTTATGCAACGAAGTTACATGTCAGTTGATGGAACCGGTCTCTCGTAAGCGTACGAGTAATGTTGGTCCGGGCCGCTTCATCCCACAATACCGCCGAATCAAGAAAAGACCAAGGGAGGAAGCAATCTGAATATCAACGCCCACAAACTCCTTTGTGTTCTACTCGAGATCTCATCTACACATAGACCTGGCTCATGATGCCACTGTTGGGGAACGTTGCATGGGAAACAAAAAAATTCCTACGCACACGCAAGATCTATCCATGGTGATGAGCATCTACGAGAGGGAGAGTGGATCTACATACCCTTGTAGATTGCTAAGCGGGAAGCGCTAAGAAACGCGGTTGATGTAGTCGAACGTCTTCGCGATCCAAATCGCCGAGCGTCCCGTGATCCCATCATGATCCATCTCGCGATCCAATCTCGATCCGTCCCGCGATCCCTTCACGATCCGTCTCGCGATCCAATCTCGATCCGTCCCACGATCCCATCACGATCCGTCCCGCGATCAAATCACGAATCGTCTCGCGATCCTGATCACGGTCCTTTCGATCTAGCGCCGAACGGACGGCACCTCCGCGTTTAGCACACGTACAGCTCGATGACGATCTCCGCCTTCTTGATCCAGCAAGAGGGAGCGGAGAGGTAGAAGAGTTCTCCGGTGGTGCGACGGCGCGGCAGCTATGGTGGTGGAACAATTCCGGCAGGGCTTTGCCTAAGCACCGCTGAAACTAGACTAGAGGAGAAACCGATCTAGATGAAGTAGAGGGAGCACGTGGCAATTAGGGTTAGCTCTTCCCTCTAAATCCTCTAGTATATATAGGAGGGAGGGATGGGAGGAGGCAGCCTCAAACCCTCAAGGTTTGGCCGAAATTGGAGGTGGAGGAGTCCTACTCCAATCCTATTAGGAGTAGGATTCCTCCTCTCCACTTGGAAACCCTTTCCACCTTTCCTCCTTTGGATTTTTTCCACCCAAAGCCACATGGGCCTTAGTGGGGGGTTTAGGCCAGCCCACTAGGGTCTGGTTTGACTCCTCCCACAGCCCATGAGGTCCTTTGGGTTGAGAGACCCCTCCTGATGGTCCCCGGTACCCCTCCCGGCAGTCCCGGTACACTACCGAAATACCCAAAACTTTTCCGGTGACCAAAACAAGACTTCCTATATATCAATCTTTACCTCCGGACCATTCCGGAGCTCCTCGTGACGTCCAGGATCTCATCCGGGACTCCGAACAACCTTCGGTCACCACCATACATAACTTTACTATACCGAAACGTCACCGAACCTTAAGTGTGCAGACCCTGCGGGTTCGAGAACTATGTAGACATGACCAAGATACCTCTACGGTCAATAACCAATAGCGGGACCTAGATGCCCATATTGGTTCCTACATATTCTACGAAGATCTTTATCGGTTGAACCTCTATGTCAAGGATTCAATTAATCCCGTACGCTGTTCCCTTTGTTCTTCGGTATGTTACTTGCCCGAGATTCGATCGTCGGTATCTCTATACCTAGTTCAGTCTCGTTATCGTCAAGTCGCTTTACTCGTTCTGTAATACAAGATCCCATGACTAACACTTAGTAACATTGCTTGCAAGGCTTATTGTGATGCTGTATTACCGAGTGGGCCCTGAGATACCTCTCCGTCATACTGAGTAACAAATCCCAGTCTTGATCCATGCCCACTCAACAGACACCCTCGTAGATACCTGTAGAGCATCTTTATAGTCACCCAGTTACGTTGTGATGTTTGATACACACAAGGTATTCCTCCGGTGTCAGTGAGTTGCATGATCTCATGGTCATAGGAACAGATACTTGACATGCAGAAAACTATAGCAATAAACTGACACGATCATATACTATGTTTATAGTTTGGGTCTTGTCCATCACATCATTCTCCTAATGATGTGATCCCGTTATCAAATGACATCTCATGTCTATGGCCAGGAAACCTTGACCATCTTTGATCAACGAACTAGTTAACTAGAGGCATACTAGGGACACGGTGTTGTCTATGTACCCACACATGTATTTGAGTTTCCAATCAATACAATTATAGCATGGATAATAAACAATTATCATGAAATATAATAATAACCAATTTATTATTGCCTCTAGGGCATATTTCCAACACGCTGCTGGTGTGCTAGTGGATGGACAGCTCAAGCAGGGAAGAAAGGATGGTTCAGCAGTTCATGGTGAGGATGCGGAGCAGAATGAGGCTGCCTGCGCGTGGCAGGGATACAGCACAAAAGCTGGTTACAAGGATCTTCATGGAGGCCTCAGAGGAAGAAATGGAGGTGGCACTGAGAGAAAAGGGCAATTTCGCCGTGGAGATAGTTGCTTGGGCAAGATACATGGAGACCTCGGAAAACCTGTTTCAGAGAGCAAAATGGAGGGCGTTCTGGGCCCTTCAGCCCCCAGCCTCCCCCACTACAAGACTAACAAACCTGCATGCTGATATGTCCATTTTGCATCATGCTTTTATATTGATATTTATTGCATTATGGGCTGTTATTACACATTATGGTACAACACTTATGCCTTTTCTCTCTTATTTTACAAGGTTTACATGAAGAGGGAGAATGCCGTCAGCTGGAATTCTGGACTGGAAAAGGAGCAAATATGAGAAACATATTCTGCACAACTCCAAAAGTCCTGAAAAGTTACAGAGAATTATTTTGGAATATATAAAAAATATTGGGCGAAAGAAATACCAGAGGGCACCCACCAGGAGGCCACAAGCCTGGGGGGCGCGCCCTACCCCCAGGGCGCGCCCCTGTGGCTTGTGGGCCCCCTGGCAGCCCTCCGGTGCCCATCTTCTGCTATATGGAGGGTTTTGACCTGGAAAAAATCATAAGAGAGCTTTCGGGACGAAGCGCCGCCGTCTCGAGGCGGAACCTGGGCAGAAGCAATCTAGGGCTCCGGCGGAGCTGTTCTGCCGGGGAAACTTCCCCCCCCCGGAGGGGGAAATCGAAGCCATCGTCATCACCAACGATCCTCTCATCGAGAGGGGGTCAATCTCCATCAACATCTTCACCAGCACCATCTCCTCTCCAAACCCTAGTTCATCTCTTGTATCGGATCTTTGTCTCAAAACCTCAGATTGGTACCTGTGGGTTGCTAGTAGTGTTGATTACTCCTTGTAGTTGATGCTAGTTGGTTTACTTGGTGGAAGATCATATGTTCAGAGCCTTAATGATAATTAGTACTCCTCTGAATATGAACATGAATATGCTTTGTGAGTAGTTACGTTTGTTCCTGAGGACATGGGATAAGTCTTGTTATAAGTAATCATGTGAATTTGGTATTCGTTCGATATTTCGATGAGATGTATGTTGTCTTTCCTCTAGTGGTGTTATGTGATCGTTGACTACATGACACTTCACCATTATTTGGGCCTAGGGGAAGGCATTGGGAAGTAATAAGTAGATGATGGGTTGCTAGAGTGACAGAAGCTTAAACCCTAGTTTAGGCGTTGCTTCGTAAGGGGCAGATTTGGATCCACATGTTTAATGCTATGGTTAGATTTATCTTAATTCTTCTTTCGTAGTTGCGGATGCTTGCGAGAGAGGTTAATCATAAGTGGGAGGCTTGTCCAAGTAAGGGCAGCACCCAAGCACCGGTCCACCCACATATCAAATTATCAAAGTAACGAACGCGAATCATATGAGCATGATGAAAACTAGCTTGACAGAAATTCCAATGTGTCCTCGGGAGCGCTTTGCTTTATATAAGAGTTTGTCCAAGCTTGTCTTTTGCTACAAAAAGGATTGGGCCACCTTGCTGCACCTTTGCTACATTTTTTACTTGCTACCCATTACGAATTATCTTATCACAAAACTATCTGTTACCGATAATTTCAGTGCTTGCAGAGAATACCTTACTGAAAACTGCTTGTCATTTCCTTCTGCTCCTCGTTGGGTTCGACACTCTTACTTATCGAAAGGACTACGATAGATCCCCTATACTTGTGGGTCATCACATGCTGCGTTGGCAATGGAGGCTGGCGACCATGAGGAAGAAGTTGAGCTGGTTTTGGAGAAGCTGGGTGGCTTTAGCTTCAGGAAAAGGCGCTCCATGCTGGAGAATTGGGTGGGGATGGAGAAAAATAGGCAAAAGGTGGAGTCAAAAAGCAGCTCCGGACGCGAAGAAGGGATTTCCTCCATCTTTGACCAAATTTGGGAACCGCCCGCGCCTCCAACGGGGATAAAGGAAGGACCTAGGGTTTGGGACCCCAACCAACCCTCACTTCCAAACCCCGCGCCGCCGCCACCGCAGGAAGAAAGAGAGATTCACATGGAGGCTGGTCGGGGGAGAGGAAGGGGGAAGAACCAAGGGAATCGAGGTGGAGGGGTAGGGGCTGCGGACCAGCAATGGCAGGAGCCACCGCAGCTGCAACAAGCTCCGCCCCCCTTCGGCTACGATTTCGGCTTCCCAGGTCAGCCCCCACTATCGTTCCCCGGTCAGTTCCCTGTCCAATTCCCACAGTAACAATGGCAAGGCCTCCACTTTGGTATAGTGGCCCGCCAATGGCACCTCCGCAAGAGGGGCAGCAGCAGGGGAAGATGGATCAAGCCTCCATGTTCAGTAACACCAGCCAAGGTTCAGGGGCCTCGGGAACCTCTGATCAAGGGGGCAAAACGCAGGGGCAGAAACAATTACAGAGGAAGAGGCAGGACCTTAAAGGGGGGGGCAGACAAAGAGGCTAACCCGTTGATGGCTTACTCCAAAGGCATTTGTGCTAGTTGTGGGGAACCTGGCCACATCCAGTAGAAGTGCATCAAAGCCAGCAATTGTTTCATATGTAAGATGGTTACACATAAGGTGGAAAATTGTCCTGTCAGGAAAAAGCCCCATGTGAATGCCAAATACATTGGCAGTGCTGCAACAGGTCTGGGATACTACCATATAGAGGTACCTGATGTGAATCTGCAACACTCAGGGAGACTGAAGAATGTAGGGATTGTTTACATTGAGTCTGGAGAAATCAGCAAAGAGGAGTTGGCAAGGGAGTTTTCAGATATCTATAAAACCAACTGGCCCTGGCAGATCAATACCCTGGATGACTGGACAATGCTGGTCAAGTTTGCCCTTGAAATTCCAGTAGAACAAGTTGCCGGATACCCATGTTTTGGGCTGGTGAAAGATAATGTCTTAGTCAAAGTTGAGGTGTGGAAAGGAGAGATTGAATCCATTGACAGGTTGCAATTGGTCTGGCTAGAACTTAGGAAACTGAATCCCAAGTGGTGTGAATGGTCAAGCCTGGACCAAATCACTTCTGCTTTTGGATTGCTGGTGGATGTTGACTGGGCTCACAACTTCAACAGCTTCTTTGAGTCTGTCAGGGTAAAAATCTCCTGCAAGGATGCCACAAAGATTCCAAAAGAGAGGACCTACGGAATCAATGGGAAATTCTACAAGATTCATATTGAAGTGGAGCAATCTGATGAAAGTGAGGATGTTACTAGAAATGGCCTGGTTGACACCTCACTCAAGAACTCTGGTAATGGAACTGACACTAATGCAGCTGCTGCTTCCAGGCAAAGTGATGCCAGGTCCAACAGAAGCTCTAAGACTGGGTCTGAAGGGACAACCAATGAGAATCCGGGATTTGCTTCCTCACTTGGGAGACAGGCTGTGATGTCGTATCTGAAGCAGCTCCCTGACAAATGCCCAGCTGAAGGAGTGGAACACCCATCCCTGCTAAAACTACACATCCCTCAGTCTTTCATGGAAGATAGGAAGACAAGGTTGGAAAAGATGCTGGAGTCTGTTGACTGTGAGAAAGAAGGGTTTAACCTGATAAAGGAAATGGAGTTGGCTGAGGACCAGGACAGTTCCATAGATGACACAATGTCTATGGAAAACCTCCTACCCCTGGAAGACCCCTCAATAGCAAAGTTGGTAAAGGAGCAACCTGATGATCCAAGGTAGGAGGACTATGAAGCTGCTTTCCCACCACTCAAAGTCTCTGCTGCGCAGGGACAGAAGAAGCAAAACTGGGGGCCTATTCAAGCTACAAGGAAAAGTGTGAGGATCCAGCCAACAGACAAGAATGCACTGGAAAAAGCTCAGGAGTTAGAGAAGGTCAAAGACTTGGAGAAGCTAGCTAAAGGTAAAAATAAAGCAGCTTTCTCTCTTTTCAATGATCCTTCTTTTATTGCAGTAGCTAGGAAAGTTGGAGTGGATATTAGTTTACCTTCTGATCCTAGTAATTTTAAGGATGATCCGAATTTTAGTGACTTTGGCAAGTTGCATGCTCACGCCCTAGCTGATTCCCTGAGTAGCTCTTCCCCCCCCCCCCTAGAATGTTTTCAAATCAGTTTATTGACTCTCCTTCCGAGACAACCCTAGATTTGAGTGACAACTAATGGGATGCGGTCTGTAATGATAGGCAGGGCAAGCACCCCAGGACAAAGGTTCAATTATGAATTGCCTGTTCTGGAATGTTAGGGGAATTAATGCCCCTGGTAGGAAAACCCTAATTGTAGACTATATCAACAAAATTAGTGCTTCTATTGTGGGCTTCCAAGAGACAAAGAAATCCTCTTTCTCAGACTCCTACCTTAGATCACTAATTGGAGGCAGGAATTTCGATTGGCAATGTTTACCTTCTGTAGGATCTGCTGGTGGAATTCTCATGGGTGTAGATATAGACATTCTTTATGTAGTTGCTTGGGAGGTTGGACAGTCAACAGTGACTTGCAAACTCAAACTCAAGAGAAAGCAAGTGGAATTTAGAGTGATTACTTTCTATGGATTTGCATATGAAGAAGGAAAAGATAATTTCCTTTCTGAATTGCATTCACTCTTTATAGACAATAACACCCCCACCCTCATTGGAGGTGACTTTAACCTGGTTAGATATAAACAAGACAAGAGCAATGGAGTAGTTAACCACAAATGGAGTGACAATTTTAATGCCTGGATTGAGATCTGGAGCCTTTTAGAAATTAAGCTCTCCTCTAGAAAATACACATGGGCAAATAATCAGGCTGATCTGATCATGTCCACCATTGATAGAATGTTCTGTGACACTGAACTGGACAGTATTTTCCCTTTGGCTACTTGTAATGCCCTACCAAAATTAGGCAGTGATCACACTCCTATTATTTGGGATTTGGGTTTTTGCAAGAGAGCCAAACCTAGTAGTTACATGTTTGAAAAATGGTGGCTCCTTAGAGAGGATTTCCCTACCCTAATAGGAAAAATTTGGAATGATCGAGTCTCTAGTTCTAACCCTATAGATGTTTGGTAGCAAATTATAAGGCTAAGAAAAATCACCAAAGGGTGGAGCTGCAATATAGAAGCTGACCTTAGGAATCTGAAAAAGGGCCTCATGGAGGAATATGATAAGTTAGATGTCAAAGCAGAGAGTGGGGGCTCTCTGAGATAGAGAAAACTAGAATGAAGGAGATCCACCTGGAACTCCAGAATCACTGGCTTAAAGAGGAGGTTAAAACTAAACAAAGATCTAGAGATAAAGACATTAGGGAGGGAGATAGAAATACTGCATATTTTCATGCAATTGCCAACCAGAGGAGAAGAAAAACCTTCATTCACTCATTGGAGGGCCCTGATGGTCCAGTCTTTGAGAATGAAGATCTCCTCAAAGTAGCTGCAGATTACTACAAAAACCTCTTTAAAGCAGAACCTTGGAATGGTTGCTCTCTAAGCACTGACTTCTTCTCTGATGATGAAAAAGTTACCCCTGAAGAAAATGAAAATCTTTAGGCAGCCTTTACAGAGGAAGAGATCAGGAAGGCAGTCTTTGAATCCTATGCTGATGGGGCCCCTGGTTCTGATGGGATTCCTTTTTTGTTTTATCAACACTTTTGGGACTTAATTAAAGCTAATTTGGTTAGGATGTTTGATGAGTTCCATAGAGGGAACTTAGACATTTATAGGAACCCACGCTGCTTTTCTGCAAAGACGGGACGGTACTATCCAATGGTGGATCTGCTTGCTCCTGCCGTGTAGACGGAATTTGCTGGCTAATGGTGGCCAGTTGCTCGTCATGCCGCTTAAACATGCGTTCCAACTCCGCATTCTTTCTTTATAAATTTTGAAGCCGATCTGCATCCTACTTATTTTTTCTCTGACGGCTTCTGTAAGTGTCATTCTAGTCCGAAAACCCCTGAACCTATGGAACAACGCCTTTGCCTCGTGTTCGTCCTCCATGTTCAGGATTCCCGAGGGCACGTGTAAGCTCATCGTTCTCTCTCTCGGGGATGTACACCCCATTTTGAGCATCTTCTATTACTTTAAGTAAAGCCTCTGAGGCTTCTTTAAGAGATGCATTTTCAATAATCTCCCCAGTTTTTCGATCCAACTTTCCCCCATGCGCATAAAACCAAGTCCTGGACCTCTCGGGCCAATTCCGTATTTTCGGAATGACCCCTTCAGCAAGCATCTTGGCCTCAGATAAATCCCACTTAGGCATGCCTATCTTGTAGCCACCTGTCCCCAGAACATGGTGATACTTTTTTTTCTCAGCATTTATCTTATTTTTTCTCGATCTTTCCTTAGCTTCATCCGATTCCTTGTACTTCACAAATTCGTCCCAGTGATCTTTTACATTCTCTAGTGCTCCAGTGAATTCGGGAGTCTTCCTTTCTGCCTTGACGTAGTCGGTGTATAATCGTTTCTTCCAGGTCTGGAATTGTGTGGCCATCTTCTTAAGATCCCACTTCTTGACCTTCAACCGTTCGTCATCTGTGAAACCCTCTGGTAGGTTGAAATGTGATATTAGCGCTTCATAAAGAAAATCTTTCGATCTTTCGTCGACATAAGAAACTTGTCAATCTTGCTTTGGCATATTCCATTCTCGAACGGTGATCGGGATGTTGTCCCTAACAATAACTCTGCATTGATTTATAAATTTACAGGCATTGTCTAAAGGAGCAATCGTTTTGCCATCTACTTTGACTTCATCGATGTTGTACTTTATGCCATCGGGCAACTTTTTGGCCTGGGCTCGTACTACTCTTGTAGAAGATTTGCTCGAACCGGAGGGCTAAAAGAAGAAAGATTCATTAATATATATATACAAATCAATTCATATATTTAATAATCACCAGAGGCCTAAAATATATATATATACCTCGCCAGACTTTGTTAATTGGAGAAAATTTTCTTCGCCATCATTGTTTGTTTCCCCTTCGTCTCTTGGTTCTTCCTCAAGTCCCTCACCGGATGCGTGAAGATATTGTGAGCCATCATCTGCTTCTTCATTCTCTTGGTTTTGGGGGGAGCGTATCATGTCGAAGATGAGATCCTCTTGATCAGGGTCTCTACCGCTAGCGTCCATAGCTTAACTAATCCAGAAGAAAGAGAAAACATTTAGAATGCAACAATATGATCATATAATATCACTAATACATCTCGAATAATCCAGTTAATACATCATCGAATATTATCACTAATACATCTCGAATATTATCATATAATATCACTAATACATATCGAATATTATGGAATAATCCAGTTGACTCGCGGTTATTGAGTCGCGGGCGGTGGACACCCAAAGAGAAGGAACCATCACATGATCATAGCTCGGGTGAGATACCTGAAGAAACTGCCAGGTATTGGAGAACCCGACGTCCAACGCAACCATGTAGCGACGGACGTGCTCGTCCTCCTCCCAGACACGGCAACAAACCACCTCCTCGGGGGCCGGCTCCCTCCGCGGCGATAGTGGCCCACGCGACCGCCACCAAAGAAGCTCCGGGTCGACGACGAGACCCCGATTCCTCACCAAGCTGCAGGCCCCGGAAGGTAGCACCTCCCAGTGCCAGCCCGGCGGAGCCCAGTCCCGGACATGGGGCCTCTGAAGGATGTTGTCGCCGAGTCGACGTCTAGAATCTGCCTAATATAAAATAACCTATGGTTCATAATCTAGGGTTCATAATTAACTTAATGCCTAATAAGAAGTAATCTGGGGTTCATAATTAACTTAATTCATATAAAATAGCTAATGCCTAATAAGAAGTAACCTAGTATTTTTACATGAACATTAGCACAAATACGGGAGGGGCCTAATAAGAAGTAAGCTAGTATTTCACATCAAAATTACTCCCTCCGTTCCTAAATATAAGACCTTCTAGAGATTACACTATGGACTACATACGGATCAAAATGAGTGAATCTACATTCTAAAATATGTTTATATACATCCATTTTTAGTACATAGTGAAATTTCTAAAAAAATACTAAAATATGAGCGAATCTACATTCTAAAATATGTTTATGTACATCCATTTGTAGACCTTCTAGAAATTTCTAAAAAATTACACTATGGATTACACTATGAACGAGCGGCGCGGGGCCGGCGGCGGCGCTGCGGTGGGCGGGGGCGAGCAGCGGAGGCGGAGGCGGGGCCGGCATTGGCGCTGCGGTGGGCGGGGGCGAGCAGCGGAGGCGGGGCCGATGGGGACAGATCGGGGGAGAGAGGAGGGGCCTTACTGTTGGGGAACGTTGCATGGGAAACAAAAATTTTCCTACGCACACATAAGATCTATCCATGGTGATGAGCATCTACGAGAGAGAGAGTGGATCTACATACCCTTGTAGATCGCTAAGCGGAAGCGTTAATAAACGCGGTTGATGTAGTCGAACGTCTTCGCGATCCAAATCGCCGAGCGTCCCGCGATCCAATCACGATCCTTCCGATCTAGTGCCGAACGGACGGCACCTCCGCGTTCAACACACGTACGGCTTGATGACGCCTTCACCTCCTCGATCCAGCGAGCGATGGTGAAGTAGTGGTTGAGTTCCAGCAGCACGACGGCGTGGTGATGGTGGTGAGGAACAATCTCTGCAGGGCTTCGCCAAGCACTACGGAGATTATGACGGAGGAACTAGAGGGCTAGGGTTGCCGGCACACGGCTTGGGAAATCCTGATGTGTCCCGTGTGCTAGCCCTGCCCCTCTATTTATATGTTGAGCCTTGGGGTCTAAACTTGGAGTAAAAGCCTCCTCCGGGTCGGTTTTGCCCGCACAAGGTCGGTTTGGCCCGCAGGGAAAGAGTCCAACTCGGATCCCTGCCGAACCGTGCACAGCCGCGCACAAGCGGTAGTACCGCTTCACACAAGCGGTAGTACCGCTTGGGCGGTAGTACCGCTTCACACAAGCGGTAGTACCGCTCCGGCGGTAGTACCGCTTCACCAAGCGGTAGTACCGCTTATGCGGCAGCAAAACTACTTTTGCACTTTCCAATACCTTGTGGGCTTTATCCCTTTGGCTCATATAAAGTGTTGCTGCACCCGAACACTTCGGTAAACATCCGGAACCCCTTCCGGTGAACTCCGGAACCCTTCCAGAGATCAAAACACTATTATCACATATATCAATCTTTACCTCCGGACTATTCCGGAGATCCTCGTCATGTCCGGGATCTTATCCGGGACTCCGAACAACTTTCGGTCACCAACATAATAACTCAATTATACTAATCGTCACCAAACGTTAAGTGTGTAGACCCTGCGGGTTCGAGAACTATGTAGACATGACCGAGACACCTCTACGGCCAATAACCAATAGCGGGACCTGGATGCCCATATTGGCTCCTACATATTCTACGAAGATCTTTATCGGTCGAACCTCTATGTCAAGGATTCAGTTAATCCCGTATGCTGTTCCCTTTGTTCTTCGGTATGTTACTTGCCCGAGATTCGATCGTCGGTATCACTATACCTAGTTCAATCTCGTTACCGGCAAGTCTCTTTACTCGTTCCGTAATACAAGATCTCGTGGCTAACACTTTAGTCACATTGCTTGCAAGGCTCATTGTGATGTTGTATTACCGAGTGGGCCCTGAGATACCTCTCCGTCACACGGAGTAACAAATCCCAGTCTTGATCCATGCCAACCCAACAGACACCCTCGGAGATACCTGTAGAGCACCTTTATAGTCACCCAGTTACGTTGCGACGTTTGATACACACAAGGTATTCCTCCGGTGTTAGTGAGTTGCATGATCTCATGGTCAAAGGAACAGATACTTGACATGCAGAAAACAATAGCAATAAACTGACACGATCAAATGCTACGTTTACAGTTTGGGTCTTGTCCATCACATCATTCTCCTAATGATGTGATCCCGTTATCAAATGACATCTCATGTCAATGGCTAGGAAACCTTAACCATCTTTGATCAACGAGCTAGTCAACTAGAGGCTTACTAGGGACACAGTGTTGTCTATGTACCCACACATGTATTTGAGTTTCCAATCAATACAATTATAGCATGGATAATAAACGATTATCATGAACAAGGAAATATAATAATAACCAATTTATTATTGCCTCTAGGGCATATTTCCAACAGTCTCCCACTTGCACTAGAGTCAATAATCTAGTTCACATCACTATGTGATTTACATTGTAATGAATCGAACACCCATGCAGTTCTGGTGTTGTTCATGTTTAGCCCTTGGAAGAGGTTTAGTCATCGGATCTGCAACATTTAGATCCGTGTGTACTTTGCAAATATTTATGTCGTCCTCCTTGATGTAATCGCGGATGGAATTGAAACGTCGTTTTATGTGTCTGGTCCTCTTGTGAAATCTTGGTTCCTTGGCTAGAGCAATGGCACTAGTGTTATCACAAAACAGAGTCATTGGGTTAAGCGCACTAGGCACTACTCCAAGATCTGTCATGAACTCCTTCATCCAGACACCTTCCTTCGCTGCCTCCGAGGCAGCGATGTACTCCGCTTCGCATGTAGAATCAGCTACCACGCTTTGCTTGGAACTGCACCAGCTAACCGCACCCCCATTAAGAATAAATACGTATCCGGTTTGCGACTTAGAGTCATCCGGATCAGTGTCAAAGCTCGCATCGACGTAACCCTTTACGACGAGCTCTTGATCACCTCCATAAACGAGAAACATGTCCTTAGTCCTTTTCAGGTACTTCAGGATATTCTTGACCGCCGTCCAGTGTTCCATTCCTGGATCACTTTGAAACCTTCCGACCATACTTATGGCAAGGCTGACATCGGGTCTTGTGCACAGCATTGCATACATGATAGAGCCTATGGCCGAAGCATAGGGGATGACACTCATCTTTTCTCTATCTTCTGCAGTCACTGGGCATTGAGTCTTACTCAACTTCACACCTTGCAAAACAGGCAAGAACCCCTTCTTGGACTGATCCATTTTGAACTTCTTCAAAATCTTATCAAGGTATGTGCTTTGTGAAAGTCCTATTAAGCGTCTTGATCTATCTCTATAGATCTTGATGCCTAATATGAAAGCAGCTTCTCCTAGGTCCTTCATTGAAAAACTCTTGTTCAAATATTCCTTTACGCTTTCCAGCATTTCTATATTGTTTCCAATCAGCAATATGTCATCCACATATAATATTAGAAACGCTATAGAGCTCCCACTCACTTTCTTGTAAATACAAGCTTCTCCGTAAACTTGTATAAACTCGAACGCTTTGATCACCTCATCAAAACGAAGATTCCAACTCCGAGATGCTTGCACCAGTCCATAAATGGATCGCTGGAGTTTGCAAACTTTGTCAGCATTCTCTGGATCGACAAAACCTTCTGGTTGCATCATATACAACTCTTCCTTAAGGAAACCGTTAAGGAACGCTGTTTTGACATCCATCTGCCAAATTTCATAATCGAAAAAGGCAGCTATTGCTAACATGATTCTGACGGACTTAAGCATCGCTACGGGTGAGAAGGTCTCATCGTAGTCAACTCCTTGAACTTGTGAAAAACCCTTTGCCACAAGTCGAGCTTTATAGACGGTGACATTACCGTCCGCGTCCGTCTTCCTCTTAAAGATCCATTTGTTCTGAATGGCCTTACGCCCTTCAGGTAATACTTCCAAAGTCCATACTTTGTTTTCATACATGGATCCCATCTCGGATTTCATGGCCTCTAACCACTTCTCGGAATCCGGGCTCATCATCGCTTCTCCATAGCTCGTAGGTTCATTGTTGTCTAACAACATGACCTCTAAGACAGGGTTGCCGTACCACTCGGGAGCAGTACGCGTCCTTGTCGACCTACGAGGTTCGATAGCAACTTGATCCAAAGCTTCATGATCATCATCATTAACTTCCTCTTCAGCTAATGTAGGCTCCACAAAAACAACTTTCTGCGCTGCGCTACTCTCAGGTTGAAGTAAAGGTTCAACAACCTCATCAAGTTCTATCTTCCTCCCACTCAATTCTTTCGAGAGAAACTCTTTCTCAAGAAATGTTCCGTTTTTAGCGACAAACACTTTGCCTTCGGATCTGAGGTAGAAGGTATACCCAACTGTCTCTTTTGGGTATCCTATGAAGACGCATTTCTCCGCTTTGGGTTCCAGCTTTTCAGGCTGAAGCTTTTTGACATAAGCATCACATCCCCAAACTTTAAGAAACGACAGCTTTGGCTTCTTGTTAAACCAAAGTTCATAAGGCGTCGTCTCAACGGATTTCGATGGTGCCCTATTTAAAGTGAATGCAGCTGTCTCTAATGCATAACCCCAAAACGATAGTGGAAAATCGGCAAGAGACATCATAGATCGCACCATATCCAATAAGGTTCGATTACGACGTTCGGACACAGCATTACGCTGTGGTGTTCCAGGCGGTGTTAATTGTGAAACAATTCCACACTGTCTTAAGTGACTGCCAAACTCATAACTCAGATATTCTCCTCCTCGATCAGATCGTAGGAATTTAATCTTCTTGTTACGATGATTCTCAACTTCACTCTGAAATTGTTTGAACTTTTCAAATGTTTCAGACTTGTGTTTCATTAAGTAAATATACCCATATCTACTTAAGTCATCAGTGAAGGTGAGAAAGTAACGATAACCACCGCGCGCCTCAATGCTCATCGGACCGCACACATCAGTATGTATGATTTCCAATAAGTCACTTGCCCGTTCCATTGTTCCAGAGAACGGCGTTTTAGTCATCTTGCCCATGAGGCATGGCTCACATGTGTCAAGTGATTCAAAATCAAGTGACTCCAAAAGTCCATCAGCATGGAGCTTCTTCATGCGTTTTACGCCAATATGACCTAAACGGCAGTGCCACAAGAAAGTGGTATTATCATTATCAATTCTACATCTTTTGGCATCAATGTTATGAACATGTGTATCATTACTATCGAGATTCAATAAGAATAAACCCTTCACATCGGGTGCATGACCATAAAAGATATTACTCATATAAATAGAACAACCATTATTCTCTGATTTAAATGAGTAACCGTCTCGCAATAAACAAGATCCAGATATAATGTTCATGCTTAACGCAGGCACCAAATAACACTTATTTAGGTTCATCACTAATCCCGACGGTAATCGAAGAGCGAGCGTGCCGACGGCGATCACATCAACCTTGGAACCATTTCCCACGCGCATCGTCACTTCGTCCTTTGCCAGCCTCCGTCTATTCCGCAGTTCCTGTTTTGAGTTGCAAATATGAGCAACCGCACCGGTATCAAATACCCAGGCACTACAACGAGAGTTGGTAAGGTACACATCAATAACATGTATATCATATATACCTTGTTTGTTGTTGGCCGCCTTCTTGTCAGCCAAATACTTGGGGCAATTCCGCTTCCAGTGTCCAGTTCCCTTGCAATGAAAACACACAGTTTCTGGTTTGGGTCCAGCCTTGGGTTTCTTCACGAGAGGAGCAACTGCTTTGCCACTCTGCTTGGAGTTACCCTTCTTACCCTTGCCATTTTTCTTGAAACTAGTGGTTTTATTGACCATCAACACTTGATGCTCCTTCTGAATTTCAGACTCAGCGGCTTTCAGCATCGCAAACAGCTCGGCGACTGACTTGTTCATCCCGTGCATGTTATAGTTCAACACGAAGCTCTTGTAGCTAGGTGGCAATGATTGAAGAACTCTGTCAGTGATAGCCTCTGGCGGAAGGGGCATCCCTAACTCAGCCAGACGGGTGGAGTACCCAGACATTCTGAGCACGTGATCACTGATAGACCCGTTCTCCTCCATCTTGCAAGCATAGAATTTGTCGGAGATCTCATATCTCTCGATCCGGGCATTCTTCTGAAAGATAAACTTCAACTCCTGGAACATCTCGTATGCTCCATGACGTTCAAAACGTCTTTGAAGTCCCGGTTCTAAGCCATACAACATTGCACATTGAACTATTGAGTAATCATCAGAACGAGCCTGCCAGGCGTTCACAACGTCTAGAGACTCAACTGGAGCGGGTGGATCACCAAGCGGTGCATCAAGGACATAAGCCTTCTGGGAAGCCGTAAGGATAATCCTTAGATTACGGGCCCAGTCCACAAAGTTACTTCCATCATCTTTCAACTTAGCTTTCTCTAGGAACGCATTAAAATTCAGGGGTGCTACTGCGCGAGCCATGATCTACAACATAAATATAGCAAAGACAACTTAGACTATTGTTTCTTAGATAATGAGTTTAGTTAATCATATTTAAAAAACTCCCACTCAAATTGACATCCCTCCGATCATTCGAGTGTAACATGATCCAAATCCACCAACTCAAGTCCGATCATCACGTGAGTTGAGGTGGTTTCAATGGTGAACATCTTCATGTTGATCATATCTACTATATGACTCATGTTCGACCTTTCGGTCTCTTGTGTTCCGAGGCCATGTCTGTACATGCTAGGCTCGTCAAGTTTAACCCGAGTGTTCCGCACGTGTAACATGGCTTACACCCGTTGTATGCGAACGTAGAGTCTATCACACCCGATCATCACGGCGTGTCTCGAAACGACGAACTTTCGCAACGGTGCACACTTGGGGAGAACACAATTTATCTTGAAATTTAAGTGAGGGATCACCTTATAATGCTACCGTCGTCCTAAGCAAAATAAGATGCATAAAAGGATTAACATCACATGCAAATCATAAGTGACATGATATGGCCATGAACTTGTGCTTTTGATCTCCATCTCCAAAGCACCGGCATGATCTCCATCGTCACCGGCATGACACCATGATCTCCATCATCTTGATCTCCATCAACGTGTCGCCATAAGGTTGTCGCGCCGACTGTTGCTTCCACGACTATAGCTAACGTTTAGCGATAAAGTAAAGCATTACATAGCGCTTAATGATTGACACGCAGGTCATACAATAATTAAAGACAACTCTATGGCTCCTGCCAGTTGCCGTATTCATCGACATGCAAGTCGTGATATTCTATACAAAACATGATCATCTCATACATCACATATATCTCATCATGTAATTGGCCATATCACATCACAACATACCCTGCAAAAACAAGTTAGACGTCCTCTAATTGTTGTTGCAAATTTTACGTGGCTGCTACGGGTTTGCAAGAACCGTTCTTACCTACGCAAAACCACAACGTGGTGTAGTGATTGCTTTTTGATCTTCTAAAAGAACCCTCTTCATTGAACCGATTCAACTAAAGTGAGAGAGACAGACACCCGCCAGTCACCTTTATGCAACAAGTGCACGCAGCGGTGAAACCAGTCTCGCGTAAGCGTACGCGTAATGTCGGTCCGGGCCGCTTCATCTCACAATACCGCGGAATCAAGTATCAACTAGTAACGGCAAGCAATATGTATACACCCACGCCCACAACTCGTTTGTGTTCTACTCGAGATCTCATCTACGCATAGACCTAGCTCAGATGCCACTGTTGGGGAACGTTGCATGGGAAACAAAAATTTTCCTACGCACACATAAGATCTATCCATGGTGATGAGCATCTACGAGAGAGAGAGTGGATCTACATACCCTTGTAGATCGCTAAGCGGAAGCGTTAATAAACGCGGTTGATGTAGTCGAACGTCTTCGCGATCCAAATCGCCGAGCGTCCCGCGATCCAATCACGATCCTTCCGATCTAGTGCCGAACGGACGGCACCTCCGCGTTCAACACACGTACGGCTTGATGACGCCTTCACCTCCTCGATCCAGCGAGCGATGGTGAAGTAGTGGTTGAGTTCCAGCAGCACGACGGCGTGGTGATGGTGGTGAGGAACAATCTCTGCAGGGCTTCGCCAAGCACTACGGAGATTATGACGGAGGAACTAGAGGGCTAGGGTTGCCGGCACACGGCTTGGGAAATCCTGATGTGTCCCGTGTGCTAGCCCTGCCCCTCTATTTATATGTTGAGCCTTGGGGTCTAAACTTGGAGTAAAAGCCTCCTCCGGGTCGGTTTTGCCCGCACAAGGTCAGTTTGGCCCGCAGGGAAAGAGTCCAACTCGGATCCCTGCCGAACCGTGCACAGCCGCGCACAAGCGGTAGTACCGCTTCACACAAGCGGTAGTACCGCTTGGGCGGTAGTACCGCTTCACACAAGCGGTAGTACCGCTCCGGCGGTAGTACCGCTTCACCAAGCGGTAGTACCGCTTACGCGGCAGCAAAACTACTTTTGCACTTTCCAATACCTTGTGGGCTTTATCCCTTTGGCTCATATAAAGTGTTGCTGCACCCGAACACTTCGGTAAACATCCGGAACCCCTTCCGGTGAACTCCGGAACCCTTCCAGAGATCAAAACACTATTATCACATATATCAATCTTTACCTCCGGACTATTCCGGAGATCCTCGTCATGTCCGGGATCTTATCCGGGACTCCGAACAACTTTCGGTCACCAACATAATAACTCAATTATACTAATCGTCACCAAACGTTAAGTGTGTAGACCCTGCGGGTTCGAGAACTATGTAGACATGACCGAGACACCTCTACGGCCAATAACCAATAGCGGGACCTGGATGCCCATATTGGCTCCTACATATTCTACGAAGATCTTTATCGGTCGAACCTCTATGTCAAGGATTCAGTTAATCCCGTATGCTGTTCCCTTTGTTCTTCGGTATGTTACTTGCCCGAGATTCGATCGTCGGTATCACTATACCTAGTTCAATCTCGTTACCGGCAAGTCTCTTTACTCGTTCCGTAATACAAGATCTCGTGGCTAACACTTTAGTCACATTGCTTGCAAGGCTCATTGTGATGTTGTATTACCGAGTGGGCCCTGAGATACCTCTCCGTCACACGGAGTAACAAATCCCAGTCTTGATCCATGCCAACCCAACAGACACCCTCGGAGATACCTGTAGAGCACCTTTATAGTCACCCAGTTACGTTGCGACGTTTGATACACACAAGGTATTCCTCCGGTGTTAGTGAGTTGCATGATCTCATGGTCAAAGGAACAGATACTTGACATGCAGAAAACAATAGCAATAAACTGACACGATCAAATGCTACGTTTACAGTTTGGGTCTTGTCCATCACATCATTCTCCTAATGATGTGATCCCGTTATCAAATGACATCTCATGTCAATGGCTAGGAAACCTTAACCATCTTTGATCAACGAGCTAGTCAACTAGAGGCTTACTAGGGACACAGTGTTGTCTATGTACCCACACATGTATTTGAGTTTCCAATCAATACAATTATAGCATGGATAATAAACGATTATCATGAACAAGGAAATATAATAATAACCAATTTATTATTGCCTCTAGGGCATATTTCCAACACTTACCGGCATTGCCGAGGAGAGGGGTGGCGATGGCGATGGAGGAGACCGGCGAGGAGGAGGTCGGAGACGAGGAGCGGCGACGGCAATGGCGTCGGGGCGAATTTGGGCAGCCTGGCGGCGCCGAACTGAACCTTCACCCGGGCAGTGGCTGGCACCGGGAGAAGAGCCAGTTATATAGGAGGAGCCTTTAGTCCCGCTTCTAGCCACGAACCGGGACTAAAGGTCCTTTAGTCTCGGCTCCAGCCACCAGCCGGGACTAAAGGGGGGGGCCTGGCCCACTGGCAGACACCTTTAGTCCCGGTTGGAAGGTCCTTTTCGGCGACCCAAATTCCGCGTGGGAAGGGACCTTTAGTCCCGGTTGGTGGCTCCAACCGGGACTAAAGGTTGATTTTCTCTTTTCTGATTTTCTTTTTCTAAACAGAACAATTTCTGTTTTTTGATTTTTAATAACTGTTAGAATATTTGGAGTTTTTAAATGAATCTTTTTCCTTTAGGTCAAAAAAATTATAAACTTTTTGTTAGTACGAGTAGTTTTCAAATTTGAATAGTTTAAATTTGAATTCTTTGAAATTTGTGTGAATCACTAGTTTGTGAATAACTTTATTTTAAAAATAGATTTTCGAGTGATTCTTTTTCCTGCTGTTTAATATTAGTATGTTTTATTAGTATTTTCAATTTGGGAATTTTTAGGATATTTTAAATAGGTGTGTTAATCAAAAACAGATTATGTTTAACTCTTTTAGTTTTATACCTTTTTTTTCCTTTGTTTCTGTTTTTAGGAATTTTTAGGATATTTTAGTTTCTGTTTTCTTGTTATTGTTTTGCCAAATTATATTATGTTTCTGCTCTTCAACATGAGGAGTTTTAATTTTCATTTTGAAGAAATTATTTGAGAGATTCAATTTTACACAATGAAATTAATTCTTGTAAAATGCACAACAATTTGAAAACTAAACCAAATTAGTTGGACATAATTGCATTTGTTAACTCCTCACAAATCATGTTTAAAATGCCAAAATGCCCTAGCTCTTACAAAGATTCCCTCCGGTTTGTCCGAAGTGGGCCTTTCCAGCTCAAGATCACGATCCAGTAAAAAATGAAAATTCGAACACTGGACGCAAAATTTCTATTTCAGATTCAGCATTGATTCTACTCATCTTATGAATCATCCTAAAGGCTCTACTTGGCAGAAACACTAAATAAAACATAAAAACACAATCATAAGAGAGGAATAATTGTGTCAACACTCAAAAACAGAAAGGAAAAAGCAAAAATAAATTTATTCATTGGGTTGCCTCCCAACAAGCGCTATCGTTTTACGCCCCTAGTTAGGCATAACGCATAGTTTCAAGTATTGTCATCTTTGGTTTTGGATCCATAGGATGCCCACATGATTGATTCATATGGTGGCTTAATTCTTGTTCTAGGGAAGTTTTCCATACCCTTTATTAGTTGAAATTGAAAACGAATATTGCCTTCTTTCATATCAATCACGACACCTATAGTACGCAAAAACGGTCTACCAAGTATAATGGGACAAGACGGATTGCAATCAATATCAAGAATAATAAAATCTATGGGCACATAGTTCCTATTTGCAAGAATAAGAACATCATTAATTCTTCCCAAAGGCTTTTTAATAGTAAATCCACCAAGTGCAAATTAAGAGAACATTCTTCAATATTGGCGAGACCAAGCACATCACATAAAGATTTCGGAATCGTGGAAACACTAGCACCCGAATCACATAAAGCAAAGTACTCATAATTTTTAATTTTGTCTTTAATAGTAGGTTCCCACTCATCATGTAATTTTCTAGGTATAGAAATCCCCAACTCCAACTTTTCTTCAAAAGATTTCATCATGGCATCAACGATATGTTTAGTGAAAGCTTTATTTTTTTCATAAGCATGGGGTGAATTCAACATGGATTGCAGCAAATAAATACATTCAATCAAAGAGCAACTATCATAATCAAAGTCTTTGCAATCCAAAATAGTGGGCACATCACTAGTTAAAGTTTTGACCTCTTCAAACCCACTTTCATCAAAAATTTCATCAAGATTTTCACCCTCCAAATTATCGGGACGCCTTCTAGCTAAAGTTGACTATACTTCAGTCCATTTATCATCAATCTTAGTATTACTAAACAAGGAATCAATAGAAGAAACACCAATCACTTTAAGATCTTCACAATTTTTATGAAGGCAATCACTAGAAAACATTTTTTCTAAGATTTCTCTTTTAGCTCTAAGCATTGCGGTTCTTTTCTTACTTTCATCCATAGAGACATATAAAGCTTTAATTGATTCATAAATCTTAGGCATAAAAGCTTTCAACTAGAGATTTTCCACATCATGAGAAATTCAATCAATGCTTCCAGACATATCATCAATCTTATTCAACTTTTCTTGTATCGTAGTATTGAATATCTTTTGCGCATTGATAAATTATTTAATATTACTCTCAAGATCAGAGGTGTTCCTATTATCATTGTAAGATAAATTACCATAGGAATTACCATAATTGTTAGAGGAATTTCCAGGAAAAGGCCTAGGATTAAAATTACCTCTATAAGCATTGTAATTGAAATTGTTTCGCGAGACAAAGTTCACATCTACGGAATCACTATTTTGCTCAATCAAGGTAGACAAAGGCACATCATTAAGATCAATAGGAGCATTTTTACTAGCAACCAACTTCATCAAAGCATCAACTTTATCACTCAATGTACTAATTTCTTCAACTGAATTAACTTTTTTACTAGTAGGTGCTCTTTCGGTATGCCATTGTGAATAATTTGCCATGACATTATCTAGCAATTTAGTAGCTTTACCCAAAGTAATTTCCATAAAACTACAACCCACGGCAGAATCTAAAAGATTTCTAGAGACAAAATTCAATCCCGCATAAAAAAATTGTATGATCATCCAAAGATTTAAACCATGAGTAAGACAATTTATTAGCATCAACTTCATTCTTTCCCAAGATTGTGCAACATGTTCATGCTCAAGTTGCTTAAAATTCATGATTTGTGTCCTAAGGGAAATAATTTTCACGGGCGGAAAATACTTAGTGATAAAAGCATCCTTGCACTTATTCCAAGAATCGATACTATTGCGAGGCAAACAGGAAAACCAAATTTTTGCACGATCCCGCAAGGAAAAAGGAAATAACTTCAACTTCACTATATCATTGTCCACCTCTTTTTTCTTTTGCACATCACACAATTCTACGAACGTGTTTAGATGAGACGCGGCATCCTCATTAGGAGTACCGGCAAATTGATCTTTCATGACAAGATTCAACAAAGCGGCATTAATATCACAAGACTCCGCACTAGTGGCGGGAGGAGCAATAGGAGTACTAATAAAATCATTGTTATTAGTATTGGAAAAATCACACAACTTGGTGTTTTCTTGAGTCATGGTGACTACGCAAACAAGATTGCAAGCAAGCAAGAGATCTGCCGAGAAAAAGGCAAACGAAAAAGAGGGCGAATAAAACGGCAAATTGGTGCAGTGGGGGAGAGGAAAACGAGAGGCAAAATGCAAATAACGTAATTGCAAGGAGATGAGATTTGTGATTAGGAACCTGGTAGATGATGATGGTGTCTCCTCGGCACCAGAGATTGGCACGTAAAAGAGACCGCTTCCTCCCCGGCAACGGCGCCAGAAACTCCTTTGACATGGCTTGAGACTGCTTCGGTATTTCCCCAAAGACGAAGGGATGATGCAGCACAGCGACGGTAAGTATTTCCCTTAGTTATGAAACCAATGTATCGAACCAGTAGGAGGATCACCACCACCTAATAAGCAGCACCTGCACACAAATAACAAATACTTGCAACCCGACGCGAAAGAGAGGTTGTCAATCTCTCTACGGTAAAAATATAGATTAGGATATGATAGACAGGAGAGATAGATTTCTCAAGAACACAACATAAAAAGGGCAAATAAAAAGTGCAGCAATATGTTTTGGGGTTTTTGGTATAGTAGATCTGAAAACAAAGAGGCAAAAAGATAGATCGGAAAGCAATATGTTGGAAAAGAAGACCCGGGGCCGTAGGTTTCACTAGTGGCTTCTCTCATGAGTATAGCACACGGTGGGTGAACAAATTACTGTTAGGCAATTGATAGAAGATCAAATAATCATGACGATATCCAAGGCGATGATCATTATATAGGCATCACGTAAAAAGATAAGTAGACCGACTCCTGCCTGTATCTACCACTATTACTCCACACATCGTCCGCTATCCAGCATGCATCTAGTGTATTAAGTTCATGGAAAAATGGAGTAATGCAATAAGAACGATGACATGACGTAGACAAGATCTATTCTTGTAGGAATAGACCCCATCTTGTTATCCTTAATGGCAACGATACATGTGTGCCTTGCTGCCCCTTCTACCACTAGGAAAGGACACCGCAAGATCGAACCCATCACAAAGCACCTCTTCCCATGGCAAGAAAAATCGATCTAGTTGGCCTAACTAAACCAAAGATTCGAAGAAGAAATAAGAGGCTATAAGTAATCATGCATGTAAGAGATCAAAGAAGACTCAAATAATATTCATGGATAGAAATTGATCATGAACTCAAAATTCATCGGATCCCAACAAACACATCGCAAAAGTTTACATCAAATAGATCTCCAAGAGACCATTGTATTGAGAATCAAAAGAGAGAGAGGAAGCCATCTAGATACTGCCTACGGACCCGTAGGTCGATGGTGGACTACTCACGCATCATCGGAGAGACACCTATGAAGAAGATGAACCCCTCCGTGATGGTGTTAGATTGGATCTTGAGGCTCTAGAACTTGCGGCGGCTGGATGTGTTTTTTGTCGACTCCCCTAGGGTTTTCTGAATATTTGGGTATTTATAGGTGTCACAGGCGGTGGAGGGGGGCCCCGTGGAGGGCACAAGCCATCAGGGCGCGCCGGGGGCCCCCTGGCGCGCCCTGGTGGGTTGTGGCCTCCACATCCCACCTCTCTGGCACTTCTTTGGCCCACTGGGTGTCTTCGCGATTGCACTCTGTTTGGTACTGATATTCTGCGAAGTAAAAAACAAGCAAAAACAGCAACTGGCACTTTGGCACTATGTCAATAGGTTAGTCCCAAAAAATGATATAAAGTTGCTATAAAGTGATTGTAAAACATCCAAGAATGATAATATAACAGCATGGAACAAGCATAAATTATAGATACGTTGGAGACGTATCAGCATCCCCAAGCTTAATTCCTACTCGTCCTCGAGTAGGTAAATGATAAAAACAGAATTTTTGATGTGGAATGCTGCCTAACATGTTAATCTCATATTCTTTTCTTTTGTAGCATGGACATTTGGACTTTTAGATGATTAAAAGGAATAGTCTAGTTTTAATATAATGACTTCAATACTCAAGCATGCCAACAAGCAACCATGTGTTTCAAAATATCAACACTAAAGAAAGTTATCCCTAGCCCATCATGCTCAATCATTGATCCATTCATGAAACACACTCAAATATTAGCTATACCCAATGCTCAAGTACGATCATAGTGCCCCCTAGTTGGTGCTTTATAAGAGAAGATGGAGACTCAAAGTAAAAATAAAAATTGCATAAAGTAAATAGATAGGCCCTTCGCAGAGGGAAGTAGGGATTTGTAGAGGTGCCAGAGCTCAAAGTTTAAATTGAGAGAGAAAAATATTTTGAGTGGCATGCCTTTCCTGTCAACGAAAACGACAAAGTAGTTCACAATACTTTCCATGCTAGAAATATCATAGGCGGTTCCCAAACAGAAAATAAAGTTTATTCCTTCTTCCACCATTCTTTCACATTCCATGGCTGGCCGTATCCACGGTTGCCTTCCATACCAACACTTTCCAAGGAATTTATTATTTGACAACACAAAGTAAAAAAAATCTTCTTTTTCATTTCGGGAATGGGCATACCTATTACCGCCGCACTCTCGTACAATGACAAGTGAATAAACACTCATCTTGAGAATAACACATCTAGCATAAAAAATATTGGACACTCCCCACCGTTTCATGAGCGGTACGAGCACACAAAAGAGAAGTTTATTTTGAAAATTAGAGATGGCACATACAAATTTGCTTGGAACGGCATGGAAATACCGCAAATAGGTAGGTATGGTGGACTCATAAGGCAAAACTTGGTTTAAGGATTTTGGATGCACAAGTAGTATTTCTACTTAGTACAAATGGTGGCTAGCAAATAGATTGAGAAGCAACCAAACCAAGAAACAAAAATTCACATAAGCGAGCATTGAGCATAACTAACACCGAATAATGCACCATAAGTAGGATGTAACTTCATTGCATAACTATTGACTTTCGTACTTGCATAGGGAATCACAAACCTTAACACCAATATTCCTACTAAAGCATAATTACTCACTAACATGACTCACATATTACTATCATCATGTTTCAAAACTATTACAAGGAATCAAGTTTAATTTGTCCAATGATCTTCATGAAAGTTTTTATTATATCCTGCTTGGATATCTATCACTTTGGGACTAGTTTCATATGTTGCAATTGCTTTTGACAAGCTCAAACAAATTTAAGTGAAGCACATGAGCATAGAGTTTTCATCTCTCAAAAAGGTATAAGTGAAGCATGAGAGGATTTCTTCAAAATTTACTAGCTGTAAAATTAATCTAAGTGAAGCATGAGAGTATTTCTACAAAAATTTCCAAGCACACCGTGCTCAAAAAGATATAAGTGAAGCACTAGAGCAATTCTATAGCTCAAAAGGTTTAAGTGAAGCACTAGAGCAATTCTATAGCTCAAAAGGTTTAAGTGAAGCATAAAGAGCAATTCTAACAAATCATAGCATAATTTTGGCTCTCCCAAATAGGTGTGTCCAGAAAGGATACAAGTGACAAACTAACAAGCAAAGCAAGCAAAGACTCAAATGATACAAGACGCTCCAAGCAAAACTCATGATATGTGACGAATAAAAATATAGTTCCAAGTAAAATACCGATGGTCGTTAGAAGAAAGAGGGGATGCCACTCAGGGGCATCCCCTAGCTTAGTTGCTTGTTTCTCTTCGGATATATCTTGGGGGTGCTGTAGCATCCCCAAGATTAGGCTCTTTTCACTCCTTATTCCTTCATCCATCGTGATCTCACCCAAAACTTGAAATTTCAATCACACAAAACTCAACAAAATCTTCGTGAGATCCGTAAAGCAAATCACTACTTTAGGTGCTGTTGCAAACCCATTAATATTTTATTATTTCATTATACCTACTGTATTTTAACTTTACCATGGCTCGTACCCTTCAATATAACCCATATATTCATCAAAACAAGCACACAATGCAATGAAAACAGAATATGTCTTAAACAGAACAGTCTGTAGTAATCTGTACTCTAATCATACTTATGTAACTCTAACAATTCTGAAACATTAGGAAAACGTACAGAATTTGTATAGCAACACTGTGTTAAAATTTCAGTTCAAGATAACGTTCCAGTAAAAAATGAAAATTAGAACACTGGACGCAAAATTTCTGTTTCAGATTCAGCATTGTTTCTACTCATCTTATGAATCGTCCTAAAGGCTCTACTTGGCACAAACACTAAATAAAACATAAAAAACACAATCATAACAGAGGAATAATTGTGTCAACCCTCAAAAACATAAAGTAAAAAGCAAAAATAAATGTATTCATTGGGTTGCCTCCCAACAAGCGCTATCCTTTTACGCCCCTAGCTAGGCATAACGCATAGTTTCAAATATTGTCATATTTGGTTTTGGATCCATAGGATGCCCTCATGATTGATTCATATGGTGGCTTAATTCTTGTTCGAGGGAATTGTTCCATACCCTTTCTTAGTGGAAATTGAAAACGAATATTGCCTTCTTCCATATCAATCATGGCACCTATAGTACGCAAAAACGATCTACCAAGTATAATGGGACAAGACGGATTGCAATCAATATCAAGAACAATAAAATCTATGGGCACATAGTTCCTATTTGCAAGAATAAGAACATCATTAATTCTTCCCAAAGGCTTTTTAATAGTAGAATCCGCCAAGTGCAAATTAAGAGAACATTCTTCAATATTGGTGAGACCAAGCACATCACATAAAGATTTCGGAATCGTGGAAACACTAGCACCCAAATCACATAAAGCAAAGCACTCATAATTTTAAATTTTGACTTTAATACTAGGTTCCCACTCATCATGTAATTTTCTAGGGATAGAAATCCCCAACTCTAACTTTTCTTCAAAAGATTTCATCATGGCATCAACGATATGTTTAGTGAAAGCTTTATTTTGTTCATAAGCATGGGCTGAATTCAACATGGATTGCAGCAAAGAAATACATTCAATCAAAGAGAAACTATCATAATTAAAGTCTTTGCAATCCAAAATAGTGGGCACATCACTAGTTAAAGTTTTGACCTCTTCAAACCCACTTTCATCAAAATTTTCATCAAGATTTTCACCGTCCAAATTATCGGGACGCCTTCTAGCTAAAGTTGACTCTACTTCAGTCCATTTATCATCAATCTTAGTATTACTAAACAAGGAATCAATAGAAGAAACACCAATCACTTTAAGATCTTCACAATTTTTATGAAGGCAATCACTAGAAAACGATTTTTCTAAGATTTATCTTTTAGCTCTAAGCATAGCGGTTCTTCTCTTACTTTCATACATAGAGACATATAAAGCTTTAATTTATTCATCAATCTTAGGCACAAAAGCTTTCAACTTGAGATTTTCCACATCATGAGAAATTATATCAATGCTTCTAGACATATCATCAATCTTATTCAACTTTTCTTCTATCGTAGTATTGAAAGCCATTTGCGCATTGATAAATTATTTAATATTACTCACAAGATCAGAGGTGTTCCTATTATTATTGTAAGAGGAATTACCATAGGAATTACCATAATTGATGGAGGAATTTCCAGGAAAAGGCCTATGATTAAAATTACCTCTATAAGCATTGTTATTGAAATTGTTTCGCGAGACAAAGTTCACATCTACGGAATCACTATTTTGGCACATAATTAAGATCAATAGGAGCATTTTTACTAGCAACCAACTTCATCAAAGCATTAACTTTATCACTCAACGTACTAATTTCTTCAACCGAATTAACTTTTTTACTAGTAGGTGCTCTTTCGGTATGCCATTGTGAATAATTTGCCATGATATTATCTAGCAATTTTGTAGCTTCACCCAAAGTAATTTCCATAAAAGTACCACCCGCGGCGGAATCTAAAAGATTTCTAGAGACAAAATTCAACCCCGCATAAAAAAATTGTATTATCATCCAAATATTTAAACCATGAGTAGGACAATTTATTAGCATCAACTTCATTCTTTCCCAAGATTGTGCAACATGTTCATGCTCAAGTTGCTTAAAATTCATGATTTGTGTCGTAAGGGAAATAATTTTCGCGGGCGGAAAATACTTAGTGATAAAAGCATCCTTGCACTTATTCCAAGAATCTATACTATTGCGAGGCAAAGAGGAAAACCAAATTTTTGCATGATCCCGCAAGGAAAAAGAAAATAACTTCAACTTCACTATATCATTGTCCACATCTTTTTTCATTTGCATATCACACAATTCTATGAACGTGTTTAGATGAGACGCGGCATCCTCATTAGGAGTACCGGAAAATTGATCTTTCATGACAAGATTCAACAAAGCAGCATTAATATCACAAGACTCCGCACTAGTGGCGGGAGGAGCAATAGGAGTACTAATAAAATCTTTGTTATTAGTATTGGAAAAATCACACAACTTGGTGTTTTCTTGAGTCATTGTGACTACGCAAACAAGATTGCAAGCAAGCAAGAGATCTGACGAGAAAAAGGCAAACGAAAAAGAGGGCGAATAAAATGGCAAATTGGTGAATTGGGGGAGAGGAAAACGAGAGGCAAATGGCAAATAATGTAATTGCAAGGAGATGAGATTTGTGATTAGGAACCTGGTAGATGATGATGGTGTCTCCTCGGCGCCAGAGATTGGCACGTAGAAGAGACTGCTTCCTCCCTGGCAACGGCGCCAGAAACTCCTTTGACGTGGCTTGAGACTGCGTCGGTATTTCCCCAAAGAGGAAGGGATGATGCAGCACAGCGACGGTAAGTATTTCCCTCAGTTATGAAACCAAGGTATCAAACAAGTAGGAGGATCACCACCACCTAATAAGCAGCACCTGCACACAAATAACAAATACTTGCAACCCAACGCGAAAGAGAGGTTGTCAATCTCTCAACTGTAAAAAGATAGATTAGGATATGATAGATAGGAGAGATAGATCTCTCAAAAACACAAAATAAAAAGGGCAAATAAAAAGTGCAGCAATATGTTTTTGGGTTTTTGGTATAGTAGATCTGAAAACAAAGAGGCAAAAAGATAGATCGGAAAGCAATATGTTGGAAAAGTAGACCCGGGGGCCGTAGGTTTCACTAGTGGCTTCTCTTATGAGTATAGCACACGGTGGGTGAACAAATTACTGTTGGGCAATTGATAGAAGATCAAATAATCATGACGATATCCAAGGCAATGATCATTAAATAGGCATCACATCCAGGATAAGTAGCTGACTCATGCCTGCATCTACCACTATTACTCCACACATCGACCGCTATCCAGCATGCATCTAGTGTATTAAGTTCATGGAAAAACGGAGTAATGCAATAAGAACGATGACATGATGTACACAAGATCTATTCATGTAGGAATAGACCCCATCTTGTTATCCTTAATGGCAACGATACATGCGTGCCTTGCTGCCCCTTCTGTCACTGGGAAAGGACACCGCAAGATCGAACCCAACACAAAGCACCTCTTCCCATGGCAAGAAAAATCGATCTAGTTGGCCTAACTAAACCAAAGATTTGAAGAAGAAATATGAGGCTATAAGTAATCATGCATATAAGAGATCAAAGAAGACTCAAATAATATTCAAGGATAGAAACTGATCATGAACTCAAAATTCATCGGATCCCAACAAACATACCGCAAAAGTTTACATCAAATAGATCTCCAAGAGACCATTGTATTGAGAATCAAAAGAGAGAGAGGAAGCCATCTAGCTACTGCCTACGGACCCGTAGGTCTATGGTGGACTACTCACACATCATCGGAGAGGCACCTATGAAGAAGATGAACCCCTCTGTGATGGTGTTAGATTGGATCTTGAGGCTCTGGAACTTGCGGCGGCTGCATGTGTTTTTCATCGACTCCCCCAGGGTTTTCTGAATATTTGGGTATTTATAGGCGTCAGAGGCGGTGGAGGGGGGGCCTGTGGAGGGCACAACCCATCAGGGTGCGCCGGGGGCCCCCTGGCACGCCCTGGTGGATTGTGGCCTCCACAGCCCACCTCTCTTGCACTTCTTTGGCCCACTGGGTGTCTTCTGGTCCAAAAAAATCTCCAAAAAGTTTCGTCACGATTGGACTCCGTTTGGTACTGATATTCTGCGATGTAAAAAACAAGCAAAAGCAGCAATTGGCACTTTGGCACTATGTCAATAGGTTAGTCCCAAAAAAATGATATAAATTGCTATAAAGTGATTGTAAAACATCCAAGAATGATAATATAATAGCATGGAACAAGCAAAAATTATAGATACGTTGGAGACGTATCAGTGAACTAGGACGTGCCTCATAATATTGAAGAAGGATGGTGGGAACACCAACTCGAAACTGACAAGACATTGGACCAAATCATTATGTAACCTTGGTAGGATTTCTGGATCGAGTACCTTCTGAGAAAATGCATTGAGGAATGCACATAGCTTCATAATGGCTAATCGAACATTTTCCAGTAGAAGCCTCCTCAATGCAACCGGAAGTAATTGCGTCATGATCACGTGGCAGTCATGAGACTTTAGGTTTTGGAATTTTTTTCTCTGCCATATTTATTATTCCCTTTATATTCGACGAGAAGCCAGACGGGGCCTTCATACTGTGCAGGCATTCAAAAAAGATTTCCTTCTCTTCTTTGGTAAGAGCGTAGCTGGCAGGACCTTGATACTGCTTTGGATGCATGCCGTCTTTTTCGTTCATACGTTGCTGGTCTTGCCGTGCCTCCGGTGTATCTTTTGTCTTCCCGTACATGCCCAAGAAGCCTAGCAGGTTCACGCAAAGATTCTTCGTCACGTGCATCACGTAGATTGTAGAGCGGACCTCTAGGACTTTCCAATAGGGTAGGTCCCACAATATAGATTTCTTCTTCCACATGGGTGCGTGTCCGTCAGCGTCATTCGGAACAGATTGTCCACCAGGACTCTTTCCAAAGATTACTTTTAAATCCTTGACCATATCAAGTATATGATCACCAGTACGGTGGTCAGGCTTCTTCCGGTGTTCTGTCTCACCTTTGAAATGCTTGCCTTTCTTTCTTAAGGGATACTTGGTCATAATAAATCGATGATGTCACAGGTACACATTCTTCTTATATTTATCCAAATATATGCTTTCAGTCTCATCTAAACAGTGCGTGCATGCATTGTATCCCTTGTTTGTCTGTCCTGAAAGGTTACTAAGAGCAGGGCAATCATTGATGGTTACAAACAGCAACGCTCGTAGGTCAAATTCCTCCTGTTTGTGCTCATCCCACAGACGTACACCTTTTAAATCCCACAACTCTAAAAGTTCTTCAACTAATGGCCTTAGGTAATGATGACCCACAAGTATAGGGGATCTAACGTAGTCCTTTCGATAAGTAAGAGTGTTGAACCCAACAAGGAGCAGAAGGAAATGACAAGCGGTTTCAGTAAGGTATTCTCTGCAAGCACTGAAATTATCGGTAGCAGATAGTTTTGTGATAAGATAATTCGTAACGGATAGCAAGTAACAAATGTAGAAAAGGTGCAGCAAGGTGTCCCAATCCTTTTCGTAGCAAAGGACAAGCCTGGACAAACTCTTATATAAAGCAAAGCGCTCCCGAGGACACATGGGAATTTCTGTCAAGCTAGTTTTCATCATGCTCATATGATTCGCGTTCGTTACTTTGATAATTTGATATGTGGGTGGACCGGTGCTTGGGTGCTGCCCTTACTTGGACGAGCCTCCCACTTATGATTAACCTCTCTCGCAAGCATCCGCAAGTACGAAAGAAGAATTAAGATAAATCTAACCCTAGCATGAAACATATGGATCCAAATCAGCCCCTTACGAAGCAACGCATAAACTAGGGTTTAAGCTTCTGTCACTCTAGCAACCCATCATCTACTTATTACTACCCAATTCCTTCCCCTAGGCCCAAATAATGGTGAAGTGTCAAGTAGTCGACATTCACATAACACCACTAGAGGAGAGACAACATACATCTCATCAAAATATCGAACGAATACCAAATTCACATGATTACTTATAACAAGACTTATCCCATGTCCTCAGGAACAAACGTAACTACTCACAAAGCATATTCATGTTCATAATCAGAGGAGTATTAATTATCATTAAGGATCTGAACATATGATCTTCCCCCAAGTAAACCAACTAGCATCAACTACAAGGAGTAATCAACACTACTAGCAACCCACATGTACCAATATGAGGTTTTGAGACAAAGATCGGATACTAGAGATGAACTAGGGTTTGGAGAGGAGATGGTGCTAGTGAAGATGTTGATGGAGATTGACCGCCTCTCGATGAGAGGATCGTTGGTGATGACGATGGCTTCGATTTCCCCCTCCGGGAGGGAAGTTTCCCCGGCAGAACAGCTCCGCCGGAGCCCTAGATTGCTTCTGCCCAGGTTCCGCCTCGAGACGGCGGTGCTTCGTCCCGAAAGCGCTCTTATGATTTTTTTCCAGGTCAAAACCCTCCATATAGCAGAAGATGGGCACCGGAGGGCTGCCAAGGGGCCCACAAGCCACAGGGGCGCGCCCTGGGGGGTAGGGCACGCCCCCCAGGCTTGTGGCTTCCTGGTGGGTCCCCTCTGGTATTTCTTTCGCCCAATATTTTTTATATATTCCAAAATAATTCTCCGTAACTTTTCAGGACTTTTGGAGTTGTGCAGAATAGGTCTCTCATATTTGCTCCTTTTCCAGTCCAAAATTCCAGCTGACGGCATTCTCCCTCTTCATGTATACCTTGTAAAATAAGAGAGAAAAGGCATAAGTATTGTACCATAATGTGTAATAACAGCCCATAATGCAATAAATATCAATATAAAAGCATGATGCAAAATGGACGTATCAACTCCCCCAAGCTTAGACCTCGCTTGTCCTCAAGCGAAAGCCGAAATCGATAAATATGTCAACATGTTTAGAGATAGAGGTGTCGATAAAATAAAATACGGACATGAAGGCAGCATGATCATCTTTAGAACAGCAACATATATTGACATGTAATTTCTTATGCTAAAGTAACAATTCATTCACAAGGTAAAGTATGAATCAAGAACTCTATTGAGAACCAACAAACTATGATCTGAGTCATTGAAGCAATTGCAATTTATCATAACATTGGAAAGAGCCAATATAAGAGCTTGTAAAGCAAATCCACATACCCAATCATCTTTTAGTCTTTCATAATTGCTAACACTCACGCGGTACCTATGAGGTCAAAGCTTCAATTGGACACAGAGAAAGATAGGGGCTTATAGTTTTGCCTCCCAACTATTTACCTCAAGGGTAATGTCAACAGAAATAACTCATGATCACCCACATTCGAGTGGATATATGTGTCTAGATCATTCCCCAACACATGACGCTTGCCAAGAGAGAAAGGCGAAATAAAGGAAGTGGTGAGGATCACCACGACTCTTGCTTAAAGGTAAGTACTAGAAAGTAAAAGTAACAGATAGGCCCTTCGCAGAGGGAAGCAGAGGTTGTCATGCGCTTTTATAGTTGGATGCACAATCCCTTAATGCAAAAGAACATCACTTTATATTGCCGCTTGTGATAAAGAACTTTATTATGCATTCTGTCGCTTTTATTTCTTCCATATCATATGTTCGTATAAAGTTTATTTTCCTCACACTAATAGATCATACATATTTAGAGAGCAATTTTTATTGCTTGCACCGATGACAACTTACTTGAAGGATCGTACTCAATCCATAGGTAGGTATGGTGGACTCTCATGGCAAAACTGGGTTAAGGGTGTTTGGATGCACAAGTAGTATCTCTACTTGGTGCGGAAGTTTTGGCTGATATGGGGTGGAAGCAAGCGTCACATGTTAAAGGATCTATAACCATATAACTTCTATTCGGAAATAAGCAAACATAACCCATTATGTTGTCTTTCTTGTCCAACATCAACTTCTTAGCATATAATATTTTAATGAGTGCTCACAATCATAAAAAGATGTCCAAGATAATATATTTATATGTGAACCTCTCTTTCTTTATTACTTCCTTTTAATTGCAACAATGACCAATCGCTATGTTTGTCAACTCACAACAAATTTCAATCGACATACTTCTTATATGTGAAGTCATCACTCCCCATAAGATCATCATATATACTCTTTGCTTTTATTCTATACTTCTTTCTATTTCTTTTTCTCAAGATCATAGCAAGCAAGCAAAGCCCTCAACTCAAAACTACTTTTTATTATATAACTCTCGGACTCGCTTACATAGGGGGAATATAAAGCAAAACTCAAAACTAGATCACACTAAAAACTTTATTCTACGAGATCAAGATATAACCAAAAGGATCGAACTGAGAAAAATGATGAAAGTAAAAGATGTGATGGTGATACGATACTGGGGCACCTGCCCCAAGCTTGGCACAATCCAAGGGGAGTGCCCATACCCATGTGTTTAGTTGTCTTTCTTTGGAGGTGGTGATGTTATATTCTTGGCGATGATGCCCCTCAGAATGCGATTCTCTTCCTCAAGCTTGTTATTTTGCTGTCTAAGATCCATTATTTCCTTGCGAAGTTTTCCAATGACGGTTAGAGCTCCCATCACCCATGGATGTTTCATTGCTGCGGGGGAAGAAGGAACACTATTTTTCATATTTTCATAAGTAAGAAGTTTAGCATTGGGAGGGATGACTGAATTCGGAATTGTTGAGCTCTGAAGTTCCTCCAACATGGCTCCATGTTGTAGACGAGAGGTAACTTCTTGGTCTTCCTCCATGGCATCCACCCTTTTCAAGTCGGCCTCCATCTCTTCCTCCGTGGCCTGCCCGAAGTGGTTGGCTTCGCTGTATACTCCAGGCCCCGGTGTCAGTTCAGAGGCACGGCTCTCCCCGACCGACTCTTGCGAAGACATCTTAATCTAAATCTGCTGCAGAAACAGCTCAAAACAAAAACAGGAAGTATTGTCATGATATGAAGGTCCAAACCTTCGAGATATTATATAATGAATTTTTACCGACCTAAAGGAGTATACCACAAGAAAACGGAGTTCGGATGGTACACGGGGTGGCCACAAGCCACAGGGGCACGCCCAGGGGGATAGGGCACGCCCCCCTGGCTTGTCGCCTCCTCGTGCACTTTTCGGACTATTTTAAATTTTCCTAATTTATTCAATATTCCAAAACGGAGAAAATTTGCTATTGGAAAAGTTTTGGAGTCGGTTTGCTTACCGTACCACGTACCTATTCCTTTTCGGAGTCTGAAACATTCTGGTAGGTCTCCCTAATGTACTCCTCCGGAGTTATGGTATTGATAATATTGGTTTCAACATTTATGGGACTACCTGAGATATAATGTTTGATTCTTTGCCCGTTTACCACCTTCGGATTTGTGCCTTCGGCGTTGTTGATCTTGACGGCACCGGAACGATATACTTCCTCGATAATGTAGGGCCCTTCCCATTTAGAGAGAAGTTTTCCTGCAAAAAATCTTAAATGAGAATTGTATAGCAAGACATGGTCACCTACATTGAATTCACGCTTTTGTATCCTTTTATCATGCCATCTCTTAACCTTTTCTTTAAACAACTTGGCATTCTCATAGGCATGGGTTCTCCATTCATCAAGTGAGCTAATGTCAAATAACCTCTTCTCACCAGCAAGTTTGAAATCATAGTTGAGCTCTTTGATTGCCCAATAAGCTTTATGTTCTAGTTCTAGAGGTAAGTGACATGCTTTACCATAAACCATTTTATACGGAGACATACCCATAGGGTTTTTGTAAGCAATTCTATAAGCCCATAATGCATCATCAAGTTTCTTAGACCAATTCTTTCTAGATCTATTAACAGTCTTTTGCAAGATCAATTTAATTTCTCTATTGCTTAATTCTACTTGACCACTAGACTGAGGATGATAAGGAGATGCAATTCTATGATTAACATCATACTTAGCAAGCAATTTACGGAAAGCGCCATGAATAAAGTGTGAACCACCATCAGTCATTAAATATCCAGGGACTCCAAACCTAGGGAAAATAACTTCTTTAAGCATTTTAATAGAAGTGTTATGATCAGCACTACTAGTTGGAATAGCTTCTACCCACTTAGTAACATAATCAATAGCAACTAGAATATAAGTATACCCGTTGGACTTTGGAAAAGGTCCCATATAATCAAAACTCCAAACATCAAATGGTTCAATAACAAGAGAGTAATTCATAGGCATTTCATGACGTCTACTAATTGTTGGAAATATGCCCTAGAGGCAATAATAAAAGTAGTTATTATTATATTTCCTTGTTCATGATAATCGTTTATTATCCATGCTATAATTGTATTGATTGGAAACTCAAATACATGTGTGGGTACATAGACAACACTGTGTCCTTAGTAAGCCTCTAGTTAACTAACTCGTTGATCAAAGGATGGTAAAGGTTTCCTGACCATGGACATGAGATGTCATTTGATAACGGGATCACATCATTAGGAGAATGATGTGATGGACAAGAACCAAACTATGAACATAGCATATGATCGTGTCAGTTTATTGCTATTGTTTTCTGCATGTCAAGTATCTGTTCCTATGACCATGAGATCATGCAACTCACTGACACCGGAGGAATACCTTGTGTGTATCAAACGTCGCAACGTAACTGGGTGACTATAAAGATGCTCTACAGGTATCTCCAAAGGTGTCCGTTGAGTTGGCATGGATCAAGACTGGGATTTGTTACTCCGTGTGACGGAGAGGTATCTCAGGGCCCACTCGGTAATACAACATCACTATAAGCCTTGCAAGCAATGTGACTAAGGTGTTGGCCACGGGATCTTGTATTATGGAACGAGTAAAGAGACTTGCCGGTAACGAGATTGAACTAGGTATAGAGATACCGACGATCGAATCTCGGGCAAGTAACATACCGAAGAACAAAGGGAACAACATACGGGATTAACTGAATCCTTGACATAGAGGTTCAACCGATATAGATCTTCATAGAATATGTAGGAACCAATATGGGCATCCAGGTCCCGCTATTGGTTATTGACCGTAGAGGTGTCTCGGTCATGTCTACATAGTTCTCGAACCCGCAGGGTCTACACACTTAACGTTTGGTGACGATTAGTATGGTTGAGTTATTGTTGGTGACCGAAGGTTGTTCGGAGTCTCGGATAAGATCCCGGACATGACGAGAATCTCCGGAAGAGTCCGGAGGTAAAGATTGATATATGTGATAACAGTGTTTTGATCTCCGGAAGGGTTCCGGAATTCACCGGAAGGGGTTCCGGATGTTTACCGAAGTGTTCGGGTGCAGCAACACTTTATATGAGCCAAAGGGATAAAACCCACGAGGTATTGGAAAGTGCAAAAGGGAGTTTTGCTACTGCCTTAAGCAGTAAGGCAGTACTACCGCTCAAGCGGTACTACCGCTTGGGTGAAGCGGTACTACCGCCCAAGCGGTACTACCGCTCCCGAGCGGTACTACCGCTTGTGCGCGGTGCTGCAGGGATCCGAGTTGGACTCTTTCCTTGCGGGCCAAACCGACCTTGTGCGGGCAAAACCGAGCTGGTGGAGGCTTTTTGTCCAAGTTTAGACCCCAGGGCTCAACATATAAATAGAGGGGAAGGGCTAGCACACGGGACACATCAGGATTTCCCAAGCCGTGTGCCGGCAACCCTAGCCCTCTAGTTCCTCCGTCATAATCTCCGTAGTGCATGGCGAAGCCCTGCTGAGATTGCTACTCACCATCATCACCACGCCGTCGTGCTGCTGGAACTCATCTACTACTTCATCATCGCTCGCTGGATCGAGGAGGTGAAGGCGTCATCAAGCCGCACGTGTGTTGAACGCGGAGGTGCCGTCCGTTCGGCACTAGATCGGAAGGATCGTGATTGGATCGCGGGACGCTCGGCGATTTGGATCGCGAAGACGTTCGACTACATCAACCGCGTTTATTAACGCTTCCGCTTAGCGATCTACAAGGGTATGTAGATACAATCTCCCTCTCGTAGATGCTCATCTCCATGGATAGGTCTTGCGTGTGCGTAGGAAATTTTTTGTTTCCCATGCAACGTTCCCCAACAGTGGTATCAGAGCTAGGTCTATGCGTAGATGAGATCTCGAGTAGAACGCAAAGGAGTTGTGGGCGTGGGTGTATACATATTGCTTGCCGTTACTAGTTGATACTTGATTCGGCGGTATTGTGAGATGAAGCGGCCTGGACCGACATTACGCGTACGCTTACGCGAGACTGGTTTCACCGCTGCGTGCACTTGTTGCATAAAGGTGACTGGCAGGTGTCTGTCTCTCTCACTTTAGTTGAATCGGTTCAATGAAGAGGGTTCTTTTAGAAGATCAAAAAGCAATCACTACACCACGTTGTGGTTTTGCGTAGGTAAGAATCGTTCTTGCTAGATACCCGTAGCAGCCACGTAAAACTTGCAACAACAATTAGAGGACGTCTAACTTGTTTTTGCAGGGTATGTTGTGATGTGATATGGCCAATTACATGATGAGATATATGTGATGTATGAGATGATCATGTGTTGTATAGAATATCACGACTTGCATGTCGATGAGTACGGCAACTGGCAGGACCATAGAGTTGTCTTTAATTATTTTCGCCGTTTTGCTTTACTTTATCGCTATGAGTTAGCAATAGTCGTGGAAGCAACAGTCGGCGCGACAACTTCATGGCGTCACGTTGATGGAGATCAAGATGATGGAGATCATGGTGTCATGCCGGTGACGATGGAGATCATGCCGGTGCTTTGGAGATGGAGATCAAAAGCACAAGTTCATGGCCATATAATGTCACTTATGATTTGCATGTGATGTTAATCCTTTTATGCATCTTATTTTGCTTAGGACGACGGTAGCATTATAAGGTGATCCGTCACTTAAATTTCAAGATAAAATTGTGTTCTCCCCGAGTGTGCACCGTTGCGAAAGTTCGTCGTTTCGAGACACCACGTGATGATCGGGTGTGATAGACTCTACGTTCGCATACAACGGGTGCAAGCCAGTGTTGCACGTGCGGAACACTCGGGTTAAACTTGACGAGCCTAGCATGTACAGACATGGCCTCGGAACACAAGAGACCGAAAGGTCGAACATGAGTCATATAGTAGATATGATCAACATGGAGATGTTCACCATTGAAACCACCTCAACTCACGTGATGATCGGACTTGAGTTGGTTGATTTGGATCATGTGACACTTGAATGACCGGTGGGATGTTAATTTGAGTGGGAGTTTTTAAGTAATATGATTAACTAAACTCATTATCTTGAACAATAGTCTAAGTAGTCTTTGCTATATTTATGTTGTAGATCATGGCTCGCGCAGTAGCACCCCTGAATTTTAATGCGTTCCTAGAGAAAGCTAAGTTGAAAGATGATGGAAGTAACTTTGTGGACTGGGCCCGTAATCTAAGGATTATCCTTACGGCTTCCCAGAAGGCTTATGTCCTTGATGCACCGCTTGGTGATCCACCCGCTCCAGTTGAGTCTCCAGACGTTGTGAACGCCTGGCAGGCTCGTTCTGATGATTACTCAATAGTTCAATGTGCAATGTTGTATGGCTTAGAACCGGGACTTCAAAGACGTTTTGAACATCATGGAGCATATGATATGTTCCAGGAGTTGAGGTTTATCTTTCAGAAGAATGCCCGGATCGAGAGGTATGAGACCTCCGATAAGTTCTATGCTTGCAAGATGGAGGAGAACGGGTCTGTCAGTGATCACATACTCAGAATGTCTGGGTACTCCACCCGTCTGGCTGAATTGGGGATGCCCCTTCCACCAGAGGCTATCACTGACAGAGTTCTTCAATCATTGCCGCCTAGCTACAAGAGCTTCGTGTTGAACTATAACATGCACGGGATGAACAAGTCAGTCGCCGAGCTGTTTGCGATGTTGAAAGTCGCTGAGTCTGAGATTCAGAAGGAGCATCAAGTGTTGATGGTCAATAAAACCACTAGTTTCAAGAAGAATGGCAAGGGTAAGAAGGGTAACTCCAAGAAGAGTGGCAAAGCAGTTGCCCCTCCCGTGAAGAAACCCAAGGCTGGACCCAAGCCAGAAACTGAGTGCTTTCATTGCAAGGGAACTAGTCACTGGAAGCGGAACTGCCCCAAGTATTTGGCTGACAAGAAGGCGACAAACAACAAACAAGGTATATATGATATACATGTTATTGATGTGTACCTTACCAACTCTCGTTGTAGTGCCTGGGTATTTGATACCGGTGCGGTTGCTCACATTTGCAACTCAAAACAGGAACTGCGGAATAGACGGAGACTGGCAAAGGACGAAGTGACGATGCGCGTGGGAAATGGTTCCAAGGTTGATGTGATCGCCGTCGGCACGCTCGCTCTTCGATTACCATCGGGATTAGTGATGAACCTGAATAATTGTTATTTAGTGCCTGCGTTAAGCATGAACATTATATCTGGATCTTGTTTATTGCGAGACGGTTACTCATTTAAATCTGAGAATAATGGTTGTTCTATTTATATGAGTAATATCTTTTATGGTCATGCACCCAATGTGAGGGGTTTATTCTTATTGAATCTCGATAGTGATGATACACATGTTCATAACATTGATGCCAAAAGATGTAGGATTGATAATGATAATACCACTTTCTTGTGGCACTGCCGTTTAGGTCATATTGGCGTAAAACGCATGAAGAAGCTCCATGCTGATGGACTTTTGGAGTCACTTGATTTTGAATCACTTGACACATGTGAGCCATGCCTCATGGGCAAGATGACTAAAACGCCGTTCTCTGGTACAATGGAACGGGCAAGTGACTTGTTGGAAATCATACATACTGATGTGTGCGGTCCGATGAGTATTGAGGCGCGCGGTGGTTATCGTTACTTTCTCACCTTCACTGATGACTTAAGTAGATATGGGTATATTTACTTAATGAAACACAAGTCTGAAACGTTTGAAAAGTTCAAGCAATTTCAGAGTGAAGTTGAGAATTATCGTAACAAGAAGATTAAATTCCTACGATCTGATCGAGGAGGAGAATATCTGAGTTATGAGTTTGGCAGTCACTTAAGACAGTGTGGAATTGTTTCACAATTGACACCGCCTGGAACACCACAGCGTAATGGTGTGTCCGAACGTCGTAATCGAACCCTATTGGATATGGTGCGATCTATGATGTCTCTTGCCGATTTGCCACTATCGTTTTGGGGTTATGCATTAGAGACAGCTGCATTCACTTTAAATAGGGCACCATCGAAATCCGTTGAGACGACGCCATATGAACTGTGGTTTGGCAAGAAGCCAAAGATGTCGTTTCTTAAAGTTTGGGGATGTGATGCTTATGTCAAAAAGCTTCAGCCTGAAAAGCTGGAACCCAAAGCGGAGAAATGCGTCTTCATAGGATATCCAAAAGAGACAGTTGGGTATACCTTCTATCTCAGATCCGAAGGCAAAGTGTTTGTCGCTAAAAACGGAACATTTCTTGAGAAAGAGTTTCTCTCGAAAGAATTGAGTGGGAGGAAGATAGAACTTGATGAGGTTATTGAACCTTTACTTCAACCAGAGAGTAGCGCAGCGCAGAAAGATGTTTCTATAGAGCCTACATCAGTTGAAGAGGAAGTTCATGATGAAGATCATGAAGCTTCGGATCAAGTTGCTATCTAACCTCGTAGGTCGACAAGGACGCGTACTGCTCCTGAGTGGTACGGCAACCCTGTCTTAGAGGTCAAGTTGTGGGACAACGATGAACCTACGAGCTATGGAGAAGCGATGGTGGGCCCGGATTCCGAGAAATGGTTAGAGGCCATGAAATCCGAGATGGGATCCATGTATGAAAACAAAGTGTGGACTTTGGAAGTATTACCTGAAGGGCGTAAGGCCATTCAGAACAAATGGATCTTTAAGAGGAAGACAGACGCGGACGGTAATGTCACCGTCTATAAAGCTCGACTTGTGGCAAAGTGTTTTTCACAAGTTCAAGGAGTTGACTACGATGAGACCTTCTCACCCGTAGCGATGCTTAAATCTGTCAGAATCATGTTAGCAATAGCTGCCTTTTTCGATTATGAAATTTGGCAGATGGATGTCAAAACAGCGTTCCTTAACGGTTTCCTTAAGGAAGAGTTGTATATGATGCAACCAGAAGGTTTTGTCGATCCAGAGAATGCTGACAAAGTTTGCAAACTCCAGCGATCCATTTATGGACTGGTGCAAGCATCTCGGAGTTGGAATCTTCGCTTTGATGAGGTGATCAAGGCGTTCGGGTTTATACAAGTTTACGAAGAAGCTTGTATTTACAAGAAAGTGAGTGGGAGCTCTATAGAGTTTCTAATATTATATGTGGATGACATATTGCTGATTGGAAACAATATAGAAATGTTGGAAAGCGTGAAGGAATATTTGAATAAGAGTTTTTCAATGAAGGACCTAGGAGAAGCTGCTTTCATATTAGGCATCAAGATCTATAGAGATAGATCAAGACGTTTAATAGGACTTTCACAAAGCACATACCTTGATAAGATTTTGAAGAAGTTCAAAATGGATCAGTCCAAGAAGGGGTTCTTGCCTGTTTTACAAGGTATGAAGTTGAGTAAGACTCAATGCCCAGTGATTGCAGAAGATAGAGAAAATATGAGTGTCGTCCCCTATGCTTCAGCCATAGGTTCTATCATGTATGCAATGCTGTGCACAAGACCCGATGTCAGCCTTGCCATAAGTATGGCCGGAAGGTTTCAAAGTGATCCAGGAGTGGAACACTGGACGGCGGTCAAGAATATCCTGAAGTACCTGAAAAGGACTAAGGACATGTTTCTCGTTTATGGAGGTGATCAAGAGCTCGTCGTAAAGGGTTACGTCGATGCAAGCTTTGACACTGATCCGGATGACTCTAAGTCGCAAACCGGATACGTATTTATTCTTAATGGGGGTGCGGTTAGCTGGTGCAGTTCCAAGCAAAGCGTGGTAGCTGATTCTACATGCGAAGCGGAGTACATCGCTGCCTCGGAGGCGGCGAAGGAAGGTGTCTGGATGAAGGAGTTCATGACAGATCTTGGAGTAGTGCCTAGTGCACTTAACCCAATGACTCTGTTCTGTGATAATACTGGTGCCATTGCTCTAGCCAAGGAACCAAGATTTCACAAGAGGACCAGACACATAAAGTGACGTTTCAATTCCATCCGCGATTACATCAAGGAGGACGACATAAATATTTGCAAAGTACATACGGATCTGAATGTTGCAGATCCGATGACTAAACCTCTTCCAAGGGCTAAACATGAACAACACCAGAACTGCATGGGTGTTCGATTCATTACAATGTAAATCACATAGTGATGTGAACTAGATTATTGACTCTAGTGCAAGTGGGAGACTGTTGGAAATATGCCCTAGAGGCAATAATAAAAGTAGTTATTATTATATTTCCTTGTTCATGATAATCGTTTATTATCCATGCTATAATTGTATTGATTGGAAACTCAAATACATGTGTGGGTACATAGACAACACTGTGTCCTTAGTAAGCCTCTAGTTAACTAACTCGTTGATCAAAGGATGGTAAAGGTTTCCTGACCATGGACATGAGATGTCATTTGATAACGGGATCACATCATTAGGAGAATGATGTGATGGACAAGACCCAAACTATGAACATAGCATATGATCGTGTCAGTTTATTGCTATTGTTTTCTGCATGTCAAGTATCTGTTCCTATGACCATGAGATCATGCAACTCACTGACACCGGAGGAATACCTTGTGTGTATCAAACATCGCAACGTAACTGGGTGACTATAAAGATGCTCTACAGGTATCTCCAAAGGTGTCCGTTGAGTTGGCATGGATCAAGACTGGGATTTGTTACTTCGTGTGACGGAGAGGTATCTCAGGGCCCACTCGGTAATACAACATCACTATAAGCCTTGCAAGCAATGTGACTAAGGTGTTGGCCACGGGATCTTGTATTATGGAACGAGTAAAGAGACTTGCCGGTAACGAGATTGAACTAGGTATAGAGATACCGACGATCGAATCTCGGGCAAGTAACATACCGAAGAACAAAGGGAACAGCATACGGGATTAACTGAATCCTTGACATAGAGGTTCAACCGATATAGATCTTCGTAGAATATGTAGGAACCAATATGGGCATCCAGGTCCCGCTATTGGTTATTGACCGTAGAGGTGTCTCGGTCATGTCTACATAGTTCTCGAACCCGCAGGGTCTACACACTTAACGTTTGGTGACGATTAGTATGGTTGAGTTATTGTTGGTGACCGAAGGTTGTTCGGAGTCTCGGATAAGATCCCGGACATGACGAGAATCTCCGGAAGAGTCCAGAGGTAAAGATTGATATATGTGATAATAGTGTTTTGATCTCCGGAAGGGTTCCGGAATTCACCGGAAGGGGTTCCGGATGTTTACCGAAGTGTTCGGGTGCAGCAACACTTTATATGAGCCAAAGGGATAAAACCCACGAGGTATTGGAAAGTGCAAAAGGGAGTTTTGCTACTGCCTTAAGCAGTAAGGCAGTACTACCGCTCAAGCGGTACTACCGCTTGGGTGAAGCGGTACTACCGCCCAAGCGGTACTACCGCTCCCGAGCGGTACTACCGCTTGTGCGCGGTGCTGCAGGGATCCGAGTTGGACTCTTTCCTTGCGGGCCAAACCGACCTTGTGCGGGCAAAACCGAGCTGGTGGAGGCTTTTTGTCCAAGTTTAGACCCCAGGGCTCAACATATAAATAGAGGGGCAGGGCTAGCACACGAGACACATCAGGATTTCCCAAGCCGTGTGCCGGCAACCCTAGCCCTCTAGTTCCTCCGTCATAATCTCCGTAGTGCTTGGCGAAGCCCTGCTGAGATTGCTACTCACCATCATCACCACGCCGTCGTGCTGCTGGAACTCATCTACTACTTCATCATCGCTCGCTGCATCGAGGAGGTGAAGGCGTCATCCAGCCGCACGTGTGTTGAACGCGGAGGTGCCGTCCGTTCGGCACTAGATCGGAAGGATCGTGATTGGATCGCGGGACGCTCGGCGATTTGGATCGCGAAGACGTTCGACTACATCAACCGCGTTTACTAACGCTTCCGCTTAGCGATCTACAAGGGTATGTAGATACAATCTCCCTCTCGTAGATGCTCATCTCCATGGATAGGTCTTGCGTGTGCGTAGGAAATTTTTTGTTTCCCATGCAACGTTCCCCAACACTAATATTACCAATTCTTTGACATTCATCACAAGACAAGACAAACTTACGAGCATCCTTGAAGAGAGTAGGCCAATAAAAACCAGATTGTAATACCTTGTGTGCAGTTCTATCTCCAGCGTGGTGTCCTCCGTAGGCCTCGGAGTAACACTTGTGTAGGATCTGTTCATGTTCATGCTCAGGTACACAACGTCTAATAACACCATCTACTCCTTCTTTATAAAGGTGTGGATCATCCCAAAAGTAATGTCTTAAATCATAGAAGAACTTTTTCTTTTGTTGGTTTCTGAAACTAGGCGGTATAAATTTAGCAACAATGTAATTAGCACAATCAGCATACCATGGAGCATTACGTGAAGCATTTATGACAGCGAATTGTTCATCAGGAAAGCTATCATCAATAGGTAGTGGGTCATCAAGAACATTTTCTAACCTAGACAGGTTGTCTGCTACGGGGTTCTCAACTCCCTTTCTATCAATAATATGCAAATCAAATTCTTGTAGCAAAAGAACCCATCTAATAAGTCTAGGTTTAGCATCTTTCTTTTCTATAAGATATTTAATAGCAGCATGATCAGTGTGAACAGTCACTTTGGAATCAACAATATAAGGTCTGAACTTATCACAAGCAAACACAACTGCTAAAAATTCCTTTTCAGTGGTAGCATAGTTTCTTTGAGCACTGTTTAGAGTTTTACTAGCATAATGGATAACATTTAATTTCTTATCAACTCTTTGTCCTAGAACAGCACCAACGGCATAATCACTAGCATCACACATAATTTCAAAGGGTAGGTTCCAATCAGGTGGTTGAACAACAGGTGCAGTGATCAAGGCTTTCTTAAGAATTTCAAATGCTTCTACACAATCATCATCAAAAATGAATGGAACATCTTTTTGCAAGAGATTAGTGAGAGGCCTAGAAATTTTAGAGAAGTTTTTAATAAATCTCCTATAGAAACCAGCATGACCAAGGAAACTTCTTATACATTTGATATCCGTGGGACACGGCATTTTTTCAATAGCATCAACTTTAGCTTTATCAACTTCAATACCTCTTTCGGAGATTTTGTGCCCCAAGACAATACCTTCATTAACCATAAAGTGGCACTTTTCCCAATTCAAGACAAGATTAGTTTCTTTGCATCTCTGCAAAACTCGATCAAGATTGCTCAAGCAATCATCAAAAGAAGTTCCGTAAATGGAGAAATCATCCATGAAAACCTCAACAATCTTTTCACAAAAGTCAGAGAATATAGCAGTCATACATCTTTGAAAGGTAGCAAGTGTATTGCATAAACCAAAAGGCATACGTCTATAAGCAAAGGTACCGAAAGGACAAGTAAAAGTGGTCTTCTCTTGGTCCTCTTTTGACACAGGTATTTGAAACAAGCCAGAATAACCATCTAGAAAGCAAAAGTGTGTGTGTTTGGATAGTCTTTCTAGCATTTGATCAATAAAATGTAGAGGGTAATGATCTTTCCTAGTAGCTTTATTTAATTTCCTAAAATCAATTACCATTCTATATCCTGTAACAATTCTTTGCGGGATCAATTCATTTTTATCATTAGGAACAACGGTAATACCTCCCTTCTTAGCGACACAATGAACGGGACTAACCCATCTACTATCAGCAATAGGATAAATTATACTTGCCTCCAGAAGCTTTAATATTTCATTTCTTACCACTTCTTTCATTTTAGGATTTAACCGTTGTTGGTGATCAACAACTGGTTTAGCATCAGGCTCCATATTAATTTTATGCTAACATAGAGTGGGACTAATGCCCTTAAGATCATCAAGAGTATATCCAATAGCAGCACGGTGCTTCTTCAGAGTTTTCAATAATCTCTTTTCTTCATGCTCTGAAAGGTTAGCACTAATAATAACAGGATATATCTTCTTTTCATCAAGATAGGCATATTTCAGAGTATCCAGTAATTGTTTAAGCTCAAACACGGGATCACCCTTGGGTGGAGGAGGATCCCCAAGTATTTCAACAGGCAAGTTGTGTTTCAAAATAGGATGCTGATCAAAGAAAATCTTATCTATTTCATTCCTTTCATTCATATGCATATCGTTTTCATGGTCTAGCAAATATTGTTCTAAGGGATCAGTGGGAGGTACAGCAATAGAAGCAAGACCAATAATTTCATCCTTACAAGGAAATTATTTATCATGGGGTTGTCTACGAAATTTAGAGAAATTAAACTCATGGGATACATCCCCAAAACTTACAGTAACAGTTTCTTTCTCACAATCTATCTTAGCATTAACAGTATTCAAGAAAGGTCTACCAAATATAATGGGACAAAAATCATCTTGTGGGGAACCAAGAACAAGAAAATCAGTAGGATATTTTATTTTCCCACACAAGACTTCAACATCTCTAACAATCCCCACTGGTGCTATAGTATCTTTATTAGCAAGCTTAATGGTAACATCAATTTCTTCCAATTCAGCTGGTGCAATATCATTCATAATTTCTTGATATAAGGTAAAGGGAATTGCACTCACACTAGCACCCACATCACATAAGCCATGATAACAATGATCTCCTATTTTAACAGAAACAACATGCATGCCAACAATAGGTCTATGTTTATCTTTAGTATCAGGTCTAGCAATTCTAGCAGCTTCATCACAGAAATGAATAACATGCCCATCAATATTATCAACCAGGAGATCTTTGACCAGAGCAATATTAGGTTCAACTTTGATTTGTTCAGGGGGTGTAGGTGTTCTAGTATAACTCTTACGAACCACAGTTGAGGCTTTAGCATGTTCCTTTATTCTAACAGCGAAAGGTGGTTTCTCAATATAAGCAGCAGGAATAACAGGATCAACATTATAAATAATAGTTTCTTCTTCAACTTTAATAGGTGCAACTACTTTCACTTCAATGGGAGGATGATATTTAAACCACTTCTCCTTAGGGAGATCAACATGAGCAGCGAAAGATTCACAAAAAGAAGCTACTATCTCAGAGTCAAGTCCATATTTAGTGCTAAATTCACGAAAAGCATCGGTGTCTATAAAGGATTTAACACAATCAAACATAAGGTTTATACCTGACTCCTTACCCTCGTCGAGTTCCCAATCTTCAGAGTTGCGTTTAATTCTTTCCAATAAATCCCATTTGAATTCAATATCTTTCTTCATAAAGGAACCAGTACAGGAAGTATCGAGCATGGATTGATCATTATGAGAAAGCCGAGCATAAAAATTCTGAATAATAATTTCTCTTGAGAGCTCATGATTGGGGCATGAATATAACATTGACTTAAGCCTCCCCCAAGCTTGAGCGATACTTTCTCCTTCACGAGGCCAAAAATTATAAATATAATTCAGATCACGATGAACTAGATGCATAGGATAAAACTTCTGATGAAATTCCAATTTCAATCGGTTGTAGTTCCATGATCCAATATCATCACATAGCCTATACCATGTCAATGCCTTCTCCTTCAAAGATAAAGGAAAGACCTTCTTCTTGACATCATCCTCGGGAAAACCTGCAAGCTTAAATAATCCATAAACTTCATCCACATAGATCAGGTGCAAATCAGGATGTAGTGTTCCATCTCCTGCATAAGGATTAGCTAGCAGTTTCTCTATCATACCCGAAGGAATTTCATAATAAATATTTTCAGTAGGTTCAGTAGGTTGAGGAGCAACTCTTTGTGCTTCCGGTCGAGGTGAAGATACCCCGAACAAGCCCCTCAAAAGATTATTTTCCATAGTAACAAGTGACATTAAATTTCAGCACACTATATAATTTTTTCCTTACCAAATTCCACTCACCAAAGGCGCTTCACTCCCCGGCAACGGCGCCAGAAAAGAGTCTTGATGGCCCACAAGTATAGGGGATCTATCGTTGTCCTTTCGATAAGTAAGAGTGTCGAACCCAACGAGGAGCAGAAGGAAATGACAAGCGGTTTCTGTAAGGTATTCTCTGCAAGCACTGAAATTATCGGTAGCAGATAGTTTTGTGATAAGATAATTCATAACGGATAGCAAGTAACAAATGTAGCAAAGGTGCAGCAAGGTGGCCCAATCCTTTTTGTAGCAAAGGACAAGCCTGGACAAACTCTTATATAAAGAAAAGCGCTCCCGAGGACACATGGGAATTTCTGTCAAGCTAGTTTTCATCATGCTCATATGATTCTCGCGTTCGTTACTTTGATAATTTGATATGTGGGTGGACCGGTGCTTGGGTGCTGCCCTTACTTGGACAAGCCTCCCACTTATGATTAACATCTCTCGCAAGCATCCGCAACTACGAAAGAAGAATTAAGATAAATCTAACCATAGCATGAAACATATGGATCCAAATCAGCCCCTTACGAAGCAACGCATAAACTAGGGTTTAAGCTTCTGTCACTCTAGCAACCCATCATCTACTTATTTCTTCCCAATGCCTTCCCCTATGCCCAAATAATGGTGAAGTGTCATGTAGTCGACGTTCACATAACACCACTAGAGGAGAGACAACATACATCTCATCAAAATATCGAACGAATACCAAATTCACATGATTACTTATAACAAGACTTATCCCATGTCCTCAGGAACAAATGTAACTACTCACAAAGCATATTCATGTTCATAATCAGAGGAGTATTAATTATCATTAACACTACTACAAAAAGGGCTGTTAGTGGCGCACCTGTTTTGGCCATTAATGGCGCACTACAGGTGCGCCACTATTATCACGCCATTAGTAACAAATAGTAATGGCGCACCCCTGGTGCACCATTAGTATACCAGACAATAGTGGCGTACCTGGCAGTGCGCCATTACTATGTCCCCAGGTGCGCCATTACTATCTGACTTAGTAATGGCGCACCACATAGAAGTGCGCCATTACTATCTGACTTAGTAATGGCGCACCACATAGAAGTGCGCCATTACTAACAATTTTTTTTTAAAATTTTTTTTCAGAAATTTTTTTTTCAAATTTTTTTTTCAAATTTTTTTCAGAATTTTTTTTTCGTTTTTTTCTTAATCTCGGGTCACTATGGCTTATTCTCGGGTAAATATGCTTAATCTCAAGTCAAATCGCACTCCGTGGTCAAACTTCCCGGAAGGTCACCCATCCTCACACTACTCCAGCCCGAGCACGCTTAACTCCTCAGTTCTATCGAACCCCAGCACCAGCTCACTTAACAAGCACTTGTTGATATATCTATCATATCAATCCTATTAAACCTTGTTGATGTCTAGGACTTTGTTCATGTTCATGGGTGTGATAAAATTTTGATAAAATATTTCAAACTTCCCGGTCATATTACGTATCATATTTTGAATATTTTTTCAAAAAAAAAATCGAAACCAAATTTTTTTTTCTGTTACTAGTGGCGCACCTAGCACATGGTGCGCCATTACTAAGTTTGAAGTTTTTTTCCATTTTCCCCATCTAGATCTTAAAAGCCCCGTATCTTTTATTCTGTTAGGTTTTTGGGGATTCTAAAAATCTTCAACGGGGTTCCCCCTGTTGAAATGGCGCACTATACCCTGGTGCGCCATTACTAGTTTTGAAAAAAAAAGTAAAAAAAAAATTGTCAGTAGTGGCGCACAGAGCGTGTGGTGCGCCATTACTAGTTAAAACTAGTAATGGCGCACTGTGCCCTAGTGCGCCACCAATTCCGTCAGCAACAGGACCACTGAACAGGCATCCGACGAACGCTCCCCCCAAGCATATGGTCACCACAAGCTCTGTATCCATGGAACCACACACACAAATCTCAAGACCGGGCCCCCAAACAAACCAAGGTCGTGCATACGGATGGACTGCTCTTGTATGGGGTACCTTCGTCCGGTGTGTTATCGGCGAAGCCAAGGTCGGCGGAGATGCTCTCGAGTGGCTCGTTCACCACTCTGCGCCACCCATCATGACACCACCGTGAAACAAAAGAACGTGAGTGATGTGACATCAAGAGAGAGTCGTGAGATGGAATGGAAGGCGTAAAGAGGAAGGAGTTGAGCATGGCGATGCACACGTGTGGCAGGAACCTGCGCCACGACGGGCCTCCTCCTCCTCCGTCGGGCGTCATCGCTGCCGGATCTAAAACGTCACCGAAAATTTTCACCATGAAAATCGGCAGCAAAACCAACAGAATGCGCCCAAAGGGGGTTGACGGGGCTGCCGCACGGGCCTGGCTTCTCGACGTCGGGATCCATGGCGGCGTTCCGGGACGACACGCGCTTGTAGGCCGAGGTGCTCAACTTCACTCTAAGGCCGCCCATGAAGCAATCCCCTCCAATGAGAGGCCAAGTCGGGACCGTTTTGTTGCATGGTGCCAACCGACAAGACTGAAGGGTTTCACAGCTTCGCGCTGGCCGCACTGGCGCGCTACACTGTTCCCACAATTAAGCTCGGCGTAGCCATGTGGACGGGGCATCGGAACGCCATCGATGTCTCGCCCTATCGCGGAGTGTAATGGGTCGGTGACAAGGCTGACCTGGTGTAGCGACGACAGCGTTGTGCACGCCCGCTGCCGTCAAAGATGTTTGATGGCATAGCATTGCCCTCCGTGATGTTGTTGTGGAGTTGTCATAATATCGATGACTGAGGGGCAGAGCCACCTTCAGTGTCAACATCATGTCTTGAAGCTTAGTGTTGCCGTAGTTGATGATGCCCATGGCTCGTGGTGCTGAAGGCGATGACGCGCGGGACGCCGCCGTCGATGCGAACGTTTGAGGGCCTACTGCGCCCCTGTGTTGTCGTTGTTGTAAAAGCGACGAAGTGCTAACACTGAGGGGTGGTGCCGCCCTCAACATTAGCGACAAAGGTTGAAGTAGCGTGGTTGCCGCCATGTTGGCGACACAGCTTGACGGCATGTATGAGGACGCCGTTGGCAATGGGGACCTTGGTCGTAGCCCTTCTACCATTGGTGTTGTAAAGGTTGCCAGCGAAGCGAGCGTTTGAAGCGCAACAATGCCCTTCGGCGCTCATGGCAATGTAGAGCCGAAGGTGCATCGGTGGCACATGTGCATGTGAGCCCCCCTCCAGCTTGCGCAATAAAACTTAGTCATCCCTGCATAGAGTTCGAGGAACAAAGTGAGTGGAAAAAACAAATGGAAACCGACCTCACGAAGAGGGAGAGAGAGAGAAAATAGTGTTTTCTTTTTTGTTTAAAATGTTGGCTTTTCCGCTGGATACTAGCTATGAGTGTGACATCAGAAAAGGTTGCCGAAGGACTAAATCGCCGGGAATCGTCAAAAATCCATGACGATCGCAACTCAATAAATTATTGCCTTCTGTGTTTGTTTGTGTGTGGGTGTATCATGATGACGTGATTGGAATGCTCCCCAGAGGTAGCACGGAATCGTACCCTAGCCCATCATGGCAAGGAGTAACCCCACAGCTCCACCATGCTCCCTTCCGAGCCTCAAGAACCCAAAGACTTGGGTGAGGTGAATTCAGGGTATGTGGTTTTGGGACAACAGCTGAAAATATATGTTCATGCCTTTGTTGAGGGGTGGTGGACGACTACCTCCCGCCTTCTTTCCAATGGTTACCTTACTGCTTGCACGTTGTGCCTTGCTTCTGAAATTTTGCGGAGATTTTCATCTTGAGGTTTGCTTCATGGACGATCTTAGTGGCCGCGGACTTCCGGGGATTTTCTCCTCTTGAAGAGGATGGCTTCATGGGCGGCCTTGGTGGCCGTGAACTTTCGAAGATTGCCTCTCATTGGAGGGGATTGCTTCATGGGCGGCCTTGGTGGTCGTGGACTTTAGGAGATTGTTTCATCTCTTGAGGCGTGTTTGCATGCGCTTGGAGATTTGCATCATGATTCTTCAAGGACCACCTTAAGAACTTGGAAGGCAGTCGTTCATCTATGTGGACTAAAAACCCTCATGCACTTTATCTGGAGATTTGCTGGCACGCCCCAGGGTTGCCAATCGGTTATGCACCAAACCCAACTTATGTTGGATCGGACAGCCCTTTCTTTATCTTTTTCCTATAATCTTCCCGGGGCGTGCAGTCTCTAGGAACCTGAGAGACGTCCAAAAGAATGGGGGTGTGGGGCTTCATTGTTTAGAAGTAACACAAATAGTCTTCTCCACTAATCAAGGCATAAGCCATGCACTATTGATCACCCTTACATGGATCAGCCTAGCATGAGTACGTGTGCATGGATGACCCTTAGGAATTTAAACGTGTGCCTGAGACGTAGTTGAGCACTCCTTGCTCCAAGCGTGTACTTCAAAATATTTATCATCACAAATTACCATCAAACAACAAGGTTCTATTTGTTGATCGGATGTAACTTTTCGAGTAGATGATTTTTCATATAAAAAACTTTTTAATCCGAGTTCGTATGCAAAAGTTATGCCCACTTTACTAAATTCTAGAGAGATTTTGCAAATAAAGTCGAAATTCATATTTATAAATTTTCCACACAACTAGACCACATATCCCATGGGAAACTTATTTTCTTTTATTTTTTTGACATTTCCATCATTTTCTTTTATTTTTTTTAAAACTGAAAAGGCGGTCCACGGGGGGGTGCATTTGGTGAAATTTGCCATTAGTAATGGCGCACCACATGACAGGTGCGCCATTAGTAACCAGGGTTACTAATGGCGCACCTGTCATGTGGTGCGCCATTACTAGTTTTGCAAAAAAAATAAAAAGAATAATTGTTAGTTTTGTTAGTAGTGGCGCACTATACCCTAGTGCGCCATTACTAGTTTGAACTAGTAATGGCGCACTATACCCTGGTGCGCCATTACTAGTTTTGAAAAAAAAAGTAAAAAAAAAATTGTCAGTAGTGGCGCACAGAGCGTGTGGTGCGCCATTACTAGTTAAAACTAGTAATGGCGCACTGTGCCCTGGTGCGCCATTAATAGTTTTGGAAAAATAAAAAAATAAAAATTTGCTAGTAATGGCGCACCGTGTGTCTGGTGCGCCATTAGTAATGAGGACACTAATGGCGCACCTGTATCTGGTGCGCCACTGCTATATAGCAGTGGCGCACCACATACATGGTGCGCCATTAATGTCCATATCAGCTATAGCCCTTTTCCTAGTAGTTATAAGGATCTGAACATATGATCTTCCACCAAGTAAACCAACTAGCATCAACTACAAGGAGTAATCAACACTACTAGCAACCCACAGGTACCAATCTGAGGTTTTGAGACAAGGATAGGATACAAGAGATGAACTAGGGTTTGGAGAGGAGATGGTGCTGGTGAAGATCTTGATGGACATTGACCCCCTCTCGATGAGAGGATCGTTGGTGATGACGATGGCTTCGATTTCCCCCTCCGGGAGGGAAGTTTCCCCGTTAGAACAGCTCCGCCGGAGCTCTAGATTGCTTCTGCCCAGGTTCCGCCTCGAGACGGCGGCGCTTCATCCCGAAAGCTCTCTTCTGATTTTTTCCAGGTCAAAACCCTCCATATAGCAGAAGATGGGCATCGGAGGTCTGCCAGGGGGCCCACAAGCCACAGGGGCGCGCCCTGGGGGGTAGGGCGTGCCCCCTAGGCTTGTGGCCTCCTGGTGGGTCCCCTCTGGTATTTCTTTCGCCTAGTATTTTTTATATATTCCAAAATAATTCTCCGTAACTTTTCAGGACTTTTGGAGTTGTGCAGAATAGGTCTCATATTTGCTCCTTTTCCAGTCCAAAATTCCAGCTGCCGGCATTCTCCATCTTCATGTAAACCTTGTAAAATAAGAGAGAAAAGGCATAAGTATTGTACCATAATGTGTAATAACAGCCCATAATGCAATAAATATCAATATAAAAGCATGATGCAAAATGGACGTATCAGGTACACATCAATGTCGTTGTCGGGTTGCTTAGAGCATTGGATGAGCACTAGCATCATAATGAACTTCCGCTTCATGCACAACCAAGGAGGAAGGTTATAGATACATAGAGTCACAGGCCAGGTGTTATGATTGCTGCTCTGCTCCCCAAAAGGATTAATGCCATCTGCACTTATACCAAACCATAAGTTCCTTGCATCATCTGCAACAGCCACTTTCTCTGGATTTTTCTCCACTGTGACCCATCAGCGGGTACTCTCAACATCCCGTCTTTCTTACGGTCTTCTTTGTGCCATCGCAATAACTGTGGAACCTGTTTCTAAAAGTATCTCAAACTGTGTCAGGGATCCATTTTCTGATTCTATTGATTTATCAGTAGCTTCCTTGGTCAGATAAAAAATATCCCTCAACGATGCAGCTAAAACAGGGCCTCCATGTAGTCTAACAGAAATGCGCTCTCGGGTTGTTTCAGACTGGATCTCGTCGCTTTGAAAGGTTACAACCCAAAAATTCTGTAATAGTCACATAGAACAAATATCAAACACTTGGTGTGCACGAACAAATATTGTTAACCATCAATTCCTGCGTGTTCATAAGGATATATAAGTTTAATTAGTCTGTTACTTCTGATCTTCCGAGCTGAAAAGAGCGGCGCCGACTAATTCCGTCAGCAACAGGACCACTGAACAGGCATCCGACGAACGCTCCCCCCAAGCATATGGTCACCACAAGCTCTGTATCCATGGAACCACACACACAAATCTCAAGACCGGGCCCCCAAACAAACCAAGGTCGTGCATACGGATGGACTGCTCGTGTATGGGGTACCTTCGTCCGGTGTGTTATCGGCGAAGCCAAGGTCGGCGGAGATGCTCTCGAGTGGCTCGTTCACCACTGTGCGCCACCCATCATGACACCACCGTGAAACAAAAGAACGTGAGTGATGTGACATCAAGAGAGAGTCGTGAGATGGAATGGAAGGCGTAAAGAGGAAGGAGTTGAGCATGGCGATGCACACGTGTGGCAGGAACCTGCGCCACGACGGGCCTCCTCCTCCTCCATCGGGCGTCATCGCTGCCGGATCTAAAATGTCACCGAAATTTTCAACATGAAAATCGGCAGCAAAACCAACAGAATGCGCCCAAAGGGGGTTGACGGGGCTGCCGCACGGGCCTGGCTTCTCGACGTCGGGATCCATGGCGGCGTCCCGGGACGACACGCGCTTGTAGGCCGAGGTGCTCAACTTCACTCTACGGCGTCCTGCAACAGCGGCAAGGAAGAGAGAGGAGGGAGGGGGAGGTGGGTGAAATCCATCCGCAAATCAGGGCGGTTGTGGATGCAGCCGCGGGGATCGGGGGACGCCGAGTGCTAGGAGGATTGGCAGACCGCGTCTGCTCGGCAGAACATCTCATCCGAGCCGTTGATATGTGTGGCAGACCATTAACGTGACATGAATGGTAGGATGTGTTTAAGTTGATTTGATCAGAAGGTTCTGGTTATCTTGTGTACAGTTTGTTGTGTGACTTTAGTGGTATTTATGTTTGCTCTTTTAATAGTAGTGGATTTTAATAGTAGTGGAGAGGAGATACGCAACGGGAACCGGCTTGACGAATACACTTGGCCGCGGATCACTGTTCATGTGACATATACCAAGGAAATACTCTCCCAACGCTTGGCGAAAGATTTCGCACATGCCGAGAAGAGAGAAGAGAGAGGAGCACGAGGGAAAGTAGAATGAACAAATATATAGAGGGAGATACCTTGTTAGGCCACATTGTTGTCGTGACGCCTGGCAACAAAGTAGTCTCGGGTCTTCCTCAGTGTGCGGTGAAAAGCCGTGTCGCGCGCTGAAAGCTTTATCAGCCAAGTCGGGACCGTTTTGTTGCATGGTGCCAACCGACAAGACTGAAGGGTTTCACAGCTTCGCGCTGGCCGCACTGGCGCGCTACACTGTTCCCACAATTAAGCTCGGCGTAGCCATGTGGACGGGGCATCGGAACGCCATCGATGTCTCGCCCTATCGCGGAGTGTGATGGGTCGGTGACAAGGCCGACCTGGTGTAGCGACGACAGCATTGTGCACGCCCGCTGCCGTCAAAGATGTTTGAGGGCATAGCATTGCCCTCCGTGATGTTGTTGTGGAGTTGTCATAATATCGATGACTGAGGGGCAGAGCCACCTTCAGTGTCAACATCATGTCTTGAAGCTTAGTGTTGCCGTAGTTGATGATGCCCATGGCTCGTGGTGCTGAAGGCGATGACGCGCGGGACGCCGCCGTCGATGCGAACGTTTGAGGGCCTACTGCGCCCCTGTGTTGTCGTTGTTGTAAAAGCGACGAAGTGCTAACACTGAGGGGCGGTGCCGCCCTCAACATTAGCGACAAAGGTTGAAGTAGCGTGGTTGCCGCCATGTTGGCGACACAGCTTGACGGCATGTGTGAGTACGCCGTTGGCAATGGGGACCTTGGTCGTAGCCCTTCTACCATTGGTGCTGTAAAGGTTGCCAGCGAAGCGAGTGTTTGAAGCGCAACAATGCCCTTCGGCGCTCATGGCAATGTAGAGCCGAAGGTGCATCGGTGGCACATGTGCATGTGAGCCCCCCTCCAGCTTGCGCAAAAAAACTTAGTCATCCCTGCATAGAGTTCGAGGAACAAAGTGAGTGGAAAAAACAAATGGAAACCGACCTCACGAAGAGGGAGAGAGAGAGAGAAAATAGTGTTTTCTTTTTTGTTTAAAATGTTGGCTTTTCCGCTGGATACTAGCTATGAGTGTGACATCAGAAAAGGTTGCCGAAGGACTAAATCGCCAGGAATCGTCAAAAATCCATGACGATCGCAACTCAATAAATTATTGCCTTCTGTGTTTGTTTGTGTGTGGGTGTATCATGATGACGTGATTGGAATGCTCCCCAGAGGTAGCACGGAATCGTACCCTAGCCCATCATGGCAAGGAGTAACCCCACAGCTCCACCATGCTCCCTTCCGAGCCTCAAGAACCCAAAGACTTGGGTGAGGTGAATTCAGGGTATGTGGTTTTGGGACAACAACTGAAAATATATGTTCATGCCTTTGTTGAGGGGTGGTGGACGACTACCTCCCGCCTTCTTTCCAATGGTTACCTTACTGCTTGCACGTTGTGCCTTGCTTCTGAAATTTTGCGGAGATTTTCATCTTGAGGTTTGCTTCATGGACGATCTTAGTGGCCGCGGACTTCCGGGGATTTTCTCCTCTTGAAGAGGATGGCTTCATGGGCGGCCTTGGTGGCCGTGAACTTTCGAAGATTGCCTCTCATTGGAGGGGATTGCTTCATGGGCGGCCTTGGTGGTCGTGGACTTTAGGAGATTGTTTCATCTCTTGAGGCGTGTTTGCATGCGCTTGGAGATTTGCATCATGATTCTTCAAGGACCACCTTAAGAACTTGGAAGGCAGTCGTTCATCTATGTGGACTAAAAACCCTCATGCACTTTATCTGGAGATTTGCTGGCACGCCCCAGGGTTGCCAATCGGTTATGCACCAAACCCAACTTATGTTGGATCGGGCAGCCCTTTCTTTATCTTTTTCCTATAATCTTCCCGGGGCGTGCAGTCTCTCGGAACCTGAGAGACGTCCAAAAGAATGGGGGTGTCGGGCTTCATTGTTTAGAAGTAACACAAATAGTCTTCTCCACTAATCAAGGCATAAGCCATGCACTATTGATCACCCCTTACATGGATCAGCCTAGCATGAGTACGTGTGCATGGATGACCCTTAGGAATTTAAACGTGTGCCTGAGACGTAGTTGAGCACTCCTTGCTCCAAGCGTGTACTTCAAAATATTTATCATCACAAATTACCATCAAACAACAAGGTTCTATTTGTTGATCGGATGTAACTTTTCGAGTAGATGATTTTTCATATAAAAAACTTTTTAATCCGAGTTCGTATGCAAAAGTTATGCCCACTTTACTAAATTCTAAAGAGATTTTGCAAATAAAGTCGAAATTCATATTTATAAATTTTCCACACAACTAGACCACATATCCCATGGGAAACTTATTTTCTTTTATTTTTTTGACATTTCCATCATTTTCTTTTATTTTTTTTAAAACTGGTTACTAATGGCGCACCTGTCATGTGGTGCGCCATTACTAGTTTTGCAAAAAAAATAAAAAGAATAATTGTTAGTTTTGTTAGTAGTGGCGCACTATACCCTGGTGCGCCATTACTAGTTTGAACTACTAATGGCGCACTATACCCTGGTGCGCCATTACTAGTTTTGAAAAAAAAAGTAAAAAAAAAATTGTCAGTAGTGGCGCACAGAGCGTGTGGTGCGCCATTACTAGTTAAAACTAGTAATGGCGCACTGTGCCCTGGTGCGCCATTAATAGTTTTGGAAAAATAAAAAAATAAAAATTTGCTAGTAATGGCGCACCGTGTGTCTGGTGCGCCATTAGTAATCAGGACACTAATGGCGCACCTGTATCTGGTGCGCCACTGCTATATAGCAGTGGCGCACCACATACATGGTGCGCCATTAATGTCCATATCAGCTATAGCCCTTTTCCTAGTAGTTATAAGGATCTGAACATATGATCTTCCACCAAGTAAACCAACTAGCATCAACTACAAGGAGTAATCAACACTACTAGCAACCCACAGGTACCAATCTGAGGTTTTGAGACAAAGATAGGATACAAGAGATGAACTAGGGTTTGGAGAGGAGATGGTGCTGGTGAAGATGTTGATGGACATTGACCCCCTCTCGATGAGAGGATCGTTGGTGATGACGATGGCTTCGATTTCCCCCTCCGGGAGGGAAGTTTCCCCGTTAGAACAGCTCCGCCGGAGCCCTAGATTGCTTCTGCCCAGGTTCCGCCTCGAGACGGCGGCGCTTCATCCCGAAAGCTCTCTTGTGATTTTTTTCAGGTCAAAACCCTCCATATAGCAGAAGATGGGCATCGGAGGGCTGCCAGGGGGCCCACAAGCCACAGGGGCGCGCCCTGGGGGTAGGGCGTGCCCCCTAGGCTTGTGGCCTCCTGGTGGGTCCCCTCTGGTATTTCTTTCGCCCAGTATTTTTTATATATTCCAAAATAATTCTCCGTAACTTTTCAGGACTTTTGGAGTTGTGCAGAATAGGTCTCTCATATTTGCTCCTTTTCCAGTCCAGAATTCCAGCTGCCGGCATTCTCCATCTTCATGTAAACCTTGTAAAATAAGAGAGAAAAGGCATTAGTATTGTACCATAATGTGTAATAACAGCCCATAATGCAATAAATATCAATATAAAACATGATGCAAAATGGACGTATCAGGTACACATCAATGTCGTTGTCGGGTTGCTTAGAGCCTTGGATGAGCACTAGCATCATAATGAACTTCCGCTTCATGCACAACCAAGGAGGAAGGTTATAGATACATAGAGTCACAGGCCAGGTGTTATGATTGCTGCTCTGCTCCCCAAAAGGATTAATGCCATCTGCACTTATACCAAACCATAAGTTCCTTGCATCATCTGCAATGGCCACTTTCTCTGGATTTTTCTCCACTGTGACCCATCAGCGGGTACTCTCAACATCCCGTCTTTCTTACGGTCTTCTTTGTGCCATCACAATAACTGTGGAACCTGTTTCTAAAAGTATCTCAAACTTTGTCAGGGATCCATTTTCTGATTCTATTGATTTATCAGTAGCTTCCTTGGTCAGATAAAAAATATCCCTCAACGATGCAGCTAAAACAGGGCCTCCATGTAGTCTAACAGAAATGCGCTCTCGGGTTGTTTCAGACTGGATCTCGTCGCTTTGAAAGGTTACAACCCAAAAATTCTGTAATAGTCACATAGAACAAATATCAAACACTTGGTGTGCACGAACAAATATTGTTAACCATCAATTCCTGCGTGTTCATAAGGATATATAAGTTTAATTAGTCTGTTACTTCTGATCTTCCGAGCTGAAAAGAGCGGCGCCGACCAATTCCGTCAGCAACAGGACCACTGAACAGGCATCCGACGAACGCTCCCCCCAAGCATATGGTCACCACAAGCTCTGTATCCATGGAACCACACACACAAATCTCAAGACCGGGCCCCCAAACAAACCAAGGTCGTGCATACGGATGGACTGCTCGTGTATGGGGTACCTTCGTCCGGTGTGTTATCGGCGAAGCCAAGGTCGGCGGAGATGCTCTCGAGTGGCTCGTTCACCACTCTGCGCCACCCATCATGACACCACCGTGAAACAAAAGAACGTGAGTGATGTGACATCAAGAGAGAGTCGTGAGATGGAATGGAAGGCGTAAAGAGGAAGGAGTTGAGCATGGCGATGCACACGTGTGGCAGGAACCTGCGCCACGACGGGCCTCCTCCTCCTCCGTCGGGCGTCATCGCTGCCGGATCTAAAACGTCACCGAAATTTTCACCATGAAAATCGGCAGCAAAACCAACAGAATGCGCCCAAAGGGGGTTGACGGGGCTGCCGCACGGGCCTGGCTTCTCGACGTCGGGATCCATGGCGGCGTCCCGGGACGACACGCGCTTGTAGGCCGAGGTGCTCAACTTCACTCTACGGCGTCCTGCAACAGCGGCAAGGAAGAGAGAGGAGGGAGGGGGAGGTGGGTGAAATCCATCCGCAAATCAGGGCGGTTGTGGATGCGGCCGCGGGGATCGGGGGACGCCGAGTGCTAGGAGGATTGGCAGACCGCGTCTGCTCGGCAGAACATCTCATCCGAGCCGTTGATATGCGTGGCAGACCATTAACGTGACATGAATGGTAGGATGTGTTTAAGTTGATTTGATCAGAAGGTTCTGGTTATCTTGTGTACAGTTTGTTGTGTGACTTTAGTGGTATTTATGTTTGCTCTTTTAATAGTAGTGGATTTTAATAGTAGTGGAGAGGAGATACGCAACGGGAACCGGCTTGACGAATACACTTGGCCGCGGATCACTGTTCATGTGACATATACCAAGGAAATACTCTCCCAACGCTTGGCGAAAGATTTCGCCCATGCCGAGAAGAGAGAAGAGAGAGGAGCACGAGGGAAAGTAGAATGAACAAATATATAGAGGGAGATACCTTGTTAGGCCACATTGTTGTCGTGACGCCTGGCAACAAAGTAGTCTCGGGTCTTCCTCAGTGTGCGGTGAAAAGCCGTGTCGCGCGCTGAAAGTTTTATCAGCCAAGTCGGGACCGTTTTGTTGCATGGTGCCAACCGACAAGACTGAAGGGTTTCACAGCTTCGCGCTGGCCGCACTGGCGCGCTACACTGTTCCCACAATTAAGCTCGGCGTAGCCATGTGGACGGGGCATCGGAACGCCATCGATGTCTCGCCCTATCGCGGAGTGTGATGGGTCGGTGACAAGGCCGACCTGGTGTAGCGACGACAGCGTTGTGCACGCCCGCTGCCGTCGAAGATGTTTGAGGGCATAGCATTGCCCTCCGTGATGTTGTTGTGGAGTTGTCATAATATCGATGACTGAGGGGCAGAGCCACCTTCAGTGTCAACATCATGTCTTGAAGCTTAGTGTTGCCGTAGTTGATGATGCCCATGGCTCGTGGTGCTGAAGGCGATGACGCGCGGGACGCCGCCGTCGATGCGAACGTTTGAGGGCCTACTGCGCCCCTGTGTTGTCGTTGTTGTAAAAGCGACGAAGTGCTAACACTGAGGGGCGGTGCCGCCCTCAACATTAGCGACAAAGGTTGAAGTAGCGTGGTTGCCGCCATGTTGGCGACACAGCTTGACGGCATGTGTGAGGACGCCGTTGGCAATGGGGACCTTGGTCGTAGCCCTTCTACCATTGGTGCTGTAAAGGTTGCCAGCGAAGCGAGCGTTTGAAGCGCAACAATGCCCTTCGGCGCTCATGGCAATGTAGAGCCGAAGGTGCATCGGTGGCACATGTGCATGTGAGCCCCCCTCCAGCTTGCGCAAAAAAACTTAGTCATCCCTGCATAGAGTTCGAGGAACAAAGTGAGTGGAAAAAACAAATGGAAACCGACCTCACGAAGAGGGAGAGAGAGAGAAAATAGTGTTTTCTTTTTTGTTTAAAATGTTGGCTTTTCCGCTGGATACTAGCTATGAGTGTGACATCAGAAAAGGTTGCCGAAGGACTAAATCGCCGGGAATCGTCAAAAATCCATGACGATCGCAACTCAATAAATTATTGCCTTCTGTGTTTGTTTGTGTGTGGGTGTATCATGATGACGTGATTGGAATGCTCCCCAGAGGTAGCACGGAATCGTACCCTAGCCCATCATGGCAAGGAGTAACCCCACAGCTCCACCATGCTCCCTTCCGAGCCTCAAGAACCCAAAGACTTGGGTGAGGTGAATTCAGGGTATGTGGTTTTGGGACAACAGCTGAAAATATATGTTCATGCCTTTGTTGAGGGGTGGTGGACGACTACCTCCCGCCTTCTTTCCAATGGTTACCTTACTGCTTGCACGTTGTGCCTTGCTTCTGAAATTTTGCGGAGATTTTCATCTTGAGGTTTGCTTCATGGACGATCTTAGTGGCCGCGGACTTCCGGGGATTTTCTCCTCTTGAAGAGGATGGCTTCATGGGCGGCCTTGGTGGCCGTGAACTTTCGAAGATTGCCTCTCATTGGAGGGGATTGCTTCATGGGCGGCCTTGGTGGTCGTGGACTTTAGGAGATTGTTTCATCTCTTGAGGCGTGTTTGCATGCGCTTGGAGATTTGCATCATGATTCTTCAAGGACCACCTTAAGAACTTGGAAGGCAGTCGTTCATCTATGTGGACTAAAAACCCTCATGCACTTTATCTGGAGATTTGCTGGCACGCCCCAGGGTTGCCAATCGGTTATGCACCAAACCCAACTTATGTTGGATCGGGCAGCCCTTTCTTTATCTTTTTCCTATAATCTTCCCGGGGCGTGCAGTCTCTAGGAACCTGAGAGACGTCCAAAAGAATGGGGGTGTGGGGCTTCATTGTTTAGAAGTAACACAAATAGTCTTCTCCACTAATCAAGGCATAAGCCATGCACTATTGATCACCCCTTACATGGATCAGCCTAGCATGAGTACGTGTGCATGGATGACCCTTAGGAATTTAAACGTGTGCCTGAGACGTAGTTGAGCACTCCTTGCTCCAAGCGTGTACTTCAAAATATTTATCATCACAAATTACCATCAAACAACAAGGTTCTATTTGTTGATCGGTTTGGAAAACACACAAAAAATGAATTTTTCGAATTTTATTTTTTATATTTTTTCCTGTTTTCTGTGTTTTTGCTAGTTTTCTTATGTTTCTTTTTTTCGTTTTCCTTTTTCTTCTTTTTATGTCCTTTTATTTTTCTTTAGTTTTTAAATACATGTCTACTTTTTTAATACAAGTTTTATATGTTCTGTATACACGTGCAACATTTTTTATGCATGTTGAACATTTTTCAAGGACATGATGAAAATGTTTATAAATACATTTGACCATTTTTCTGAATACATGTTAAAGATTTTTTAAACACACGTTGATTTTTTGAATGGTATAAAACATTTTTCAAATTACGTGGACATTTTTCTATTGTATTATCATTTTAAAAAATCAGGAACGTATTTTTGAAATGACACAAACAGTTTTTAATGGTGTGAAACTTTTTTAAAATTACTTGAACTTCTTTTGCATTGTATAAACATTTATTAAATATAATTGAACGAACATAGTTTTGGAATGCGTGAACATTTTTCTTAAATATCATGATTCTTTTTTAAAAATTCATTTAAAAAATTATGTGTGATCATGAACACTGGTGATCTCGTCATATTTAGACTATTTGCTTCATTCAGACCATTTGTTGTGTTTGAATTTTAAAATTACAAAGTAATAATTTTGAATCTTGTTGAAATATTCGAATCGTTGACATCAAGATCTGAATTAATATGTTGTCGAAAATTTGTCGAGATGGGATTTATGTTTGCAATAGGAAATGATAAATAGCAAATGAAAGTTTTTTTTTGCAAGAAAATGCAAAGTTTGCGTCTCTGTGCATTGACAGGAAGAAAGAAGTACAACTGTGCCGAAAAGACCAAACACTCAAGACAGGATTATGACCAAGAACCGTGCAACATTGGAAAAATTATGACCATTGTAGGAAAATCTCGGCCTAGAAAGAAAAACCTTGAGCACACCCCATGAAAAGACAAAAGATTCTTCACAGGAGGTTTGAGTGTATGTTAAAATTCCTATGAAATGTAGTAAATAAAAGAACCTTAGGGAAAACTCCCATAAAATTCAGTCGTGCGTAAAAAAATGCCAAACATAGGAAAAATCCTAAGCATTTCAATCCTTCAAAATACCTATCAAAAATCATTTGAATCAAAGAAAAGTAAGGAAAAAGAAGCCTCTCCGGACCAGCTTGAGTTGCTGTCAGCACCCACTGTGCCACGTGGGAGTGACCCTTGACTGGTCGCACAAAGCAGCTGGGGGTTACTACGTCCCGGCCAGAACCTCCGTGAGACCATGACCGGTCCGTACAGTTCTTCCGTCAACAGATTCCTCGAGCCGCCTAGCACCACCACCCGATCACACACGACACGAACATGCCGCGCAAGCTCTCAGCTGACTAATGACTCGTTTGCGCGTCTAAGACTTGCTATCCAACATCTGTTCCTCGCCTAGAACTATTCCCGGTCAAATGATTCTTAATTCACTGCGCCGCAAGCAAAGCCTTGACCAATGACTAGCAAACTAACCAGCACATACGATGCCAAGCGCACGCAGAAGTCTACTCCTGCCGCGTGGTAGCAACGTACTGCCTCCGTCCGAATTTATTAGGCCTCTTTTTATTTTAAACCAAAGTTTAATCATGTATTTAACTAATAAAATGTAAAGTATATGTCAGAAAAATTATACCATATAAAACATCTTTCAAATACAACTCCAAGAATATACTTATATTATACCATATACTTTATATATTTTTAGTCAAATACGTGATCAAAGTTGGGTCCAAAATACAATGGGACTAATAAATCCGGATGGAGGTAGTACTTTTTTGTTGTTGTTGAGCAAAACGTAGTTAACCAGTTGACGCTCCTGCTTGCTGCTCCCATCCCAAGCCTATACATAAAGGTCCATGGCCACCACCCTCTGCTATCTATCTCACCAACAAGCCACACGAGCTCAACTCGCCGAAGCCCAGTTCAATTCGCAGCAATGGTTAGGATGCTGGACCTCGCCGAGGCCAAGGGCTTCGCTGCGCCCGGCAATGTCATCGGTCTAGCCTTCATCTTCGTGGCCGTCGTCGCGGTCGTGGCCATCGCTGTGTTCAGCTGCTCCGACGGGGCGGACAAGTCAGATGCCAAGCGCAAAAAGAAACGCAAGGCCCAACCCGTCGTTTTTGTTTTCGGTGGTGGAGGCTGCTAAGGAAGCGCATCGTGCGCACGCAAGTCCTCCTGGCACTTGTAGTCGATAACATTTGTACTCCTGAATAATTCATTAGTATTTTTTTTACTATCATACATTTTTCGGTATTATAACCATGTTGTATTCCAGCACGTTGTACCTTCTCCAGTACTACTCTCATATATATTGGGCATACCAATATTTCGTGTCCGTTAACGTTTAGGAGATGGCTCCGCTGACGTACACCATTCAAATGTACGCCGGGAGGTAGGTTGGCCCACATGTCAATGCCCAAACTGCAGGTGCAATATGTCTGGGGAGCCACCTCCTAATGTTTGTGCTCCTGTATTGTACATGCACAATTCTTTTTATTGAAACCATTTTACTTGTCCTATAAACAAAATAGGTGATTCCAATCAACCTATTTTGCTCAACGTATAAATATGCCACCTTAGCATGTAAACATGCATGGGAAATGGTTTAGATGTTTTTATTGAAGTTATGCTACTTATATTCAATAAATATTGTACAACTCTACAAAAATCAAGTGTAATAAATCATATGTATTTTATTGTGATTCTCATATTCTTTTATAAATATGTATATGATCATTTTCAATATCGAACTCATCCATTAGGGGGATATCCTCCTTTTCGAAAAAAAGAACAAAAAATATGTCTGATAAAAACAAACTGTCGGTGTACTAAAGTTTGGGTCTGTAGTACGCCATACTTGTGCACGGGCAGTTGAAGCCAAACCAGCGGCAAGGTCTGCCAGGAGATAGCTGAGTACAAGCCCAAGATTATCAAGGAAGCATTTGAGACAATAATCAGAAGACAGAAGACCGAAGGCTAGGCACCCGGTAAGATCTTGCCGGGCTGGCCCGTCGAGTCCCGGCAAGATTTGCACCCGGCAAGGCCTCGCCACCCTGTCACCGCTCCAGCGCAGCGACCAGCTTGTCTTTTAGCTGTTGTCCTCCTGGTAACGTGTCAGGCGCTAACGGCGGAGGGCTTAAGCGGTGCTGATGGGACGGCCCCTTTTTCCGTCCCCAAGACGCTAAGGGACACCTCAACGGAGCATTAAATGTGTTTGTCCTAAACCGTCAGTGTTAGGTATGATAACACTGTAGCTACTTTACACCTCATGTATGTATTGTACGCCACTGTGGTGACCCCTTCGAACGTATAAAAGGAGGCCCAAGGCGTAGCTACAGGGGGGAGGACCTTCTGGCCCATTCTGCATGCGTAGCAGCTGTGTACTGTTCATCACATAGCGCTCTTGAAGCTTGGGCATAAACACATCCAATACAACCAAAGCAAGAGTAGGGTTTTACGCTTCTCAGCGGCCCGAACCTGGGTAAAAATCCCTCGCGTTGATCGTTGGATCTGCTCTTTGTGCAAGCCTTTCTCCCTGCCGAACCGTAAAAGGGATCCTCGTGATCCCATAGGTGTCGTACGCCGACACAAACTCGTCAATGAAACTATGACAAAGTGTCAAACATCAATGTGCATGCTGAATTTGTTTCATTACATACCTCCTAAAACATCAGTAAATGGGATGGTTTGCATCAGACGCAAACTCATAGCTTCTAAATTGATATACATAATATTAATCATTCCGAGGAGACCGAACTTTTACTTGGAATATAGTAAGGCAATCAAAGGCATTGTTCGTGCATTGCAATGGCCACGTGCTAGTTATTTAAATCACTAAACTCAACAGGTGAAGTCCAACATATGTTGACTATTTTTTATTTATCATTTTTAACCAAAGAAACTGTAGGAAAGCGCCCTATCATTTTCATTTGTATAAATATGGAGAATTTATATTGGAATGAAAAGTTGGTGACAATGTTCATAACAGTATACCCGAGCTTGCATGACTCTTTAAGGTTAGTCTTGCTCTTAAACTGGTATTGCCAAAATGAGAAATAAAGTTATAAAGCAGATGGTGGTGTCATGGGTATCTTCCTGAAATATGATACTATTTTGATGTGTCCCAAGCCTCTAGCATCCTATGATGAAGATATCTAATAAGCGGGGAATGTTGTTTCTTTGGAGAGCTCCAAGCAATGTGGGGTGTACATTCAAGTCTGGTTCCATTTGATGTTGAGTTTCCACCATAATTTTTGTATGAAGACATAGCTAAAGAAGAGATGAATAAGAGTGAGGAAACTAATGCGTATGGGGCAATAAGATATTCATGAACCAGCATTAAGTGAGGAAACTAATGAAGATTGTTAGTAAAATGAGACAAAATATGGCAATTAAACTATTTGTTTACACTTTATCCAAGACAACAATGAACAGCAGGATGATAACTAAGAACTCCGTAGCCTTCTTTTTACTGCCCATAATGAGTTGTTAGATGACAATGTCTGAATCATTTTCGTTCGAAATAGTTCCCGAAGTAGTTAAAATTATCTCTCAAACTACATGATTGGTGGACATGCAGAGGTTAATGTATTTCTACCAGGATACGATGACATTCTAGATGTCCTCATGAAGACAGTGAAGGATGAACGGCCCGCCATCATAAGGGGTTGGACTAGAGTCGTGCGTGCATTCGGCATAGAGGAGGACACACCATGGGCATTCCACTCACCTTGTACAGCAACCCAAATGTCTTTTGTCTCTTTCTTTACCGTTTTAATAGAAGTATGAAACCATGGTTCATCATTCTTTATTTGGTGCTTATGTATATTTTTTATGTAATTCTTGAACATATGTACCTGTGAATCGAATAATGTATTGGTTTTTGAACCTATATTTATATATGATGGATATGAAAAATGTTATTGACTACTTTCAAATTCAAATTCTGTAAAATTTTAAATTACAACAATTAAATTAGGGGGTAAATATGCTCTACAGGTCATCACACCTCACACAGTTTATAAAACACAACGTGTGTAATATGCCTCATGATCCGACACGTTTCAGAGAAAGAAAACATATGTGACCATGCAAATAATTGCTGTCTAAAAAGCATGTGTGATGTCACACAATATAAAAAATGATGGGACTGAACTACATGTTTGTGATAGTCTTCTATCATACACACTTTATAATGATGAACTGTTCATGATGCCGTACGCATCGTTAATGTTATACCACATAATAAAGTGTTCCGACACGAGTACGACAATTGGAGCGTTTAGGAAACTTGATATATCGCAATCGATGTGGTAGGACCAAATGTGTGTGATAGTCTCCTTACTATAAACACTTTACAATCATGAACTGTTTGTGATGCGACACGCATCGTAAATGTTGCATCACAGAATAGCGTGTGCGGTGATAATGCGATCCCACACGAGTAGTAAGGATGGAGCGTTTGACAAACATGATACATCGCAAACGGTTGTCTGATAACTCACATTTGTGATAGATGCGGACATTGTATACGCTTAGTTCTGCCAGTCGTATACATTCTTGCTCCCTATCGCAAACAATTTTTCTGTGTTGTGTGGGATGGACACCCCCTATCGCACACACAGACAAGGCAACGGTTTAAAACTATGTCGCAAAAGGGGAGTAAAAATCGTTTGTATAAAATGTTGTTGCACCAGTTACCCCATAAATCTCCATTTCCCAGAAATATAATGGGAAAAAAGGAAAACGTGGGACACAGCGAACCAACGTCGCGCGTACGCGTGTTTTTCGCATGTTTTTTCTACCTCCTATTTAGAGCCGAAAGGGAAAAGCGGAAAATGCAAGTAGTATGAGGGTCAAACTGCAAACGGTACAAAGCTAGAAACCGGAAGAGGAAAACCGGAAACCGCTTCAGTTGTTTTTCCCGCGCGTGACACTTGTCACACGCGGCGCTCCCAAACATCCACTCGTTCCCTTTGCAAGGAGCGCTCCTTGACTAGTTGCTCTCGAGGACAAGCGATGCAGCGGTAGGTTCGTCATCTTTGTGACATCTAGTGCCATCTTTTTGCTGGGGTAAAAGAAGTTTATATTGCTCAACACCAAAGAAGTCCAGCCCTACACAAACTAGGAATATTAGCAGGCCAGAACAAAGCCAGACCACAGTGTGATCCTCCATTCTCCCAAAGTTCGCTAATGTATGGCTCGCATTATTTTGCTCACGAGAAATATGAATAACACGACACTCCCTTTCACCCATTAATCTCTTCACCTCAGCGACCACCATGGCATATTGTGACCGATCTTTGCCTGTAGCATTGATCAACCGGACTGCTAGCAAGCTATCGCACTCCACAATGATCGGCAGATCCATCCTTTGGAGTGCCAACGCAATGCCCTCCATACACCTAGCTAGCTCGACATGTAATGGGTCCGGGCACGACCAGAAGGAGCAACACACGAACAAGATAATGGACCCGTCATGGTCGCGAAGCACCATCCGTGATCCCGCACTCCCGTCCTCATGTGAAAACGAGCAATCCATGTTAAGCTTGGTCCAACTCGTTGGTGGAGGACTCCATTTGCGTACAATACTAAAGTCAGCCTTCACATGCGGTATGGGCTGCTCAGCCCCTTATTGTTGAATGACCATCTTCCCTTTGTCCCAATTCCTTCGCGGGTATTGCTGAATATCGAGTAATGAAGTCACATAGCGCTATAGAAGTCGTCGAGACACCTCCATGAGTGGTGATGGCTTCTCATGTGTGATCTCATTGCGTACAGCACCTCCAAAACAGCATAAGCAGTCTTAGCTGGTCTCCTTCATTGCATTCCGCAATGAGGTTCGGGAACCATTACGGGCCTGTGTTGCGAACTGACTCAATGTTTGGGATACACCACACCTTTGCCATAGCCCGCCATAATTACACTGCCCTTGGGCACCCGTAAAACACATGGAAAGTGTCCTCGCGCTCGAGACCATATAAAGGACACATTTTAATAAGTTTTCAAAACAGAAAATCTACTTTTTTTAAGGAGAGCATCGAAGACATCAATTCCGTATTTGACCATCAGGAACAAGATTTAGCAAGAATATCAAAACAAAGCTAAAAGTAGACATAGGATCTCTCACATCAATTTTAAAAACCCTAGACCGCTTGATCTACAAATTAACGTTCTAGATCATCTTGTCGTCCTACCGGGCATGGTTGAAACCCTTTTACCATGCCACTGCATCACCCGAGCCCGCTTATCGTTACCGAGCCACTGCTCTGAAAGCCTTTATTTCCTGTTGGACACATTGCGTCATATTTCTGGCCTTTCGCATAGAACTCATGGAGCCATTCCTTTTATGGTCCGACCCATTTAGTCTGGAGGGATCTCCGTTTGCAACCTGTTTTTTGTCATTTTTTTAGCAAACCTACTTTCTGTCGGTTTTTACCGGTTTGGAAACCTTCTGGAACGTTCCGGACTGGTTTTCACATTATTTTTCTATGTTTGTTTCCTTATTGGTATTTTTTCTTGAAAATTCATCTTTTGCGGCTTATTTTCCAAAAACAATTCAACTATTAATAGATGTCAAAAATTTCAAAAGGTGCTCGTTTTTTAAAATGTTCATAAAATTTTAAAAATCAGAAATAAAAAATGATCAAAAAATAAAAAATAAAAACTATGTACTTATGAAAAGTGTTCGAAAATTTGAAAACTTGCTTGTGGTTTCAGAAAATGTCAAATTTTAAAAACAATCGTTCGCATTTTTCGGAAATAGTTTGTAAATTTGAAAGAAAAAAACAAATTTTACAGCATCTCTAAATGTTGAAATAATGGTCGTTATTTCAAAAAAAAAATGTTTACGTTTTTCAAAAAATATTTGAGAGGATAGTGGGGACGTGTACGTGATAGATCATGGTCCACTTACTCATGTAATTAGCCATAGCGAGGAGATACGTTTCATTTTTTCTGTTGTAGTCTTTTTTTCTTTACTTATGAGGATCTTTTCTGTTGCGCCATTACTAGTTTTGCAAAAAAAATAAAAAGAATAATTGTTAGTTTTGTTAGTAGTGGCGCACTATACCCTGGTGCGCCATTACTAGTTTGAACTTGTAATGGCGCACTATACCCTGGTGCGCCATTACTAGTTTTGAAAAAAAAAGTAAAAAAAAAAATTGTCAGTAGTGGCGCACAGAGCGTGTGGTGCGCCATTACTAGTTAAAACTAGTAATGGCGCACTGTGCCCTGGTGCGCCACCAATTCCATCAGGAACAGGACCACTGAACAGGCATCCGACGAACGCTCCCCCCAAGCATATGGTCACCACAAGCTCTGTATCCATGGAACCACACACACAAATCTCAAGACCGGGCCCCCAAACAAACCAAGGTCGTGCATACGGATGGACTGCTCGTGTATGGGGTACCTTCGTCCGGTGTGTTATCGGCGAAGCCAAGGTCGGTGGAGATGCTCTCGAGTGGCTCGTTCACCACTCTGCGCCACCCATCATGACACCACCGTGAAACAAAAGAACGTGAGTGATGTGACATCAAGAGAGAGTCGTGAGATGGAATGGAAGGCGTAAAGAGGAAGGAGTTGAGCATGGCGATGCACACGTGTGGCAGGAACCTGCGCCACGACGGGCCTCCTCCTCCTCCGTCGGGCGTCATCGCTGCCGGATCTAAAACGTCACCGAAATTTTCACCATGAAAATCGGCAGCAAAACCAACAGAATGCGCCCAAAGGGGGTTGACGGGGCTTCCGCACGGGCCTGGCTTCTCGACGTCGGGATCCATGGCGGCGTCCCGGGACGACACGCGCTTGTAGGCCGAGGTGCTCAACTTCACTCTACGGCGTCCTGCAACAGCGGCAAGGAAGAGAGAGGAGGGAGGGGGAGGTGGGTGAAATCCATCCGCAAATCAGGGCGGTTGTGGATGCGGCCGCGGGGATCGGGGGACGCCGAGTGCTAGGAGGATTGGCAGACCGCGTCTGCTCGGCAGAACATCTCATCCGAGCCGTTGATATGCGTGGCAGACCATTAACGTGACATGAATGGTAGGATGTGTTTAAGTTGATTTGATCAGAAGGTTCTGGTTATCTTGTGTACAGTTTGTTGTGTGACTTTAGTGGTATTTATGTTTGCTCTTTTAATAGTAGTGGATTTTAATAGTAGTGGAGAGGAGATACGCAACGGAACCGGCTTGACGAATACACTTGGCCGCGGATCACTATTCATGTGACATATACCAAGGAAATACTCTCCCAACGCTTGGCGAAAGATTTCGCCCATGCCGAGAAGAGAGAAGAGAGAGGAGCACGAGGGAAAGTAGAATGAACAAATATATAGAGGGAGATACCTTGTTAGGCCACATTGTTGTCGTGACGCCTGGCAACAAAGTAGTCTTGGGTCTTCCTCAGTGTGCGGTGAAAAGCCGTGTCGCGCGCTGAAAGCTTTATCAGCCAAGTCGGGACCGTTTTGTTGCATGGTGCCAACCGACAAGACTGAAGGGTTTCACAACTTCGCGCTGGCCGCACTGGCGCGCTACACTGTTCCCACAATTAAGCTCGGCGTAGCCATGTGGACGGGGCATCGGAACGCCATCGATGTCTCGCCCTATCGCGGAGTGTGATGGGTCGGTGACAAGGCCGACCTGGTGTAGCGACGACAGCGTTGTGCACGCCCGCTGCCGTCGAAGATGTTTGAGGGCATAGCATTGCCCTCCGTGATGTTGTTGTGGAGTTGTCATAATATCGATGACTGAGGGGCAGAGCCACCTTCAGTGTCAACATCATGTCTTGAAGCTTAGTGTTGCCGTAGTTGATGATGCCCATGGCTCGTGGTGCTGAAGGCGATGACGCGCGGGACGCCGCCGTCGATGCGAACGTTTGAGGGCCTACTGCGCCCCTGTGTTGTCGTTGTTGTAAAAGCGACGAAGTGCTAACACTGAGGGGCGGTGCCGCCCTCAACATTAGCGACAAAGGTTGAAGTAGCGTGGTTGCCGCCATGTTGGCGACACAGCTTGACGGCATGTGTGAGGACGCCGTTGGCAATGGGGACCTTGGTCGTAGCCCTTCTACCATTGGTGCTGTAAAGGTTGCCAGCGAAGCGAGCGTTTGAAGCGCAACAATGCCCTTCGGCGCTCATGGCAATGTAGAGCCGAAGGTGCATCGGTGGCACATGTGCATGTGAGCCCCCCTCCAGCTTGCGCAAAAAAACTTAGTCATCCCTGCATAGAGTTCGAGGAACAAAGTGAGTGGAAAAAACAAATGGAAACCGACCTCACGAAGAGGGAGAGAGAGAGAGAAAATAGTGTTTTCTTTTTTGTTTAAAATGTTGGCTTTTCCGCTGGATACTAGCTATGAGTGTGACATCAGAAAAGGTTGCCGAAGGACTAAATCGCCGGGAATCGTCAAAAATCCATGACGATCGCAACTCAATAAATTATTGCCTACTGTGTTTGTTTGTGTGTGGGTGTATCATGATGACGTGATTGGAATGCTCCCCAGAGGTAGCACGGAATCGTACCCTAGCCCATCATGGCAAGGAGTAACCCCACAGCTCCACCATGCTCCCTTCCGAGCCTCAAGAACCCAAAGACTTGGGTGAGGTGAATTCAGGGTATGTGGTTTTGGGACAACAGCTGAAAATATATGTTCATGCCTTTGTTGAGGGGTGGTGGACGACTACCTCCCGCCTTCTTTCCAATGGTTACCTTACTGCTTGCACGTTGTGCCTTGCTTCTGAAATTTTGCGGAGATTTTCATCTTGAGGTTTGCTTCATGGACGATCTTAGTGGCCGCGGACTTCCGGGGATTTTCTCCTCTTGAAGAGGATGGCTTCATGGGCGGCCTTGGTGGCCGTGAACTTTCGAAGATTGCCTCTCATTGGAGGGGATTGCTTCATGGGCGGCCTTGGTGGTCGTGGACTTTAGGAGATTGTTTCATCTCTTGAGGCGTGTTTGCATGCGCTTGGAGATTTGCATCATGATTCTTCAAGGACCACCTTAAGAACTTGGAAGGCAGTCGTTCATCTATGTGGACTAAAAACCCTCATGCACTTTATCTGGAGATTTGCTGGCACGCCCCAGGGTTGCCAATCGGTTATGCACCAAACCCAACTTATGTTGGATCGGGCAGCCCTTTCTTTATCTTTTTCCTATAATCTTCCCGGGGCGTGCAGTCTCTAGGAACCTGAGAGACGTCCAAAAGAATGGGGGTGTGGGGCTTCATTGTTTAGAAGTAACACAAATAGTCTTCTCCACTAATCAAGGCATAAGCCATGCACAATTGATCACCCCTTACATGGATTAGCCTAGCATGAGTACGTGTGCATGGATGACCCTTAGGAATTTAAACGTGTGCCTGAGACGTAGTTGAGCACTCCTTACTCCAAGCGTGTACTTCAAAATATTTATCATCACAAATTACCATCAAACAACAAGGTTCTATTTGTTGATCGGATGTAACTTTTCGAGTAGATGATTTTTCATATAAAAAACTTTTTAATCCGAGTTCGTATGCAAAAGTTATGCCCACTTTACTAAATTCCAGAGAGATTTTGCAAATAAAGTCGAAATTCATATTTATAAATTTTCCACACAACTAGACCACATATCCCATGGGAAACTTATTTTCTTTTATTTTTTTGACATTTCCATCATTTTCTTTTATTTTTTTTAAAACTGAAAAGGCGGTCCACGGGGGGTGTATTTGGTGAAATTTGCCATTAGTAATGGCGCACCACATGACAGGTGCGCCATTAGTAACCAGGGTTACTAATGGCGCACCTGTCATGTGATGCGCCATTACTAGTTTTGCAAAAAAAATAAAAAGAATAATTGTTAGTTTTGTTAGTAGTGGCGCACTATACCCTGGTGCGCCATTACTAGTTTGAACTAGTAATGGCGCACTATACCCTGGTGCGCCATTACTAGTTTTGAAAAAAAAAGTAAAAAAAATATTGTCAGTAGTGGCGCACAGAGCGTGTGGTGCGCCATTACTAGTTAAAACTAGTAATGGCGCACTGTGCCCTGGTGCGCCATTAATAGTTTTGGAAAAAAAAATTTGCTAGTAATGGCGCACCGTGTGTCTGGTGCGCCATTAGTAATGAGGACAGTAATGGCGCACCTGTATCTGGTGCGCCACTGCTATATAGCAGTGGCGCACCACATACATGGTGCGCCATTAATGTCCATATCAGCTATAGCCCTTTTCCTAGTAGTTATAAGGATCTGAACATATGATCTTCCACCAAGTAAACCAACTAGCATCAACTACAAGGAGTAATCAACACCACTAGCAACCCACAGGTACCAATCTGAGGTTTTGAGACAAAGATAGGATACAAGAGATGAACTAGGGTTTGGAGAGGAGATGGTGCTGGTGAAGATGTTGATGGACATTGACCCCCTCTCGATGAGAGGATCGTTGGTGATGACGATGGCTTCGATTTCCCCCTCCGGGAGGGAAGTTTCCCCGTTAGAACAGCTCCGCCGGAGCCCTAGATTTCTTCTGTCCAGGTTCCGCCTCGAGACGGCGGCGCTTCGTCCCGAAAGCTCTCTTATGATTTTTTCCAGGTCAAAACCCTCCATATAGCAGAAGATGGGCATCGGAGGGCTGCCAGGGGGCCCACAAGCCACAGGGGCGCGCCCTGGGGGGTAGGGCGTGCCCCCTAGGCTTGTGGCCTCCTGGTGGGTCCCCTCTGGTATTTCTTTCGCCCAGTATTTTTTATATATTCCAAAATAATTCTCCGTAACTTTTCAGGACTTTTGGAGTTGTGCAGAATAGGTCTCTCATATTTGCTCCTTTTCCAGTCCAGAATTCCAGCTGCCGGCATTCTCCATCTTCATGTAAACCTTGTAAAATAAGAGAGAAAAGGCATAAGTATTGTACCATAATGTGTAATAACAGCCCATAATACAATAAATATCAATATAAAAGCATGATGCAAAATGGACGTATCAGGTACACATCAATGTCGTTGTCGGGTTGCTTAGAGCCTTGGATGAGCACTAGCATCATAATGAACTTCCGCTTCATGCACAACCAAGGAGGAAGGTTATAGATACATAGAGTCACAGGCCAGGTGTTATGATTGCTGCTCTGCTCCCCAAAAGGATTAATGCCATCTGCACTTATACCAAACCATAAGTTCCTTGCATCATCTGCAACGGCCACTTTCTCTGGATTTTTCTCCACTGTGACCCATCAGCGGGTACTCTCAACATCCCGTCTTTCTTACGGTCTTATTTGTGCCATCGCAATAACTTGGCATGCTCTTTGTTTTGGAACAAACGTTTCAACCGTGGTATTATAAGAGCATACCACATCACCTTGGCAGGAATCCTCTTCCTGGGGCGCTCGCCCTCAACATCACCAGGGTCATCGTGGCTGATCTTATAGCGCAATGCACCGCATACCTGGAATGCATTCAAATTCTCGTACTCACCGCGGTAGAGGATGCAGTCATTAGGGCATGCATGTATCTTCTGCACCTCTAATCCTAGAGGGCAGACAACCTTCTTTGCTTCGTACGTACTGTCGGGCAATTCGTTGTCCTTTGGAAGCATCTTCTTTAACATTTTCAGCAACTTTTCAAATCCCTTATCAGATACACCATTCTCTGCCTTCCATTGCAGCGATTCCAGTGTGGTACCCAGCTTTTTCTTGTCATCTTCGTAATTTGGGTACAACATTTTTTTGTGATCCTCTAACATCCACTGCAACTTCAACTTCTCCTTTTCACTTGCGCAGTTTCTCTTTGCATCAACAATGGCCCGACCAAGATCATCAGCGGGCTCATCTGATGCCTCTTCTTCAGGTTCTTCCCCCATTGCAGTACCATCGTATTCAGGGAACCCATGATAGTTGTCAGCATCCTCTTTTTCTTCATTGTCTTCCATTATAACCCCTCTTTCTCCGTGCTTTGTCCAACAGTTATAGCCAGACATGAAACCGGACTGAAGTAGGTGGCTGTCAAGGACTTTTGAGGTAGAGTAATTCCTATCATTCTTATAGACACCACATGGACAACACAAAAACCTTTCCGCTTGTTTGCCTCAGCCGCACGCAGAAAACTATGCACGCCATTGATGAACTGGGGAGAGCGTCGGTCATCGTACATCCATTGCCGGCTCATCTTCATTACACAACATCGAAGTGACCAAATTAATACAAGTTCATACATAAAGTTCATACACACTTATTTTCATAAAACAACATACAACTATCTATCTAAAGCATTTAAATGCAACAACAAACGCGATCAAAATCGTAACTAAGGTAATAATTGATCCAACGGCATAATGATACCAAGCCTCTTTATTAATGGCATATTTTCTAATCTTTCTAATCTTCAAGCGCATTGCATCCATCTTGATCTTGTGATCATCGACGACATCGGCGACATACAACTCCAATTTCATCTTCTCTTCTTCAATTCTTTTCAATTTTTCTTTCAAATAATCATTTTCTTTTTCAACTAAATTTAACTTCTCGACAAGAGGGTCGGTTGCAATTTCCGGTTCACATACCTTCTAGAAAATAATATCTATGTCAACTTGATGGGCATAATTGTCATAAACACGAAATGAAACAAAATAGTTATAAAAGATAATATACCACATCCGAATCATAAACCGGACGAGGGCCGACGGGGACGGATATCAAAACCATGGCACTATATATAACAAACAATCATACAAGTAAGAAAATTATACAAGTAACTATCTAAATAAGATTTTTTTTACAAAAAGGATAAGAACAAGAGGCTCACCAAGGTGGTGCCGGCGACGGGAAGGCGCGGGCGATCGACGGCGGTGAGGACGAGGACGGGGACGAGAAGGCACTAAGTAAACCACACCTACACATATGCAAACTAAGAAGTTGATTTGAACTCAAATTGCATATAAATCAAATAAACTCCCACATAATTACTCCCAAACTAAAACTAGAGCATGAAACGAGCTAAACTAGCAATGAGAGATAAAAGGATGAAGTTCCTAACCTTGTAGAACCCTTGGATAGATGGGGTGCCTCCAATATGTTGACAAATCTTGGCAAAAATGGATGATGAGCACGAGCAATAGGGGAAGGAAACAGGGAGGAGAGAAAGGAAAGCTTGGGCTCGGGGTGGAAGAAGCATCTATATATAGGGATATCTTTAGTCCCGGTTGGTGATACAAACTGGGACTAAAGGCCCATCTCTAGTCCTGGTTGGTGATACCAACTGGGACTAAAGGGAATCGCAAGGGCCCCAACCACAACCCTTTAGTCATGGTTGGTATCACCAACAGGGACTAGAAGTCCAATTTGAACCGGGACTAGAGGTGGCCCTGTCCTCGTCCGCTCCTAGCCGTTGGAACCGGGACTAATGGTCTCATTAGTCTCGGTCCCAAACCCGACCGGGACTAATGCTCTGGACGAAAGGTCCGTTTTCTACAAGTGCATACAAACCATGCAACTACGTCGATGCATTTATACACATCGTCCGACTACTCCATCACTACTAACATGCCATCGGACTACCAAAATTTGGCATGCTTGGCTATGGTGGACATCAGCCACGGCTGCCCTTGCCTTTCCCGGAGCCCTTGCTGTCCTTCTCGTGGAAGTACCGGTGGAAGACGCAGTACGGATCAAGCTGGATCTGCTCGTCACCGGAGCTGTCCTCGCCGTCGCTCACCTCGTCCACCTCCTTCGATGGCAGTCCGGCCATTTCACGGACCGTCCGATTCTGCTCGCGGGCGAGGGTGTGAGCGTTCCTCCGCTGTCGTTTCTTTAAAATGCGAGCGCCGATGGCTTCCTCCTCTGCGGCCGCCCGCGCCGCCACATCAGCCGCCTCTGCCTCTGCCATTTCCTCTGCGAGATAGGCCTCCCCGACCCTTATCCTCTCATTCCCACGGCGGGCATCCCGTTCCTGGAGGGACTCGAAGTCCGCCCGACCTGTCGATGGATCCGCCCGCCAGGACCTCGATGATCCCGCCCCAGAGGAACCGAGCGGACGCTATGGAGTCGCAACGGACAGATCCTGCCGTTGGTCGGGCGCTGTCCTCGCTGGAGCGGCGGAGTGCAATGCGAACCTCCATTGCCTCCTCCACTCCGCAGGGGACGACCTCCCAGTCGATGGATCCGGACTGATCGGAGTCGGATCCGCTGCCCTTCATGCCGGAGAAGGCCGGAGATTGCCGGAGGTGAGCTAGGGTGGCGGATGGGAGTGGAGGAGAGTGGAGGAGAGTGGAGTGAAGTGTCTAGGGTTTGGTCCGGTGAGCGGATAAGGACGAATATATGTGGGGTCGATGCGAGCCAGTGAGGGTCAGGCAGGCGTGCCCGGGCGCATCCGGGCTCCTCCATATCCGCCTCATATTTGGGCTGGATATAGGGGGTGCCGGTCAGCCCAGGCGTTTGAGGCCGGTTTGAGAGGCCCGTCTGGGTCGTATTTTTCGTGATCAGTCAGTGACCGGGCGGCCTGCCCGAACGTTTAAAACAGGTTTGAGGGCTCTGGCTGTAGATGCTCTATAACCATGCAATATTGATCACCCCTTCCATGTTTCAGCCTAGCATGAGTACGTATGCATCGATGAACCTTTGGAATTTAAACGTGTGCCTCAGACGTAGTTGAGCACTCCTTGCTTCAAGCGTGTACTTAAAAATATTTTATCACACAAATTACCAACAAATGCCCTCGGTCGAGCCAAACTTGACCGCGGAGCAAGTCGAGCTTCACTCGATGCATAAGTTTTCTTCAACGGGAAACTGGACGCAACTCATGTAGTGGGCGTCCTTTGATGATATTTTTTTGCCGGCGTATGTACTGTGCATATATGAAAGCTGAGCCGTACTGGATTGACTCCTAACGCACGGCGGGCAGCGTACTTCCGGGATCGTGTTGGCAGAGCAATAAAACATGCGATAGGCAACTCTGCACCGTCCCTTTTCTATATACCACGTATAAGCGTAAAAAAAAAATCTCATGCATAAACATATTGTTTGCGTGTAATAGGTAATATGTAGGATGTGAATTCTGCGAAAAGGAAGTTAATTATTTCCGTTATATGGAGAGAAGGGATTCCGTCATGATATGTAATGCTAACTAACATGGTGAAGAATTACATTTGTTAACAGACTGAAACTGCAAAAGAAATATGGACTATCATGGAGCAGGGCAGTCTAGAAACAAACATAGTTTTTTTTTTTTGCGGGGTTAGAAACAAACATAGTTACTGCTAATTGTGGCTATCCATAGAGATCTTCCGCGCCTTCGGGTGAAGAATGAAGTTAGTAAACCAGTGAAAATAAAAAATATAGGAGAGTGGTGATTTTTTGCATAGAATGTTTGTTTCATAGTAAGCTCCGGCACAAACCGCGGTCAGAAAATTCATCTCATTTATATTTGGTTAGTGTTGCAGACACATAATTCATCTCATTCTTATTTGGTTACCTTTGCAGACATGTAACCAATTCATGCACAAATGCCGGTGACAAGGACGTATGAAATAAATAAATAAAAGCACATCACCATATAACATATCATTTGAAATTTGCATTATCTAATTGAAGTACAAGAACCGACCATAGTGGGACTTTTGTCAAAATGACACATCAGAGCCATCATTTCATCTCACGGAACCTCATAACTTCTAAAAATTTATATATGACCATAAAAATGTCATTTAAAAATTGTATTATTTCATTAACTACAAAAACTGTAAATAGTAGGATGCTACTGGATTTATAAAACTGACACGGCACTCCTCACCAATTATGATGTATCGTTGGTATAAACACCTTTTACTTTTATTTCATCTTTCATATCCCTTGCATGAATGATGAACCTGCATATATTTCCTTTAAGAGTGATGCTTGGAAATGAAGAAACAATGAAATCTTGAATATTGTTGCCGATGCCATGACTCGTTTGTGAAGATGTGACATGGTCAATCCAGTTTTGGTATGAATCCACAGTCCACACTTTTCCCTACGATCCCAAGTCTGAAACAGACAAAATAAGGAATGTATAGTCCAGAGTTGTACATCAGTTTTTGCACACGACTAACTGGAGCTTGTGCCTGATTTTATTTGATTGCTAAAGTAACAGAGCAAATAAAATGAATACAGGATGAGAAAATAAATATATATACCCAAGCTTGCAGTCGTTTACCATATATTGAGGTGCTAGAGATTACAATACAAATTGTCCAACAAAATACCAAAGAAAGTGTTGGGGAACGCGACAGAAAACAAAAAAATTCGGTACTGCGAGCACGCCCGGGATCACTATGGAGATGCATACAAGGTTTGATTTGATCCGTACCGACTCGTAGCGCAGCGGAAGTAGAGTCGATGAAGATCGGTGGTGCAGATCCCCGCAGCTAGGATTTACAACCTCCCAACTGCGAGGATGTTCTCCCTCGTCGGACAGCCCTCCGGGAGGCGGTCGGACAGTCCCTCAGACAATGTCACGGACAGCCCTTCGGGAAGACCCTCGAAGCTTGAACGGAAACTCGGACAGCCCTCCGGGAGGACCCTCGAAAAGCCCCTCGGGCAAAAGATCAAACCTACGACCTCTCTACAGGGTTGCACACATACGGTGTCGGCTATCCGGCAGGGCTTCGCCGTCCAGAACTAGTTCCTGCCGGAACCCAGACAGCCTTTTGGCTCTACGAAACTATTTCGCGGGGAGGGAGAGAGAAGTCAGACAAGTCTATGGCATGTGTATGAGAGCAAGGATGAGTGTGGAGAGTGCCTCTCCACCTCTATTTATAGGAAAACCCAAGGGGTAAGGGAGCACATGAAAAACCCAAAATGCCCACACTTTATGTCACACATAAAGGTCATAAAAGGCATAAAGGGATGACAAGTGGAGCTCCATGGAGGAGCTGCACCCTTGAACGTCCCACCTTCATGGGGGCCCCCCAAAGGGGGTTCCTTGATCCCCAAGTCCTTCTAGAAGCCTTTTGGGGAAAGCCCTAAAAGGTGGCTTTCCATAAAGTAACCCAAAAAGCACTTTTACTATTCATGAAGACATTTTTCTGTGTCCGATAAATCCCAAATTATTTCTGTGTGCCTAGAACAATTCCAGTACCCACTAAAACAATTTTGAACGCATTCCGAAACAATTTCGGAACAATGTTTTTCTTCAGCGAAAAGCTACTACGGCGGTTCCAGCTGCTCCGGAACATTTCCGGTTTTTGTCCTGGAAAATTCCTAGAAGTTTCCAGAATACAACTGGCACCCTCCAAGAATTATCAGGCATGTTCTGAAACCATTTTGACTGAATGGTATACCCCGAAACAACTTTTCGGTTTTACCGAAACTATTCTGGTGTTCTCTCTCCGGAACTTTTCCATTGACTCCGAAACCTTTTCGATGAATTTCTCTCAGACTCCCTGTCTAGTATTCAGCAGATAGATGACCCTTAAGCGTGCGACCCTATAGGTTCAGTGAAGTATGGACATGACCGGGAACACCTTCCGATCAATGATCAACATCGGAGCCGTGGACACCCATATTGACCCCTATACCCACACGAATGAATATTCGAGTGAACCTCCAGTTGCTGTGTGCTATTCCTTTTACTTGGCGATATGTTACAAAACCCGAGGTGAGATTTATCGGCATTCCCGTGGATCAACACTTGTCCACAATGCCAGTTACCTCGTTGCCGGTTTTGTTCTCTTTTCTCGTTTCCGCGTTCCGGCATCCCCGTGATCAAATCACAGTGTGTCTGGCCAGACGATGATGGATACCGTAACACCGAGAGGGCCCGAGAATATCTCTACATCGTCGGAGGAGCAAATCCCTATCTTGAGCTACCAAGTTACTTGCCATACTTTTCCGTGAACCCGTAAGCCGCCGTAATAGCCACCCTGTTACAGATGACATTTAACAAACCCCAAAGTTCACGAAGCAAGTACGAAGGAACTCGATACTCTCATGGTCTAAGGAATTATGCAAACGTTAACTTTCTCTGTGTTATTAACCATTAACTTGTGACGAATGTATCTCATAGCATAACATCAAATCGGGTCAATTCAACACAAATATTCTTCTAATATTGTGCCCTCAAAATTGCCGGCATAGCCATGCCTATGATCAGGAAAACAGAACCAACATGCAACACATGAGCTAGTCTTAGAGGCCAGACTAGGAATAAATTTTACCGTTTATTATTCCACACATGCATATGAGTCTTCCTCCGAGCCTCGTGGTTATTGTAGACTCGAGAACCATAGCAGTTATAGCATGAAATATAAACTTAATTAGGAACATGAGGATAAATAATAACATGTAGTATTGCCTCTAGGGCATATCTTCTACAGAAAGGTTGCTTAAAATAAATACTATGGCACTATGGCATAGAGGAATGTCACATGAAAATATAGTAAGCTTGCAGTACAGTTTCAATGCTTCTCTAATACTGAAAGCAATAGCGAAATATCATTGTATAGTTCATTCAGAGTAATAAAATGACGGTCTCACTTCAATATCGAATCCCACGCGTTTCACTCAGAATTGCTACATGAACAGGTAATTATGCATGTAACCTTGTGCAGAACACGGGGGTTCATGCCTATTAGAAGTGTAATTGGCAGGATGTAGAACCGCCTACTTGCCAACACCTTCAAATTTGACCCAAAAAAACAGAATAGAATTTTCATGAAACAAAGTTGCAGACAATACCGAAACAAGAAAAAATCGAGTGGTGATAGAACTCAAAATACAAATCTCTCCATGAGAGACTCGTCCATTCTGCACCATAACTGGAGTTTCTCAGTTTTTTTTTTGGTAATAACAGTTAGAGGCTTAAAGGAATAAGTCATTCTAGTGGTAAAGCCTCTAGGGCACTTATATTTGGTCTCAGTTAAGAAGAGTATGCCAAAATGATGCCATGTTGATGAATTCAAGATGTAATTCTGCTAATTTAGATGTCCGATAAGTCATAATGTGCACATTTAGGACACAGATTCATATAATGAAATAGGAAGTGCAAAAGAAAGTAGCCGATTACTCCACTATTTAGGTATAGAGCGGTTACCATCTCTCAAGTAAAATCGAATAGTAGGATCCTCATAAATGGTTTTCGGAACAATAACCTTTTTCTTCACTTCCTCCTCTCTTGACAGTACATGTTTCATGATCGTTAGAAATATAAATATACAAAGGTAATTAATAAATATTCGTTCAACACTCGTTTTCTAAATATATGCTTTGGTAAAGGTAGAAACAGATATACAAGTGGAACCTGTTTCTAAAAGTATCTCAAACTGTGTCAGGGATCCATTTTCTGATTCTATTGATTTATCAGTAGCTTCCTTGGTCAGATAAAAAATATCCCTCAACGATGCAGCTAAAACAGGGCCTCCATGTAGTCTAACAGAAATGCGCTCTCGGGTTGTTTCAGACTGGATCTCGTCGCTTTGAAAGGTTACAACCCAAAAATTCTGTAATAGTCACATAGAACAAATATCAAACACTTGGTGTGCACGAACAAATATTGTTAACCATCAATTCCTGCTTGTTCATAAGGATATATAAGTTTAATTAGTCTGTTACTTCTGATCTTCCGAGCTGAAAAGAGCGGCGCCGACCAATTCCGTCAGCAACAGGACCACTGAACAGGCATCCGACGAACGCTCCCCCCAAGCATATGGTCACCACAAGCTCTGTATCCATGGAACCACACACACAAATCTCAAGACCGGGCCCCCAAACAAACCAAGGTCGTGCATACGGATGGACTGCTCGTGTATGGGGTACCTTCGTCCGGTGTGTAATCGGCGAAGCCAAGGTCAGCGGAGATGCTCTCGAGTGGCTCGTTCACCACTCTGCGCCACCCATCATGACACCACCGTGAAACAAAAGAACGTGAGTGATGTGACATCAAGAGAGAGTCGTGAGATGGAATGGAAGGCGTAAAGAGGAAGGAGTTGAGCATGGCGATGCACACGTGTGGCAGGAACCTGCGCCATGACGGGCCTCCTCCTCCTCCGTCGGGCGTCATCGCTGCCGGATCTAAAACGTCACCGAAATTTTCACCATGAAAATCGGCAGCAAAACCAACAGAATGCGCCCAAAGGGGGTTGACGGGGCTGCCGCACGGGCCTGGCTTCTCGACGTCGGGATCCATGGCGGCGTCCCGGGACGACACGCGCTTGTAGGCCGAGGTGCTCAACTTCACTCTACGGCGTCCTGCAACAGCGGCAAGGAAGAGAGAGGAGGGAGGGGGAGGTGGGTGAAATCCATCCGCAAATCAGGGCGGTTGTGGATGCGGCCGCGGGGATCGGGGGACGCCGAGTGCTAGGAGGATTGGCAGACCGCGTCTGCTCGGCAGAACATCTCATCCGAGCCGTTGATATGCGTGGCAGACCATTAACGTGACATGAATGGTAGGATGTGTTTAAGTTGATTTGATCAGAAGGTTCTGGTTATCTTGTGTACAGTTTGTTGTGTGACTTTAGTGGTATTTATGTTTGCTCTTTTAATAGTAGTGGATTTTAATAGTAGTGGAGAGGAGATACGCAACGGAACCGGCTTGACGAATACACTTGGCCGCGGATCACTGTTCATGTGACATATACCAAGGAAATACTCTCCCAACGCTTGGCGAAAGATTTCGCCCATGCCGAGAAGAGAGAAGAGAGAGGAGCACGAGGGAAAGTAGAATGAACAAATATATAGAGGGAGATACCTTGTTAGGCCACATTGTTGTCGTGACGCCTGGCAACAAAGTAGTCTCGGGTCTTCCTCAGTGTGCGGTGAAAAGCCGTGTCGCGCGCTGAAAGTTTTATCAGCCAAGTCGGGACCGTTTTGTTGCATGGTGCCAACCGACAAGACTGAAGGGTTTCACAGCTTCGCGCTGGCCGCACTGGCGCGCTACACTGTTCCCACAATTAAGCTCGGCGTAGCCATGTGGACGGGGCATCGGAACGCCATCGATGTCTCGCCCTATCGCGGAGTGTGATGGGTCGGTGACAAGGCCGACCTGGTGTAGCGACGACAGCGTTGTGCACGCCCGCTGCCGTCGAAGATGTTTGAGGGCATAGCATTGCCCTCCGTGATGTTGTTGTGGAGTTGTCATAATATCGATGACTGAGGGGCAGAGCCACCTTCAGTGTCAACATCATGTCTTGAAGCTTAATGTTGCCGTAGTTGATGATGCCCATGGCTCGTGGTGCTGAAGGCGATGACGCGCGGGACGCCGCCGTCGATGCGAACGTTTGAGGGCCTACTGCGCCCCTGTGTTGTCGTTGTTGTAAAAGCGACGAAGTGCTAACACTGAGGGGCGGTGCCGCCCTCAACATTAGCGACAAAGGTTGAAGTAGCGTGGTTGCCGCCATGTTGGCGACACAGCTTGACGGCATGTGTGAGGACGCCGTTGGCAATGGGGACCTTGGTCGTAGCCCTTCTACCATTGGTGCTGTAAAGGTTGCCAGCGAAGCGAGCGTTTGAAGCGCAACAATGCCCTTCGGCGCTCATGGCAATGTAGAGCCGAAGGTGCATCGGTGGCACATGTGCATGTGAGCCCCCCTCCAGCTTGCGCAAAAAAACTTAGTCATCCCTGCATAGAGTTCGAGGAACAAAGTGAGTGGAAAAAACAAATGGAAACCGACCTCACGAAGAGGGAGAGAGAGAGAAAATAGTGTTTTCTTTTTTGTTTAAAATGTTGGCTTTTTCGCTGGATACTAGCTATGAGTGTGACATCAGAAAAGGTTGCCGAAGGACTAAATCGCCGGGAATCGTCAAAAATCCATGACGATCGCAACTCAATAAATTATTGCCTTCTGTGTTTGTTTGTGTGTGGGTGTATCATGATGACGTGATTGGAATGCTCCCCAGAGGTAGCACGGAATCGTACCCTAGCCCATCATGGCAAGGAGTAACCCCACAGCTCCACCATGCTCCCTTCCGAGCCTCAAGAACCCAAAGACTTGGGTGAGGTGAATTCAGGGTATGTGGTTTTGGGACAACAGCTGAAAATATATGTTCATGCCTTTGTTGAGGGGTGGTGGACGACTACCTCCCGCCTTCTTTCCAATGGTTACCTTACTGCTTGCGCGTTGTGCCTTGCTTCTGAAATTTTGCGGAGATTTTCATCTTGAGGTTTGCTTCATGGACGATCTTAGTGGCCGCGGACTTCCGGGGATTTTCTCCTCTTGAAGAGGATGGCTTCATGGGCGGCCTTGGTGGCCGTGAACTTTCGAAGATTGCCTCTCATTGGAGGGGATTGCTTCATGGGCGGCCTTGGTGGTCGTGGACTTTAGGAGATTGTTTCATCTCTTGAGGCGTGTTTGCATGCGCTTGGAGATTTGCATCATGATTCTTCAAGGACCACCTTAAGAACTTGGAAGGCAGTCGTTCATCTATGTGGACTAAAAACCCTCATGCACTTTATCTGGAGATTTGCTGGCACGCCCCAGGGTTGCCAATCGGTTATGCACCAAACCCAACTTATGTTGGATCGGGCAGCCCTTTCTTTATCTTTTTCCTATAATCTTCCCGGGGCGTGCAGTCTCTAGGAACCTGAGAGACGTCCAAAAGAATGGGGGTGTGGGGCTTCATTGTTTAGAAGTAACACAAATAGTCTTCTCCACTAATCAAGGCATAAGCCATGCACTATTGATCACCCCTTACATGGATCAGCCTAGCATGAGTACGTGTGCATGGATGACCCTTAGGAATTTAAACGTGTGCCTGAGACGTAGTTGAGCACTCCTTGCTCCAAGCGTGTACTTCAAAATATTTATCATCACAAATTACCATCAAACAACAAGGTTCTATTTGTTGATCGGTTTGGAAAACACACAAAAAATGAATTTTTCGAATTTTATTTTTTATATTTTTTCCTGTTTTCTGTGTTTTTGCTAGTTTTCTTCTGTTTCTTTTTTTCGTTTTCCTTTTTCTTCTTTTTATGTCCTTTTATTTTTCTTTAGTTTTTAAATACATGTCTACTTTTTTAATACAAGTTTTATATGTTCTGTATACACGTGCAACATTTTTTATGCATGTTGAACATTTTTCAAGGACATGATGAAAATGTTTATAAATACATTTGACCATTTTTCTGAATACATGTTAAAGATTTTTTAAACACACGTTGATTTTTTGAATGGTATAAAACATTTTTCAAATTACGTGGACATTTTTCTATTGTATTATCATTTTAAAAAATCAGGAACGTATTTTTGAAATGACACAAACAGTTTTTAATGGTATGAAACTTTTTTAAAATTAATTGAACTTCTTTTGCATTGTATAAACATTTATTAAATATAATTGAACGAACATAGTTTTGGAATGCGTGAACATTTTTCTTAAATATCATGATTCTTTTTTAAAAATTCATTTAAAAAATTATGTGTGATCATGAACACTGGTGATCTCGTCATATTTAGACTATTTGCTTCATTCAGACCATTTGTTGTGTTTGAATTTTAAAATTACAAAGTAATAATTTTGAATCTTGTTGAAATATTCGAATCGTTGACATCAAGATCTGAATTAATATGTTGTCGAAAATTTGTCGAGATGGGATTTATGTTTGCAATAGGAAATGATAAATAGCAAATGAAAGTTTTTTTTTGCAAGAAAATGCAAAGTTTGCGTCTCTGTGCATTGACAGGAAGAAAGAAGTACAACTGTGCCGAAAAGACCAAACACTCAAGACAGGATTATGACCAAGAACCGTGCAACATTGGAAAAATTATGACCATTGTAGGAAAATCTCGGCCTAGAAAGAAAAACCTTGAGCACACCCCATGAAAAGACAAAAGATTCTTCACAGGAGGTTTGAGTGTATGTTAAAATTCCTATGAAATGTAGTAAATAAAAGAACCTTAGGGAAAACTCCCATAAAATTCAGTCGTGCGTAAAAAAATGCCAAACATAGGAAAAATCCTAAGCATTTCAATCCTTCAAAATACCTATCAAAAATCATTTGAATCAAAGAAAAGTAAGGAAAAAGAAGCCTCTCCGGACCAGCTTGAGTTGCTGTCAGCACCCACTGTGCCACGTGGGAGTGACCCTTGACTGGTCGCACAAAGCAGCTGGGGGTTACTACGTCCCGGCCAGAACCTCCGTGAGACCATGACCGGTCCGTACAGTTCTTCCGTCAACAGATTCCTCGAGCCGCCTAGCACCACCACCCGATCACACACGACACGAACATGCCGCGCAAGCTCTCAGCTGACTAATGACTCGTTTGCGCGTCTAAGACTTGCTATCCAACATCTGTTCCTCGCCTAGAACTATTCCCGGTCAAATGATTCTTAATTCACTGCGCCGCAAGCAAAGCCTTGACCAATGACTAGCAAACTAACCAGCACATACGATGCCAAGCGCACGCAGAAGTCTACTCCTGCCGCGTGGTAGCAACGTACTGCCTCCGTCCGAATTTATTAGGCCTCTTTTTATTTTAAACCAAAGTTTAATCATGTATTTAACTAATAAAATGTAAAGTATATGTCAGAAAAATTATACCATATAAAACATCTTTCAAATACAACTCCAAGAATATACTTATATTATACCATATACTTTATATATTTTTAGTCAAATACGTGATCAAAGTTGGGTCCAAAATACAATGGGACTAATAAATCCGGATGGAGGTAGTACTTTTTTGTTGTTGTTGAGCAAAACGTAGTTAACCAGTTGACGCTCCTGCTTGCTGCTCCCATCCCAAGCCTATACATAAAGGTCCATGGCCACCACCCTCTGCTATCTATCTCACCAACAAGCCACACGAGCTCAACTCGCCGAAGCCCAGTTCAATTCGCAGCAATGGTTAGGATGCTGGACCTCGCCGAGGCCAAGGGCTTCGCTGCGCCCGGCAATGTCATCGGTCTAGCCTTCATCTTCGTGGCCGTCGTCGCGGTCGTGGCCATCGCTGTGTTCAGCTGCTCCGACGGGGCGGACAAGTCAGATGCCAAGCGCAAAAAGAAACGCAAGGCCCAACCCGTCGTTTTTGTTTTCGGTGGTGGAGGCTGCTAAGGAAGCGCATCGTGCGCACGCAAGTCCTCCTGGCACTTGTAGTCGATAACATTTGTACTCCTGAATAATTCATTAGTATTTTTTTTACTATCATACATTTTTCGGTATTATAACCATGTTGTATTCCAGCACGTTGTACCTTCTCCAGTACTACTCTCATATATATTGGGCATACCAATATTTCGTGTCCGTTAACGTTTAGGAGATGGCTCCGCTGACGTACACCATTCAAATGTACGCCGGGAGGTAGGTTGGCCCACATGTCAATGCCCGAACTGCAGGTGCAATATGTCTGGGGAGCCACCTCCTAATGTTTGTGCTCCTGTATTGTACATGCACAATTCTTTTTATTGAAACCATTTTACTTGTCCTATAAACAAAATAGGTGATTCCAATCAACCTATTTTGCTCAACGTATAAATATGCCACCTTAGCATGTAAACATGCATGGGAAATGGTTTAGATGTTTTTATTGAAGTTATGCTACTTATATTCAATAAATATTGTACAACTCTACAAAAATCAAGTGTAATAAATCATATGTATTTTATTGTGATTCTCATATTCTTTTATAAATATGTATATGATCATTTTCAATATCGAACTCATCCATTAGGGGGATATCCTCCTTTTCGAAAAAAAGAACAAAAAATATGTCTGATAAAAACAAACTGTCGGTGTACTAAAGTTTGGGTCTGTAGTACGCCATACTTGTGCACGGGCAGTTGAAGCCAAACCAGCGGCAAGGTCTGCCAGGAGATAGCTGAGTACAAGCCCAAGATTATCAAGGAAGCATTTGAGACAATAATCAGAAGACAGAAGACCGAAGGCTAGGCACCCGGTAAGATCTTGCCGGGCTGGCCCGTCGAGTCCCGGCAAGATTTGCACCCGGCAAGGCCTCGCCACCCTGTCACCGCTCCAGCGCAGCGACCAGCTTGTCTTTTAGCTGTTGTCCTCCTGGTAACGTGTCAGGCGCTAACGGCGGAGGGCTTAAGCGGTGCTGATGGGACGGCCCCTTTTTCCGTCCCCAAGACGCTAAGGGACACCTCAACGGAGCATTAAATGTGTTTGTCCTAAACCGTCAGTGTTAGGTATGATAACACTGTAGCTACTTTACACCTCATGTATGTATTGTACGCCACTGTGGTGACCCCTTCGAACGTATAAAAGGAGGCCCAAGGCGTAGCTACAGGGGGGAGGACCTTCTGGCCCATTCTGCATGCGTAGCAGCTGTGTACTGTTCATCACATAGCGCTCTTGAAGCTTGGGCATAAACACATCCAATACAACCAAAGCAAGAGTAGGGTTTTACGCTTCTCAGCGGCCCGAACCTGGGTAAAAATCCCTCGCGTTGATCGTTGGATCTGCTCTTTGTGCAAGCCTTTCTCCCTGCCGAACCGTAAAAGGGATCCTCGTGATCCCATAGGTGTCGTACGCCGACACAAACTCGTCAATGAAACTATGACAAAGTGTCAAACATCAATGTGCATGCTGAATTTGTTTCATTACATACCTCCTAAAACATCAGTAAATGGGATGGTTTGCATCAGACGCAAACTCATACCTTCTAAATTGATATACATAATATTAATCATTCCGAGGAGACCGAACTTTTACTTGGAATATAGTAAGGCAATCAAAGGCATTGTTCGTGCATTGCAATGGCCACGTGCTAGTTATTTAAATCACTAAACTCAACAGGTGAAGTCCAACATATGTTGACTATTTTTTATTTATCATTTTTAACCAAAGAAACTGTAGGAAAGCGCCCTATCATTTTCATTTGTATAAATATGGAGAATTTATATTGGAATGAAAAGTTGGTGACAATGTTCATAACAGTATACCCGAGCTTGCATGACTCTTTAAGGTTAGTCTTGCTCTTAAACTGGTATTGCCAAAATGAGAAATAAAGTTATAAAGCAGATGGTGGTGTCATGGGTATCTTCCTGAAATATGATACTATTTTGATGTGTCCCAAGCCTCTAGCATCCTATGATGAAGATATCTAATAAGCGGGGAATGTTGTTTCTTTGGAGAGCTCCAAGCAATGTGGGGTGTACATTCAAGTCTGGTTCCATTTGATGTTGAGTTTCCACCATAATTTTTGTATGAAGACATAGCTAAAGAAGAGATGAATAAGAGTGAGGAAACTAATGCGTATGGGGCAATAAGATATTCATGAACCAGCATTAAGTGAGGAAACTAATGAAGATTGTTAGTAAAATGAGACAAAATATGGCAATTAAACTATTTGTTTACACTTTATCCAAGACAACAATGAACAGCAGGATGATAACTAAGAACTCCGTAGCCTTCTTTTTACTGCCCATAATGAGTTGTTAGATGACAATGTCTGAATCATTTTCGTTCGAAATAGTTCCCGAAGTAGTTAAAATTATCTCTCAAACTACATGATTGGTGGACATGCAGAGGTTAATGTATTTCTACCAGGATACGATGACATTCTAGATGTCCTCATGAAGACAGTGAAGGATGAACGGCCCGCCATCATAAGGGGTTGGACTAGAGTCGTGCGTGCATTCGGCATAGAGGAGGACACACCATGGGCATTCCACTCACCTTGTACAGCAACCCAAATGTCTTTTGTCTCTTTCTTTACCGTTTTAATAGAAGTATGAAACCATGGTTCATCATTCTTTATTTGGTGCTTATGTATATTTTTTATGTAATTCTTGAACATATGTACCTGTGAATCGAATAATGTATTGGTTTTTGAACCTATATTTATATATGATGGATATGAAAAATGTTATTGACTACTTTCAAATTCAAATTCTGTAAAATTTTAAATTACAACAATTAAATTAGGGGGTAAATATGCTCTACAGGTCATCACACCTCACACAGTTTATAAAACACAACGTGTGTAATATGCCTCATGATCCGACACGTTTCAGAGAAAGAAAACATATGTGACCATGCAAATAATTGCTGTCTAAAAAGCATGTGTGATGTCACACAATATAAAAAATGATGGGACTGAACTACATGTTTGTGATAGTCTTCTATCATACACACTTTATAATGATGAACTGTTCATGATGCCGTACGCATCGTTAATGTTATACCACATAATAAAGTGTTCCGACACGAGTACGACAATTGGAGCGTTTAGGAAACTTGATATATCGCAATCGATGTGGTAGGACCAAATGTGTGTGATAGTCTCCTTACTATAAACACTTTACAATCATGAACTGTTTGTGATGCGACACGCATCGTAAATGTTGCATCACAGAATAGCGTGTGCGGTGATAATGCGATCCCACACGAGTAGTAAGGATGGAGCGTTTGACAAACATGATACATCGCAAACGGTTGTCTGATAACTCACATTTGTGATAGATGCGGACATTGTATACGCTTAGTTCTGCCAGTCGTATACATTCTTGCTCCCTATCGCAAACAATTTTTCTGTGTTGTGTGGGATGGACACCCCCTATCGCACACACAGACAAGGCAACGGTTTAAAACTATGTCGCAAAAGGGGAGTAAAAATCGTTTGTATAAAATGTTGTTGCACCAGTTACCCCATAAATCTCCATTTCCCAGAAATATAATGGGAAAAAAGGAAAACGTGGGACACAGCGAACCAACGTCGCGTACGCGTGTTTTTCGCATGTTTTTTCTACCTCCTATTTAGAGCCGAAAGGGAAAAGCGGAAAATGCAAGTAGTATGAGGGTCAAACTGCAAACGGTACAAAGCTAGAAACCGGAAGAGGAAAACCGGAAACCGCTTCAGTTGTTTTTCCCGCGCGTGACACTTGTCACACGCGGCGCTCCCAAACATCCACTCGTTCCCTTTGCAAGGAGCGCTCCTTGACTAGTTGCTCTCGAGGACAAGCGATGCAGCGGTAGGTTCGTCATCTTTGTGACATCTAGTGCCATCTTTTTGCTGGGGTAAAAGAAGTTTATATTGCTCAACACCAAAGAAGTCCAGCCCTACACAAACTAGGAATATTAGCAGGCCAGAACAAAGCCAGACCACAGTGTGATCCTCCATTCTCCCAAAGTTCGCTAATGTATGGCTCGCATTATTTTGCTCACGAGAAATATGAATAACACGACACTCCCTTTCACCCATTAATCTCTTCACCTCAGCGACCACCATGGCATATTGTGACCGATCTTTGCCTGTAGCATTGATCAACCGGACTGCTAGCAAGCTATCGCACTCCACAATGATCGGCAGATCCATCCTTTGGAGTGCCAACGCAATGCCCTCCATACACCTAGCTAGCTCGACATGTAATGGGTCCGGGCACGACCAGAAGGAGCAACACACGAACAAGATAATGGACCCGTCATGGTCGCGAAGCACCATCCGTGATCCCGCACTCCCGTCCTCATGTGAAAACGAGCAATCCATGTTAAGCTTGGTCCAACTCGTTGGTGGAGGACTCCATTTGCGTACAATACTAAAGTCAGCCTTCACATGCGGTATGGGCTGCTCAGCCCCTTATTGTTGAATGACCATCTTCCCTTTGTCCCAATTCCTTCGCGGGTATTGCTGAATATCGAGTAATGAAGTCACATAGCGCTATAGAAGTCGTCGAGACACCTCCATGAGTGGTGATGGCTTCTCATGTGTGATCTCATTGCGTACAGCACCTCCAAAACAGCATAAGCAGTCTTAGCTGGTCTCCTTCATTGCATTCCGCAATGAGGTTCGGGAACCATTACGGGCCTGTGTTGCGAACTGACTCAATGTTTGGGATACACCACACCTTTGCCATAGCCCGCCATAATTACACTGCCCTTGGGCACCCGTAAAACACATGGAAAGTGTCCTCGCGCTCGAGACCATATAAAGGACACATTTTAATAAGTTTTCAAAACAGAAAATCTACTTTTTTTAAGGAGAGCATCGAAGACATCAATTCCGTATTTGACCATCAGGAACAAGATTTAGCAAGAATATCAAAACAAAGCTAAAAGTAGACATAGGATCTCTCACATCAATTTTAAAAACCCTAGACCGCTTGATCTACAAATTAACGTTCTAGATCATCTTGTCGTCCTACCGGGCATGGTTGAAACCCTTTTACCATGCCACTGCATCACCCGAGCCCGCTTATCGTTACCGAGCCACTGCTCTGAAAGCCTTTATTTCCTGTTGGACACATTGCGTCATATTTCTGGCCTTTCGCATAGAACTCATGGAGCCATTCCTTTTATGGTCCGACCCATTTAGTCTGGAGGGATCTCCGTTTGCAACCTGTTTTTTGTCATTTTTTTAGCAAACCTACTTTCTGTCGGTTTTTACCGGTTTGGAAACCTTCTGGAACGTTCCGGACTGGTTTTCACATTATTTTTCTATGTTTGTTTCCTTATTGGTATTTTTTCTTGAAAATTCATCTTTTGCGGCTTATTTTCCAAAAACAATTCAACTATTAATAGATGTCAAAAATTTCAAAAGGTGCTCGTTTTTTAAAATGTTCATAAAATTTTAAAAATCAGAAATAAAAAATGATCAAAAAATAAAAAATAAAAACTATGTACTTATGAAAAGTGTTCGAAAATTTGAAAACTTGCTTGTGGTTTCAGAAAATGTCAAATTTTAAAAACAATCGTTCGCATTTTTCGGAAATAGTTTGTAAATTTGAAAGAAAAAAACAAATTTTACAGCATCTCTAAATGTTGAAATAATGGTCGTTATTTCAAAAAAAAATGTTTACGTTTTTCAAAAAATATTTGAGAGGATAGTGGGGACGTGTACGTGATAGATCATGGTCCACTTACTCATGTAATTAGCCATAGCGAGGAGATACGTTTCATTTTTTCTGTTGTAGTCTTTTTTTCTTTACTTATGAGGATCTTTTCTGTTGTTGTCTTGTAGATAGAGAACTCTCACGGGAAGATAATTTGGGGCGAAGCATGCAGTCAAGCATCAACATTCAAAAAATGGTTTTGTGATTAGAGCTTAATTCTTGCGTGCATGCAAGTTTTGGTACAACACTTGATAGAGCGTGCATGCCCCACCCACCCCACCTTCCATGTTTTTCCTTTTGACTTGTAAATTTGAATCTATTATCTATTTTGATTCGAAACTCCAAATTATATTTTCATTTGCATATTCATGTCTCTTGTAACGAGGAGGCTTTGCAATAAGACCAATTTTCAACTGTTGAAACTTAACAGAAATAAACGATAAAATCAGTAATTGTCAGAACTGAAACTTAATACCATGTGGGACTCCAACGTTTTGGCAACTTTTAGAAAAACATCAGCAAGTTTTAAAATCGGTAAGTTTCTAAAAGGCAAATGGAACTTGGTGAAACTTTGCAAAACTTAATATTACAACTATAAAGTTTAATATTTGAAACTTGGTGATTTTTAAAAAGGTGTCTAAATGTGTTCAAGATTGGTCTTATTTTAAAGTACTTGTTGCAACAAACATGATATGCAAATGAAACTTAATTTGGACTTTTATTTCAAAAGATACAATAGCTTCAAACTTCAAGATAAAAATGAAAATGAAAATACATCGGGTGACACATACAACTCTACCAGAAGCTGGCATGCATGGACCCGATTAAGGGTTAATGACATAAACCAGCGCACTAATCTTGAAGCAAATAGGTGACCATATGCATGCGTGCCTTTGGACGTGGGTGCCCCTACCAATTTCTCGACTCTCACGCCTTGCACTTGGTTCTTGGTTCTCGGTCAAAGTCAATAATATACTCATTTTGTTTTGGCTGATATGGTATCATCTATGTGAAGAATTTCTTTCCAACAGTTTTGGTTGAAAGCCTTGTCAAAGGTGGCGACATAATGTCGACATCCCTTGCGATAAGCGCTCACACTTTCAGCACCACCCAAACTCTCGGTCCAAAACCTACACTACTGGTTTTCTTTGGATGCCTACACTACTGGGCTGGCATTACATAGTTTAGTTTGGGAGATTAATTATATCGTTTAAAACTGGACGACCCAATAGAGGGACGTCTGTACATATGTCATGGAGCAAAACTGTTTCATGTTGTAGGTAAACTGTTTCATGTTGTAGACTGTAGGCTTGCGGCTAGGCCCATTTGGCGAGCATGGACATGAGGCCTGCACCGACCAGCATGGAGACGTTGATGCCGAGCTGCAGCTTCCCCCTGCTCTGCACCTTGGGGTTCATGAAGTCCTCGGCGAGGAGGTCGACCAGGGCCATGTAGACGAGGATCCCCGCCGCCACGGAGTTGAGGCTGCCCTCCACCACCAGCGCCGTCGGGCTGTTCTCGTTGTACACTCGCGATATGCCATAGCCGACGGCGATGCCCACCGGCGTTGTCAGGCAGAAGAAGAGGATCATGGTCACGATGGACCTAGCCTTGAACTTTGCCTGCATCATCGTCACAAACTAATCAGGACTAAATTCAATTGCATGAGGTTATAAACTGCAGGATGGTGCTAAGAATCATGGTCTTGTGAGGATATTCTTGGTTAAAAAGAGTTGGTCAAAACTAGCAGGAGATTCCTCTGAATTTGCTAAAGTGGGTTACTTCTTTTGTTCTCGAACATCTCATGACATGTGTAGACTGTAGTTACACAGTTACTGATTCACTTGCTTTATTCTCCAGGACACCCGAAGTGCTCTGCTGCACTTTCTTCTCTCTCATGACTACTAGACATCGTTGTCGAAAAGAAAGACTAGCAGAGGCATATATTCTCTAGATATGTAAATATATCGTTCTCTATAGCTTTACACGGAGGAGCATCATAGAATTCTCCCCTTTCCGAAGCACAAGTACTAGTGTTTATTTAGATGGGCGTTACCACTTCTGATAGAGACCACACATGCAAAGTTCCAGTTAGGCATGTATATCCATCATTTCAATAAGTTCCTACATGGAAAGACTCCTATTGTTTTATTCTTCCGGAAAGGGGTTTGACGGGTCACTTGTCAAATATGTTTGGTTTTGATCAACATATATAATTTGGTACTACCAGCAGATATATTTTTCTCTGTGCATAGATGCTCTTTTTTTTTCTATTTTTGCAAGATGGATGCTCTTTTTGTAATACTCCCTGCGATTCATATTTAATTGACGTAGGGTATAACTTTATAGTAGACCTGCGCCAATTAATTTGCGCCGGGGGAGCAATAATTTCTAAAAGATTGTTACAAAGCCCATAACATATATGGTCATACCTGAACTATGCAGCCACCAAGGCCCATTCCCTCGAACATCTGGTGGAAGCTCAAGGCGACCACGAGAGGTTTGATTGTATCCGGGTCCTGAGAGGCACCGAGGGAGATGCCGATGATCACCGAGTGCACCACAATACCCAACTCGAGTACCTATACAACATTGTTATTGTCACAAAAGATTAAAAACAGATACAAGGATTTGTTTCTCGTTATCTAAAATTAAATTTATAGTCGGCAAGTATAATAATTAGATATAAATATGTACTTATAACTTATTGATACATTGCACACATTACTCTCTTAGAAAGTTAGCTCAGTGTTAATCTATAGTACGCTTCTCTTCTCTCTCATTTTGTCTCTCCTCTAATTCAACAAAAATATAATGTTTAAAGTCTTACGGCCCACCTATATCTGCTTTTAAATGATACGGCCCACCTATATATCATTTTATTGTACTTGCTCTAAGTACTTCATCTGCTTTTAAATTTAGAAAGCACCTGTTGACTGAAAAACTCCCCTACAAAACCTATTGACTGAAAAAAAAAACGATTGGTGTTACTCGATTAGCTCTGAGTTGTTAGATTAAAAACGGACGGCCAGATTGTTATATAGAGAAAATTATTTCTCACACCAATCAAACTGACGCCGATCTGTCCTCAGCACTCATTATTACGTTCGCCGGAGAAAGTGACATTTGCGAATGTTTTAGATGGCATTTTTAGTTGTGAGAGGATGACAGTTTTTTCAGCTATATCGTTGTTTCTTCAGAGAAGGCATTTTTCATTTTTAAACTGTCGTCGTTTGATCTTAACTCACAACTAATATTGCCATCAAAAAATGTTCGCTTGCCCCCCCTCTCCCAGCTTACGTTGCTGGGTAACATTACCGAAATATAAAACACTTTTATAGGCCAAGTATTTCTCACAAACTGTTCGTGGTTCCATCGAAAAACTGCCCGTGGGTAAAATTTTATCAACGAATAGATCTCTCTCTTCTTTTTTTTTGCGAATCAAACTGCAACGAACTTATCTATAAACTGTACCAACCTGCGATATTACGCGATGCCGGATCGTGTCCTTTTCGTCCTCGGCGCCGCCAACGGCCGCCACGAGCGCCGCCGACCCGTGGGCGTGGCCGTGGGTGGCGTGCGTGTGCACGTGTACCTCGTGCTCCCCGCCCTCGTGACGGCGCGCTTCCTCGCTGGCGGCGGCAGCGGCCTGTTTCTCCTCGTCCACGACGGCGGCGCTGCTGCCTATTGCCCCGTGTGCCCCGTCCTTGTTCAGGTGGGCGCGCGTGAAGTACCCCGTGGCGACGGTGTCGACCACGAGCGTGCCGATGGCGCCGACCATGGCCCCTAGTCCGGCGAACGGGAAGTCCTTCCACGGCCCGTCGGAAGGCAGGCAGGGCGACGTGAGGTTCTCGAATGCGTCGGGAAGGATGTGGATGAACCCCGTGGCGAGGATGACCCCCGCCGCGAACGCCTTGACCAGGAAGAAGACGTCGCCCTCGGGCCGGAGCGCGGGCACGCGCCGCCCCAGCACGGGCAGGGAGCAGCCCAGCGCCCCGCAGACCAGGATGGAGAAGAAGGCCGCGATTTTGAGAGGGTTCGCCCGCGCGCGGTCCTGCGCCGCCGTCTCCGGCGACCCGCAGTCGTCGTCGCCCCGCACGCCGGCGACCAAGAGCAGCGCCACGGCGGCCGCGAGGAGGGCGGCGGCGCTCGGCTTCATGGCTAGGCTGGCTGTCGTGATGCGCGCGACTGGGCGACGACGCGAGGGAGATCAGGAAACGGGAGAGCTTCTTCGCAGCTTAGCGACACTGGTTGCCGGGTTTATATATAGACGGACGGAGCCATGGAGGCCGGAACACGAACAGCTCTGCCGCAGACATCATGTCGTGGTTAATTAGGGTTTATAGAGTGAATTGCCAGAGGAATTAGGAGATCCGTTCAGATGAAAACGACTATCTGTGACAAGGTGACGACATGCTTGAGAATACACGGCGTAGCACAGGTTGTCAGCGTTGTACGCGCGCTCGATATAACCGATGGATGATGAGTTAATTAGCGAAGGAGATTGTCTTGCTGATTTATTTGGGTGTTTAGGGGGGAAATTACTCACAATGACGACACTTTATCGTTCAATGAGGAGGTAATTTTGCGGGCACCCAAGCGCGGTATAAGGAGTTTGTTCCGTCAACTCCACCTTTCACCTGTTTTTACCTTTCTCCCTTTGAATTTCCGTTGACTTTTTGTAAGCCCAACCGATGCTATATAAAATAAAAACCAAAATAAATCCATTTCCTAGAACTACATTAACTCAGTAAAATTAAATAAAATCAATCTTATCAAAATCTCAACTAAATAAAAATTGTCCTTGCCTTTTCATACCCATACTCCCATCAAATTAAATCTTACAAAAATCTCTATTATAAAAGGGGAGTTGGTTCTGTCGGCTCCACTCCTTCCTCGATTTTTTCCTCCCCATGCCACCCCCTCTCTCGATTTTCTGTTGATTTTATGGTAATCTCAACCGATGCCACACAAAATAAACAAAAATGTTAACTAGTGACCGTTAGTTGTGGAGGATTCCCAGAGAACACCTTTTTCACTGTTGCATGAATCTCGGCACAAGGCCGCTGCCACGTCAGATTTTCGAACTAGGTTGATGTAAGACAAAACGCAACGGAAGTTTTCTTGTTCAAAACAAACCTCACCCACCACACTGGGTGGCAGTGTGGTCCTCAACGTGGTAGACCTGGGTTTGAATCCCATGGCCTCCTTTTTTACATTTTTATTTTTTAGCATGGTAGTTTATTGTTTCTTGAAGTATGTCACATGGTAGTTTTATATTTAAGAGATGGCATTTTATATTTAAAGAGATGTCAGTGTATTAAGAGATGGCATTTTTTATAATTATGAGAGATGGCATTATTTAGTTAATAGATGGATGTTTTTGTATTAAGAGATGACAATTTTTAGTTAAGAGATGGCATTTTAATTTTCGAAAGAGATGGCAGTTTTGTATTAAGAGATGACTTTTTTATGGTTAAGAGGTGACATTTTTTAATTAATACTAGATGACATTTTAAATTATTCAGAGATGGCATTTTTTGTTTTTAAGAGATGGTATTTTGATTTTTAAGAGATGACATTTTTATTTTGTAGATATGATGTTTTTTAAATATAAAATAGATGCCTTCTTTTAGGTACATGGCATTTTTCTTATATTGTGGCATTTTTTCTCCGTTTTTCTGTCCATGACTTTTAAACTAAAAATAATACATTAATTGGGCCTAAGTGTCAATGAGGGTTCGCCCTAGCCTCCTCCCCTGGCGAACGATGAAGGAGGAAGGGGGGGGGGGGGGGCGATACGTTTGCTGGGAGAAGCTCGCCCAAGAGGCAATTCGATCGATGGACCTTCCCCCTAGCAATCGATAGCCAACTAAAGGCGTCGAAATAAAAATAAACATAAATAGGGTAATTTCAAATAATAAAAACCAAATTGGTACTTTCCTAAAATGCACAAAATAAAAACCAACATAAATATGGAAACTTGGAATAATCGCTACTACTCCCTCCGTTCCAGAATATAACGTGTATTGATTTTCGTGCAGGTCAATCATTTCAATGTTTGACCAAGATTATAGAATAAAGTAACAACATTTGCAATGCAATATGAAACTACTTTTCACAATGGTTCAAGTGATATAAATTTTGTATTATGGATATTGATATATTTTTCTAAAAACTTGGTCAAACTTGCACTCGTTTGACGTTTGAAAAAAGAAATACACCTTATATAAACGAACTGGGGGAGTATTAAAAAGGAGTTGATAGTGTTGTTTGCACTAATTTGTCTCCCCATGCCTCGACCCTCTGTTGGTTTTTTTATGATCTTTTTATTATCTCAATCGATGCCGCACAAAATAAAACCAAAGTAACTAGGAATAATTTAAAGCAAATCTGTACTTTTCCTGAAAAATATAAAATAAAAAACCAAAGTAAATAGAGTAACTTGGAATAATCTAAACCAAATCGGCACTTCTCTAAAATTATGTTATGCATTAACTGAATTAAATTAAATTAAATATTTCAAAATCTTAACTAAACTAAAACATTCCTTCCCTTATACACATACCCAAATCAAATCAAATCTTACAAAAATCTCTACTATTAAAGGAGAGTTGGTTCCGTCGCCTCCACTCCTTCCTCGATTTTCCACCGCATGCATCTCCCTCCCTTGGTTTTCTATTGATTTTTTGGTAAACTCAACCGACCGATGTCGCACAAAATAAAAATCAACAGAAATAGGTTAACTTGGAATAATCTACATATATTAAATTTTCTAAAAATACTTGTTGCAACAACCCAATAAAATAAAATAAATTCTTTCCAAAATCTCAAGTAAATCACAACTTTCCTTGTCTTCCCCTACACATACCCAAATCAAATGAAATATTACCAATACCTCTAGTAAATCAAAAAATGTGTTGTCTTGACATACCCATACTCAAATCAAATTAAATCTTATCGAAATCTAAAATATGATGGTTGTATGGCAGATGTGGGACAAGATGGTGTTGAACCAATAAAATAAGTATGCCCCTCGTTGCAAGCAGGGGCAATTAGGTATGTCTACTATTAAATACCAGTTGGCGATTGTAACTTGTAAGTTGGCATGTCCTACTAACCCTCCCATCGATCCCACCCCATCTCAGACACAAAAAAACATCTCCATGCCAAAAAGATGACTCAAGAGAAAAAATCACCCTCCCGAGCGTGCATCCTACACTACACGCTGCCCCCCCCCCCCTCGCATGGCCACATGTCAGTGTCTCCACCACCATATCTTTCTAGAGCCATGCCATCCGTCCCCCCCTCCCCCCCCCCCCCCCCCCCCCGGTCCCATTCTCCGCCACTTCCCCCATCCTTCTAGCTCCTCCTCACCGCCAGCATTCCAATCTGAGGCTACCTCGCCTCCACTTGCACATCAGAAGAAGTCAAAGCAACATCTCGTGGGAGGGGTTTGGTTTTTTCGCGAGTGGCGGTGACTCGAAGATGGAGCCACTTGGACATAGGGTAAATGTGCTAGGCCAAGAGGCTAGGAGCGTTGTAGCGTGGTACTAGGAAGCCATCGGCTGCAGGTCAAGGCGTTCTAGCACCGCAACTAGATGCTGCTCATCAGCGTCAGTGGCTTCGTCATCGACATCGCAATTTGGCGGTTAATGCTCGGCATCACCAGCACGTTAGTTGGCCTCTTGGTAGGACAACACAACGGCTGGGTGAGGAGTAAGGATGTCGTACGAGGATTTGTGGAAGGCCAATTAATCTGGACAACTTATTTTCCATGACAACACGTTCGTGTTTATTCAGAATATTTCCGAGTTGTGTTGTGAGATAATTAGGTGAATATTATAATTTCAATGAAGAACGAATGCTTTTTTTTAGATCAAGTGGAGAATGAATGATTCATTAGCATGTTTTTATACGACACAACAGTAGACTTGACGACATGATGAGTAAAATCATGGTAAATATTATACATTGAGAATCGATGTATCAATATTTTTCTAGTGTGAATTGAGAAAAAAAATCCTTATAGTTATAATAGCGACCCGATTCAACATGTGTTTTAAATTTAGTGTGTGGGGGATTGTGATTGGATGACTATTGACATAGGTGGTGAGATTGTATTGGGGAGGGCGACATGATCGATGGAAGATATGTTGGGCACGATTGATTATTGAATCACTAGAATATGCTCCCCCCCCCCCCCATTTCAGCGCAAGTGTAGTTATATACTGTACGTGCACGAGGGAAGCCTCTGAAAAAAAGTGTTCAAGGTTTTAAAAAAATCATGTATAAACATTATAAATGTCCTTGAAGTTCAAAATTGTTCGCAAATTGGAAACAATATTCATGAATTTTAAAATATGTTGGTGAATTTTAAAATCTTTGCCAAATTTAAAAATTTCATGAACTTGAAAATATTTATATATTTCATAATTGTTCATGGATTTTAAAAATGCTCGTAAATTTTAAAAGTATTCATGATTTTTGAAATATTCATGAATTAAAAATGGAAAAGTAGAAAAAGAAGGAAAAGGAAAATAAAATGAATATAAAAAAGGAAAAATAAAATAAAAACCTAAAAACAGAAAATAAAGGGAAAACACAATCCGGCGTAGGCGCAAAGAAAAAACCCGACCGGGGGAGGGGGGGCGCTTCTTATAGGTTCCCGAAACTAGTGGAAGGTCCAAACCAAGAGATAGTGCGCTTAAATGGACCGGCCAATTGCCGAAACAAGACTCGTGATGGTGCGCCTGTTGGAAATATGCCCTAGAGGCAATAATAAAATGGTTATTATTATATTTCCTTGTTCATGATAATCGTTTATTATCCATGCTATAATTGTATTGATTGGAAACTCAAATACATGTGTGGGTACATAAACAACACTGTGTCCCTAGTATGCCTCTAATAGACTAGCTCGTTGATCAAAGATGGTCAAGGTTTCCTAGCCATAGACATGAGATGTCATTTGATAACGGGATCACATCATTAGGAGAATGATGTGATGGACAAGACCCAAACTATAAACATAGCATATGATCGTGTCAGTTTATTGCTATAGTTTTCTGCATGTCAAGTATCTGTTCCTATGACCATGAGATCATACAACTCACTGACACTGGAGGAATGCCTTGTGTGTATCAAACGTCGCAACGTAACTGGGTGACTATAAAGGTGCTCTACAGGTATCTCCGAGAGTGTCTGTTGAGTGGGTATGGATCAAGACTGGGATTTGTTACTCCGTGTGACGGAGAGGTATCTCAGGGCCCACTCGGTAATACAATATCACTATAAGCCTTGCAAGCAATGTGACTAAGGTGTTAGCCACGGGATCTTGTATTACGGAACGAGTAAAGAGACTTGCCGGTAACGAGATTGAACTAGGTATAGGGATACCGACGATCGAATCTCGGGCAAGTAACATACCGAAGAACAAAGGGAACAGCGTACGGGATTAACTGAATCCTTGACATAGAGGTTCAACCGATAAAGATCTTCGTAGAATATGTAGGAACCAATATGGGCATCCAGGTCCCGCTATTGGTTATTGACCGTAGAGGTGTCTCGGTCATGTCTACATAGTTCTCGAACCCGCAGGGTCTACACACTTAACGTTTGGTGACGATTAGTATAGTTGAGTTATTGTATTGGTTACCGAAGGTTGTTCGGAGTCTCGGATAAGATCCCGGACATGAAGGGGATCTCCGGAAGAGTCCGGAGGTAAAGATTGATATATGTGATAATAGTGTTTTGATTTCCGAAAGGGTTCCGGAATTCACCGGAAGGGGTTCCGGATGTTTACCGAAGTGTTCGGGTGCAGCAACACTTTATATGGGCCAAAGGGGTAAAGCCCACGAGGTATTGGAAAGTGCAGAAGGAAGTTTTGCTGCTGCCTTAAGCGGTACTACCGCTGGTAAGGCAGTACTACCGCGTAAGCGGTACTACCGCTTGTGTGAAGCGGTACTACCGCTCAAGCGGTACTACCGCTCATGAGCGGTACTACCGCTTGTGCGCGGTACCGCGGGAATCCGAGTTGGACTCTTTCCGTGCGGACCAAACCGACCTTGTGCGGGCAAAACCGACCTTGTGGAGGCTTTCTCTCCAAGTATAGACCCCAGGGCTCAACATATAAATAGAGGGGCAGGGCTAGCACACGGGACACATCAGGATTTCCCAAGCCGTGTGCCGGCAACCCTAGCCCTCTAGTTCCTCCGTCACAATCTCCGTAGTGCTTGGCGAAGCCCTGCAGAGATTGTTCCTCACCACCATCACCACGCCATCGTGCTGCCGGAACTCATCTACTACTTCACCATCGCTCGCTGGATCGAGGAGGTGAAGGCTTCATCAAGCCGTACGTGTGTTGAACGCAGAGGTGCCGTCTGTTCGGCACTAGTTCGTGATCGGATCGAGGGACGACTTGCGATTTGGATCGCGGAGACGTTCGACTACATCAACCGCGTTTCTTAACGCTTCCGCTTAGCGATCTACAAGGGTATGTAGATTCACTCTCCCTCTCGTAGATGCTCATCACCATGGATAGATCTTGCGTGTGCGTAGGAAATTTTTTGTTTCCCATGCAACGTTCCCCAACAGTGGCATCTGAGCTAGGTCTATGCGTAGATGAGATCTCGAGTAGAACACAAAAGGGTTTTGTGGGCGTTGATATTCAGATTGCTTCCTCCCTTGGTCTTTTCTTGTTTCGGCGGTATTGTGGGATGAAGCGGCCCGGACCAACATTACTCATACGCTTACGAGAGACCGGTTCCATCAACTGACATGTAACTTCGTTGCATAAAGATGGCTAGCGGGTGTCTGTTTCTCCCACTTTAGTCGGATCAGATTTGACAAAGGCGGTCCTTGAGAAGGTTGAATAGCAATTTTTATATCACCGTTGTGGTTTTTGCGTAGGTAAGAATCGTTCTTGCTAGATACCCGTAGCAGCCACGTAAAACTTGCAACAACAATTAGAGGACGTCTAACTTGTTTTTGCAGGGTATGTTGTGATGTGATATGGCCAATTACATGATGAGATATATGTGATGTATGAGATGATCATGTGTTGTATAGAATATCACGACTTGCATGTCGATGAGTACGGCAACTGGCAGGAGCCATAGAGTTGTATTTAATTATTTTCGCCGTTTTGCTTTACTTTATTGCTATGAGTTAGCAATAGTCGTGGAAGCAACAGTCGGTGCGACAACCTCATGGCGACACGTTGATGGAGATCAAGATGATGGAGATCATGGTGTCATGCCGGTGACGATGGAGATCATGCCGGTGCTTTGGAGATGGAGATCAAAAGCACAAGTTCATGGCCATATCATGTCACTTATGATTTGCATGTGATGTTAATCCTTTTATGCATCTTATTTTGCTTAGGACGATGGTAGCATTATAAGGTGATCCCTCACTTAAATTTCAAGTAAATTGTGTTCTCCCCGAGTGTGCACCGTTGCGAAAGTTCGTCGTTTCGAGACACCACGTGATGATCGGGTGTGATAGACTCTACGTTCACATACAACGGGTGCAAGCCAGTGTTGCACATGCGGAACACTCGGGTTAAACTTGACGAGCCTAGCATGTACAGACATGGCCTCGGAACACAAGAGACCGAAAGGTCGAACATGAGTCATATAGTAGATATGATCAACATGTAGATGTTCACCATTGAAACCACCTCAACTCACGTGATGATCGGACTTGAGTTGGTTGATTTGGATCATGTGACACTCGAATGACCGGAGGGATGTCAATTTGAGTGGGAGTTTTTAAGTAATATGATTAACTAAACTCATTATCTTGAACAATAGTCTAAGTTGTCTTTGCAATATTTATGTTGTAGATCATGGCTCGCGCAGTAGCACCCCTGAATTTTAATGCATTCCTAGAGAAAGCTAAGTTGAAAGATGATGAAAGTAACTTTGTGGATTGGGCCCGTAATCTAAGGATTATCCTTACGGCTTCCTAGAAGGCTTATGTCCTTGATGCACCGCTTGGTGATCCACCCGCTCCAGTTGAGTCTCCAGACGTTGTGAACGCCTGGCAGGCTCGTTCTGATGATTACTCAATAGTTCAATGTGCAATGTTGTATGGCTTAGAACCGGGACTTCAAAGACGTTTTGAACGTCATGGAGCATATGATATGTTCCAGGAGTTGAAGTTTATCTTTCAGAAGAATGCCCGGATCGAGAGGTATGAGACCTCCGATAAGTTCTATGCTTGCAAGATGGAGGAGAACGGGTCTGTCAGTGATCACATACTCAGAATGTCTGGGTACTCCACCCGTCTGGCTGAATTAGGGATGCCCCTTCCGCCAGAGGCTATCACTGACAGAGTTCTTCAAGCATTGCCACCTAGCTACAAGAGCTTCGTGTTGAACTATAACATGCACGGGATGAACAAGTCAGTCGCCGAGCTGTTTGCGATGTTGAAAGTCGCTGAGTCTGAGATTCAGAAGGAGCATCAAGTGTTGATGGTCAATAAAACCACTAGTTTCAAGAAGAATGGCAAGGGTAAGAAGGGTAACTCCAAGAAGAGTGGCAAAGCAGTTGCCCCTCCCGTGAAGAAACCCAAGGCTGGACTCAAGCCAGAAACTGAGTGCTTTCATTGCAAGGAAACTGGTCACTGGAAGCGGAACTGCCCCAAGTATTTGGCTGACAAGAAGGCGGCCAACAACAAACAAGGTATATATGATATACATGTTATTGATGTGTACCTTACCAACTCTCGTTGTAGTGCCTGGGTATTTGATACCGGTGCGGTTGCTCACATTTGCAACTCAAAACAGGAACTGCGGAATAGACGGAGGCTGGCAAAGGACGAAGTGACGATGCGCGTGGGAAATGGTTCCAAGGTTGATGTGATCGCCGTCGGCACGCTCGCTCTTCGATTACCATCGGGATTAGTGATGAACCTGAATAATTGTTATTTAGTGACTGCGTTAAGCATGAACATTATATCTGGATCTTGTTTATTGCGAGACGGTTACTCATTTAAATCTGAGAATAATGGTTGTTCTATTTATATGAGTAATATCTTTTATGGTCATGCACCCAATGTGAGGGGTTTATTCTTATTGAATCTCGATAGTGATGATACACATGTTCATAACATTGATGCCAAAAGATGTAGAATTGATAATGATAATACCACTTTCTTGTGGCACTGCCGTTTAGGTCATATTGGCATAAAACGCATGAAGAAGCTCCATGCTGATGGACTTTTGGAGTCACTTGATTTTGAATCACTTGACACATGTGAGCCATGCCTCATGGGCAAGATGACTAAGACGCCGTTCTCTGGTACAATGGAACGGGCAAGTGACTTGTTGGAAATCATACATACTGATGTGTGCGGTCCGATGAGCATTGAGGCGCGCGGTGGTTATTGTTACTTTCTCACCTTCACTGATGACTTGAGTAGATATGGGTATATTTACTTAATGAAACACAAGTCTGAAACGTTTGAAAAGTTCAAGCAATTTCAGAGTGAAGTTGAGAATCATCGTAACAAGAAGATTAAATTCCTACGATCTGATCGAGGAGGAGAATATCTGAGTTATGAGTTTGGCAGTCACTTAAGACAGTGTGGAATTGTTTCACAATTGACACCGCCTGGAACACCACAGCGTAATGGTGTGTCCGAACGTCGTAATCGAACCTTATTGGATATGGTGCGATCTATGATGTCTCTTGCCGATTTGCCACTATCGTTTTGGGGTTATGCATTAGAGACAGCTGCATTCACTTTAAATAGGGCACCATCGAAATCCGTTGAGACGACGCCATATGAAGTATGGTTTGGCAAGAATCCAAAGATGTCGTTTCTTAAAGTTTGGGGATGTGATGCTTATGTCAAAAAGCTTCAGCCTGAAAAGCTGGAACCCAAAGCGGAGAAATGCGTCTTCATAGGATACCCAAAAGAGACAGTTGGGTATACCTTCTATCTCAGATCCGAAGGCAAAGTGTTTGTCGCTAAAAACGGAACATTTCTTGAGAAAGAGTTTCTCTCGAAAGAATTGAGTGGGAGGAAGATAGAACTTGATGAGGTTATTGAACCTTCACTTCAACCAGAGAGTAGCGCAGCGCAGAAATATGTTTCTGTAGAGCCTACATCAGTTGAAGAGGAAGTTAATGATGATGATCATGAAGCTTCGGATCAAGTTGCTATCGAACCTCGTAGGTCGACAAGGACGCGTACTGCTCCTGAGTGGTACGGCAACCCTGTCTTAGAGGTCATGTTGTTGGACAACGATGAACCTACGAGCTATGGAGAACCGATGGTGGGCCCGGATTCTGAGAAATGGTTAGAGGCCATGAAATCCGAGATGGGATCCATGTATGAAAACAAAGTATGGGCTTTGGAAGTATTACCTGAAGGGCGTAAGGCCATTCAGAACAAATGGATCTTTAAGAGGAAGACGGACGCGGATGGTAATGTCACCGTCTATAAAGCTCGACTTGTGGCGAAGGGTTTTTCACAAGTTCAAGGAGTTGACTACGATGAGACCTTCTCACCCGTAGCGATGCTTAAGTCCGTCAGAATCATGTTAGCAATAGCTGCCTTTTTCGATTATGAACTTTGGCAGATGGATGTCAAAACAGCGTTCCTTAACGGTTTCCTTAAGGAAGAGTTGTATATGATGCAACCAGAAGGTTTTGTCGATCCAGAGAATGCTGAGAAAGTTTGCAAACTCCAGCGATCCATTTATGGACTGGTGCAAGCATCTCGGAGTTGGAATCTTCGCTTTGATGAGGTGATCAAAGCGTTCGAGTTTATACAAGTTTACGGAGAAGCTTGTATTTACAAGAAAGTGAGTGGGAGCTCTATAGCGTTTCTAATATTATAAGTGGATGACATATTACTGATTGGAAACAATATAGAAATGTTGGAAAGCGTGAAGGAATATTTGAACAAGATTTTTTCGATGAAGGACCTAGGAGAAGCTGCTTTCATATTAGGCATCAAGATCTATAGAGATAGATCAAGACGTTTAATAGGACTTTCACAAAGCACATACCTTGATAAGATTTTGAAGAAGTTCAAAATGGATCAGTCCAAGAAGGGGTTCTTGCCTGTTTTGCAAGGTGTGAAGTTGAGTAAGACTCAATGCCCAGTGACTGCAGAAGATAGAGAAAAGATGAGTGTCGTCCCCTATGCTTCAGCCATAGGCTCTATCATGTATGCAATGATGTGCACAAGACCCGATGTCAGCCTTGCCATAAGTATGGCCGGAAGGTTTCAAAGTGATCCAGGAATGGAACACTGGACGACGGTCAAGAATATCCTGAAGTACCTGAAAAGGACTAAGGACATGTTTCTCGTTTATGGAGGTGATCAAGAGCTCGTCGTAAAGGGTTACGTCGATGCAAGCTTTGACACTGATCCGGATGACTCTAAGTCGCAAACCGGATACGTATTTATTCTCAATGGGGGTGCGGTAAGCTGGTGCAGTTCCAAGCAAAGCGTAGTAGCTGATTCTACATGCGAAGCGGAGTACATCACTGCCTCGGAGGCAGCGAAGGAAGGTGTCTGGATGAAGGAGTTCATGACAGATCTTGGAGTAGTGCCTAGTGCACTAAACCCAATGACTCTGTTCTATGACAACACTGGTGCCATTGCTCTAGCCAAGGAACCCAGGTTTCACAAGAGGACCAGACACATAAAGCGACGTTTCAATTCCATCCGCGATTACATCAAGGAGGACGACATAAATATTTGCAAAGTGCACACGGATCTGAATGTTGCAGATCCGATGACTAAACCTCTTCCAAGGGCTAAACATGATCAACACCAGAACTGTATGGGTGTTAGATTCATTACAATGTAAATCACATAGTGATGTGAGCTAGATTATTGACTCTAGTGCAAGTGGGAGACTGTTGGAAATATGCCCTAGAGGCAATAATAAAATGGTTATTATTATATTTCCTTGTTCATGATAATCGTTTATTATCCATGCTATAATTGTATTGATTGGAAACTCAAATACATGTGTGGGTACATAGACAACACTGTGTCCCTAGTATGCCTCTAATAGACTAGCTCATTGATCAAAGATGGTCAAGGTTTCCTAGCCATAGACATGAGATGTCATTTGATAACGGGATCACATCATTAGGAGAATGATGTGATGGACAAGACCCAAACTATAAACATAGCATATGATCGTGTCAGTTTATTGCTATAGTTTTCTGCATGTCAAGTATCTGTTCCTATGACCATGAGATCATACAACTCACTGACACTGGAGGAATGCCTTGTGTGTATCAAACGTCGCAACGTAACTGGGTGACTATAAAGGTGCTCTATAGGTATCTCCGAGAGTGTCTGTTGAGTGGGTATGGATCAAGACTGGGATTTGTTACTCCGTGTGACGGAGAGGTATCTCAGGGCCCACTCGGTAATACAACATCACTATAAGCCTTGCAAGCAATGTGACTAAGGTGTTAGCCACGGGATCTTGTATTACGGAACGAGTAAATAGACTTGCCGGTAACGAGATTGAACTAGGTATAGGGATACCGACGATCGAATCTCGGGCAAGTAACATACCGAAGAACAAAGGGAACAGCGTACGGGATTAACTGAATCCTTGACATAGAGGTTCAACCGATAAAGATCTTCGTAGAATATGTAGGAACCAATATGGGCATCCAGGTCCCGCTATTGGTTATTGACCATAGAGGTGTCTCGGTCATGTCTACATAGTTCTCGAACCCGCAGGGTCTACACACTTAACGTTTGGTGACGATTAGTATAGTTGAGTTATTGTATTGGTGACCGAAGGTTGTTCGGAGTCTCGGATAAGATCCCGGACATGACGGGGATCTCCGGAAGAGTCCGGAGGTAAAGATTGATATATGTGATAATAGTGTTTTGATCTCCGGAAGGGTTCCGGAATTCACCGGAAGGGGTTCCGGATGTTTACCGAAGTGTTCGGGTGCAGCAACACTTTATATGGGCCAAAGGGGTAAAGCCCACGGGGTATTGGAAAGTGCAGAAGGAAGTTTTGCTGCTGCCTTAAGCGGTACTACCGCTGGTAAGGCAGTACTACCGCGTAAGCGGTACTACCGCTTGTGTGAAGCGGTACTACCGCTCAAGCGGTACTACCGCTCATGAGCGGTACTACCGCTTGTGCGCGGTACCGCGGGAATCCGAGTTGGACTCTTTCCGTGCGGACCAAACCGACCTTGTGCGGGCAAAACCGACCTTGTGGAGGCTTTCTCTCCAAGTTTAGACCCCAGGGCTCAACATATAAATAGAGGGGCAGGGCTAGCACACGGGACACATCAGGATTTCCCAAGCCGTGTGCCGGCAACCCTAGCCCTCTAGTTCCTCCGTCACAATCTCCGTAGTGCTTGGCGAAGCCCTGCAGAGATTGTTCCTCACCACCATCACCACGCCGTCGTGCTGCCGGAACTCATCTACTACTTCACCATCGCTCGCTGGATCGAGGAGGTGAAGGCGTCATCAAGCCGTACGTGTGTTGAACGCGGAGGTGCCGTCTGTTCGGCACTAGTTCGTGATCGGATCGAGGGACGACTTGCGATTTGGATCGCGGAGACGTTCGACTACATCAACCGCGTTTCTTAACGCTTCCGCTTAGCGATCTACAAGGGTATGTAGATTCACTCTCCCTCTCGTAGATGCTCATCACCATGGATAGATCTTGCGTGTGCGTAGGAAAATTTTTGTTTCCCATGCAACGTTCCCCAACAGCGCCTTCTATATCAAGTTATATCACACTTAACATAAGTTGTCCTCTCATGAGATTTCCACGTAAGGATTGTCGCCGTCTGTTCCCCTTGTTTACGGGTGCTTCCTGGTGCCGGCGAGGTGGGGGCAACTGGGTTTGGTCTTGGCCGTATGGTGTGTGCCACCTTAGCTCTTACTAGGGTGTGATCTAGGTTTTCAGTCGACGTTGGAGAGAAGATGGAATCATCAACAATCACTACTAGGGAAAAGCTTATAAGTAGCCGCTTACGCGCTATATTGACCTGCGCTACTGCTACTTACTAGTAGCACGCTATATTGACTCGCGCTACTACTAAGTTGATAGTAGTAGCGAGGGGTATAAACCCGCGCTACTATTAAGTGGTCTCTATCGTGCCCCCTGGGACAGGCCATAGTAGTAGAGAGGGATATATACCCGCGCTACTACTAAGTTGATAGTAATAGCAAGGGGTATAAACCCGCGCTACTACTAAGTACAAGGTAGGTTAACAGCCGTGAAGTCCTCATGTCCTCCCCCGAATCCCTCCTCTCTCCCGTCACTCTCCCCCTCCCTCCATAGGCTCTCCCATGGTGCTCCTGACCAGGCACACCTCCTCCTCCATGGCGCCCAACGAGGCTGCCACCTTGCGTCGCTGGCATCCAAGAGCTCGCCGGTCTTCCCCCGCCCCTCCATGCCACTACGACGGAGCACCTTACCACCGTCGACCAACCACGATGCGACCTCCATCTCCTTCCTCTCTCCCTCGTTTCTCCTTTTCCCTCTCTTTCTCCCTCTCGTTTTACTAACCTCCCATGCCCATGCCTGCGCAGGTCATCGACATGGCCAACCAGGAGCTCTCTGCCTTGGCCGCAAAGAGAATCCTCACACCGTCGTCTTGCTCTGCCCTGGATCCGGCCCCTCTCCAACAGCCGTCGTCGAATCTGGTCTAACGCTGCCCGTTCGGGCCTCCGGCGACCCCTGTCGTCGCTGGATCGAACCATTGACACCATTAACAACACGCACAGGATCAAGATTTTTTTTTTGGTTTTTGAAATTAATAGTAGTAGCACGAGTCACAGACACGCACTACAGATAGTTAGTAGTAGCGCGTGTGGTACCCGCGCTACTACTAACACACGTACTAGTAGCGTGGGATGCACCCGCACTACTACTACCAGTTAGCTGTAGCACCCTAGTAGTAGCGCGGGCACCCGCGCTACTACTAGGCTTTTTCCTAGTAGTGAATGTGGAGGAATATATCCATGTCTTGTCGTCATTTTGGCAATGCTGGTTCAAGTCGGTGAAGGTTGTCGGGACAATCGATCAGAGCTAGGTCTTGTCGAGAGATTCGATTAGAGCCAGTATTGGGTCCTTATTTTTTCTATTTTATGGTAAGTTTGAGTTGCATAGCTCAGTGGAGATAATGGTGCCCGTTCATATTTTGCTCTACTCACTTTTTCTTGTTCGTCCGACAGTTCAGCCTCATTGGAAGCTAATGGGCCCGTGTCTCTCTGACTCTGGTTAGTTGGATCTGGAATGGTTCTCTAGGCCACATCATCGTCTTGTTCATCGTGACGATGATCTGAGCCTCGGTTCTTTGTCGCTGGCTTCTTCTGCCCCCTGTCCGGCGACTTCCCGACAAATGTGCCACAACATTGCACTGATTCCAAGGGGTTTCCAAAATGTTGGAAGCGGCATGGTTGCTCACAACGCATCATTGCGGAGTGCACACTAGTAGAAAACGGGGCTTTCGTTCTAGCCGGATCGGAGCAATAGGCCCGGTCGCATCATTGCGGATTTTTTTACTATTGTGTCACTAGTACATCTTTTTCATACATTCTTCTTAAGCAAAACTAGTTTGCTAACTATGTTATTATTACTTATGTTCTTCAACAGGTACTCCCGCCAGAGACCGTGCCTAAAGTGATGTTTATCAAAGGTGATTTTCATATGGTTAGCTTACGGCCAATCCCGATGAGTTACCGTGGTAAATACATGATATGTCAAAGTGAAGAAACCCTGAAAATCAAAGGATGGAGAAATGCAATAAAAGCATCAACGCTACCACTTGGAGACGAATACTTGCGCATCCCACAAGTTGGAGATAGGTTGATCTGTATTCTTCAATGGGGAGATGCAGGAGTTCACCTTTTTATGCTTTTTTACCTAAGAGAGAGCAATAGTTAGTGTTTCTAACTTGTGATAACTTGGTCACTTGCTAGTATGATAACAACCAAAATGATAAGGAGTTCACCTTTTTTTGCTATTTTACCTAGAATGATGAAGAGTTGTTTAACTAGTATGATAACAACTAGAATGACGAGATTCAGATGATGATGAGTTGTTATATGACATATACTAGTACAAATTAGATGGATGCAAGAGACCAAGTTGAATTAGAGGAAAATACGATGTTGCGAAATTTGTACTGATGTTGTACATTAATATGTGTAACCGCGTGAAAATACAATATAAATATAAAAAAAGAAATACACGCTAATAGTTAGCAGTAGCGCGTTCACGGAAACACGCCACCGGTAGTTTAGTTACCAGTAGCGCCGGTCGGCCCACGCTACGGCTAAACCCCCCTCTCAAAAAAAACCTAAACCCCAGGGCTTGGCAGCGTCTAACGCGTGGAGGCTTGTAGTCCCGGTTGGTGTTACCAACCGGGACTAAAGGTCCTCCTGCCTGAGCGCTCCACATCGACCACGTGGAGCCCTTTAGTCCCGGTTCGTAACACAACCGGGACTAAAAAGGGGGGGGGGGGGGGGCTTTAGTCCCGATTGTTTAGTCCCGGTTGCACAACCGGTGCTAAAGGCCCTTACGAACTGGGACTAATGTCCCGTTTTCTACTAGTGGCATGATGCTTTTGTAAGGATGTTTTATAATAGTTAGACAATTTACGTATATGACATTAGCCTTCTCCCAAAACTAATAATTAGAAAATAACGTTGTTACAAGTATTATCTTATTTTTTCGGTGCCTTCGCTTTGACTAGTACTTTATGTTAGGGTTTTTTAGTCCTCACACGTGCGGCGCTCGGGTGAATGGTGGTGTTCTTCTTCTAGTTTGTTTTCCGGCTTTGATCCTCTCGACTTCATCTGTATGGACGTAGTCGACGGAGCTCCAGCATAGATTCACACCTTCTCCTTAGAGCGGCGAGGTTAGAATTTCTTGTCATGCATGTGCGATAGTGAGGTTTGATGTGAGGTGTTTTAGATATATTCAAGGGTTCAATGGTGACGACTGCGACTCAAGGGTGCTTTTCGCTAGGGGAACATGCATGAAGAGCAATTATTAACAAGGTCAAGCCGGCTCCGGTAGGGGTCCGGCGACAACATCGCGTCCGCGGCTCATTCTAATGGAGATAGTGGTTAATCGGTGGTCCGGGAATCTCGATATAATTTATATTGTGGTTGAGGGGCTTTGTACTTCTAATAAATTTTTATAATAGTTCTAGGTCCTTTTCACACAAAAAATACTATAAAATAGTTACATGTTATTTTCAGCCCATCGGGATTCAAGTCCTGGCGCTCGCATTATTCCTGGATTTATTTCAGGATTTTCGACGATGCGCATTCAGTGGAGGAGACGTCCCCGTCTACGACGAGGCGCCTATGGTGACTTCGTAAATCTCAAGATGATATGTCGGGTCAGTCTTTCGAAGGTGCTCATAGGGATAGGGTGTGCGTGTGTGCGTTCATACGTGTGAGTGTATGCGCATATATATGAACGATTGCGTCTGTACTGTATTGAAAAAAATAGTTACATTTTTTTTAACAAATAAACGTGACGGGTCGTTCTCCCGTACTTTTCTTTTTCTGAGTTGCGTTTCCCCGTACTAAAATGGACAATTCTAATCCCAACCGGCCTCGAAAGGAAAAGGAAAAAGAAATATCCCAGCCGGCATGTGGGCGAATGTCGATAGGGTGTCGACACTTGTGCGCGCGGCGAAAGAGGAAACAGCAAACGGCAAACCCGTGTAAACCGAGAGAAAGCGCTTCTTTTTTTTTTTTTTTTTTTTTTTGCGGGTAAGAGAGAAAGCGCTTCGTTTCGGGTCCTAAACGGCAGGCGCCCGCTCCGGTTGCCATCACCTTTCGGGTTCTTGTTCCAAAGTGAGCCGAGGTGATAGCGTTGGGTGGGGAAGATATAGCTAGCTAGTGGATCGTTGCACTGTGCTCTTGCTGTAGATGACTAGATGTAGTACCATATACTGATATTATACGCTGCATTGCTGAATGACAACTTCATTAGTATACAAACTGTCCAGCTTGGCTGGGGAAGAACCTCTCCATCAACCTAGTCGGGTCAGATCGAGGTACAGCTTGCCACACGATGCTAAACCTGGTACTTACAGCAGCCAGGTATGAACACGGCCATGGCATTTCTACTTCACCTAAAAAAGAACGACCAAGTGCAACTGAAAGCAACGGGGTTGAAATTGCTACTATAGCATTTGTCCAGTCGCCGGACAGTGCAACTGAGAGCAACGGGGTTGAAATTAACCGTGTGTCGACAAATGCAGCCCGTGTTTGGTCTAAATCCGGCGCCCATGGGATAGATCGAATGTTGCCGGAGACGTAGACCATAGATTCTTTGGGCTGAGCAGCAGTGGCGGAGCGTGAAACAAAACCAAGAACGGGCCAAGGGCGGGCCAGTACCTTGCTTAGTGGGCCATCTTTTATTATTAGATCAAATTCAGACCAAATCCTCAAAGAAAATGCAAATAAAAGGGCGGGACATGGCCCGGTTTGGTCCCCACAAGGATCCGCCCCTGCTGAGCAGTAGCACCACTCTCCAGCTCGGGGCTTTGTACTCATGTCTAGTGTGCGCATGTTGTCCAATGGTTTTTCTTTGGCTCCGTAAAACTCTGTGAATTCTTAATATCAATGATAAGATAAGCAACGCGAGGTCTTGTGTATTTGCGAAAAGCCAACAAACGCAGCTCAGTATGTGGCGCTCATCTCTTCCGTGTGGTCATCGGAGTACGTATAGGTCAAAGTCTTCGGCCGGCTGGTCATCAAAGTCCTCACTTCACCTTGCAGAACGAGTGAACGACATGCATCCATGGTATTCTGGCTCGGGTGACATCGCGAGTGCGATCGCATGCAAGTGGTGTGCCGATTGCCGAGTGCGATGTCAGCCGTTGCAATTTAGGCGCCCATTTGTATCCGCAGATATAAAGAAAGATCATGCACTTTGTGCCCGTCTTTGGAAAAGACGGCTGAAGTACAACGTGGAGCAACCGTCCTAGATTCGAACGTCTTGTTGGCCTCTCCTTTGCGATCTCTTTTGCACTCACCAGCTCCACCGCGCATCTTTTGCGATCCGTTCTTTTTCGAATTAAACTACTCCTACTATTTTGCGATCTTTGGGTCAGCGCACATGGAAGTGGATTTTTTGCTATGTCGTCTCCAACAGGCTCCTCCATGAGAAAATTACAAGTTTCGTCCCTCAGTTTGCTAGGCAGAAGAGCATCTACAGCCGGAACTTACAAATCCGGTCCCTCAACCCCTCGCAGAGGACGCGTCCGCGAACACTGATCGGTCACGCATCAAATAATGCTTTTCCACTAGTAGAAAACAGGGTTTTAGTTGAGGCCAGGATCAGAGTTTTAGTCCCGGTCGTGTTACGAACCGGGACTAATGTGAGCATTAGTCCCGGTTCGAGCGGCTAGGACGTCGGCCGGGGTTCGTCACGCATTAGTCCCGGTTCGAACGGGACCTTTAGTCCCGGTTGGTGACACCAACCGGTGTCTAAAGGGGTGGTGGCAACCGTCCGCCTGGCGCGAGCACTTTTAGTCCCGGTTCGTGGCTCAAACCGGGACTAAAGGTCCCAACCGTTGAAATCCGCGCCTTGGAAGTTGTTCCGCGCGAGATCATACATGGGAAACGCTACAGTAACGCGACCGGCCTCCATTTATGTTCGTCTCCCTCTCCTCTCTTCTTCCCCATCCGCCACCATGAATCCAATCACTCGCTACAGGAATGTGCTCGTGTTGGAAATATGCCCTAGAGGCAATAATAAAATGATTATTATTATATTTCCTTGTTCATGATAATTGTCTATTGTTCATGCTATAATTGTATTAACCGGAAACCGTAATACATGTGTGAATACATAGACCACACCATGTCCCTAGTGAGCCTCTAGTTGACTAGCTCGTTGATCAATAGATGGTCATGGTTTCCTGACCATGGACATTGGATGTCGTTGATAACGAGATCACATCATTAGGAGAATGATGTGATGGACAAGACCCAATCCTAAGCATAGCACAAGATCGTGTAGTTTGTCTGCTAGAGCTTTTCTAATGTCAAGTATCATTTTCTTAGACCATGAGATTGTGCAACTCCCGGATGCCGTAGGAATGCTTTGGGTGTATCAAACGTCACAACGTAACTGGGTGACTATAAATGTGCACTACAAGTATCTCCGAAAGTGTCTGTTGGGTTGGCACGAATCGAGACTGGGATTTTTCACTCCGTGTGACGGAGAGGTATCTCTGGGTCCACTCGGTAATACATCATCATAGTGAGCTCAATGTGACTAAGGAGTTAGTCACGTGATCATGTGTTACGGAACGAGTAAAGAGACTTGTCGGTAACGAGATTGAACAAGGTATAGGGATACCGACGATCGAATCTCGGGCAAGTAACATACCGATGGACAAAGGGAATTGTATACGGGATTAATTGAATCCCCGACATCGTGGTTCATCCAATGAGATCATCGTGGAACATGTGGGAGCCAATATGGGTATCCAGATCCTGCTATTGGTTATTGGCCGGAGAGGTGTCTCGGTCATGTCTGCATGGTTTCCGAACCCGTAGGGTCTACACACTTAAGGTTCGGTGACGCTAGAGTTGTAATGGGAATTGTATGTGGTTACCGAAAGTTGTTCGGAGTCCCGGAGGAGATCCCGGACGTCATGAGGAGTTCCGGAATGGTCCGGAGGTAAAGATCTATATATGGGAAGTCCTATTTTGGCCACCGGAAAATGTTTGGGATTTTCGGTATTGTACCGGGAAGGTTTTAGAAGGTTCCGGAGTGGGGCCCACCTGCATGGGGGGACCCACATGAACGTGGGTAGTGGGGACAAGGCCCCACACCCCTGGTCAAGACGCACCAAGATCCCCCCTTAGAAGGAATAAGATCATATCCCGAAGGGATAAGATCAAGATCCCTAAAAAGGGGGGATAACAATCGGTGGGGAAGGGAAAGGATGGGATTTCTTTCCTCCCACCTTTGCCAACGCCCCAATGGACTTGGAGGGCAAGAAACCAGCCCCCTCCACCCCTATATATAGTGGGGAGGCGCATGGGAGCTGCATCCCTTGCCCCTGGCGGAGCCCTCCCCCCTCCTACACCTCCTCCTCCGTAGTGCTTAGCGAAGCTCTGCCGGAGAACCACGAGCTCCACCGCCACCACGTCGTCGTGTTGCCGGAGCTCTCCCTCAACTTCTCCTCCCCCCTTGCTGGATCAAGAAGGAGGAGACATCCCCGGGCTGTACGTGTGTTGAACGCGGAGGCGCCGTCCGTTCGGCGCTTGGATCGGATCTTCCGCGATTTGAATCGCCGCGAGTACGACTCCATCAACCGCGTTCTTTGCAACGCTTCCGCTTAGCGATCTTCAAGGGTATGAAGATGCACTCCCTCTCTCTCGTTGCTAGCATCTCCTAGATTGATCTTGGTGACACGTAGGAATTTTTTTGAATTATTACTACGTTCCCAACAGTGGCATCATGAGCTAGGTCTATGCGTAGATTCTATGCACGAGTAGAACACAAGTAGTTGTGGGCGATGATTTGGTCAATTTGCTTGCCGTTACTAGTCCTATCTTGATTCGGCGGCATTGTGGGATGAAGCGGCCCGGACCGATTTTACACGTACTCTTACGTGAGACTGGTTCCACCGCCTGACATGCACTTGTTGCATAAGGTGGCTAGCGGGTGTCTGTCTCTCCCACTTTAGTCGGATCGGATTCGATGAAGAGGGTCCTTATGAAGGGTAAATAGCAATTGGCATATCACCGTTGTGGCTTTTGCGTAGGTAATAAACGTTCTTGCTAGAAACCCATAGCAGCCACGTAAAACTTGCAACAACAATTAGAGGACGTCTAACTTGTTTTTGCAGGGTATGCTATGTGATGTGATATGGCCAAAAGGATGTGATGAAATATATGTGATGTATGAGATTGATCGTGTTCTTGTAATAGGAATCACGACTTGCATGTCGATGGGTATGACAACCGGCAGGGGCCATAGGAGTTGTCTTAATTTATTGTATGACCTGTGTGTCAATCAAAAATGCCATGTAATTACTTTACTTTATTGCTAACTGTTAGCCATAGTAGTAGAAGTAATAGTTGGCGAGACAACTTCATGAAGACACGATGATGGAGATCATGGTGTCGTGCCGGTGACGATGGTGATCATGCCGCGCCCCGAAGATGGAGATCAAAGGCGCGAGATGATATTGGCCATATCATGTCACTTTATGATTTGCATGTGATGTTTATCATGTTTTTACATCTTATTTGCTTAGAACGACGGTAGCATAAATAAGATGATCCCTCACTAAAATTTCAAGAAATGTGTTCCGCCTAAGTGTGAACCGTTGCGAAGGATTGTTGTTTCGAAGCACCACGTGATGATCGGGTGTGATAGATTCTAACGTTCGCATACAACGGGTGTAAGCCAGATTTACACACGCGAAACACTTAGGTTGACTTGACGAGCCTAGCATGTACAGACATGGCCTCGGAACACGAGAGACCGAAAGGTCGAACATGAGTCGTATAGTAGATGCGATCAACATGGAGATGTTCACCATTGATGACTAGTCCGTCTCACGTGATGATCGGACACGGTCTAGTCGATATGGATCATGTATCACTTAGATGACTAGAGGGATGTCTATCTGAGTGGGAGTTCATTAAATAATTTGATTAGATGAACTTAATTATCATGAACTTAGTCTAAAATTGTCTTTACAATCTATCTTGTAGATCCAATGGCCCACGCTAATGTTGCCCTCAACTTCAACGCGTTCCTAGAGAAAACCAAGCTGAAAGACGATGGAAGCAACTATACGGTCCGTAACTTGAGGATCATCCTCATAGCTTCCAAGAAAGCATATGTCCTTGATGCACCGCTAGGTGACGCACCCATTTTCCCAGCAACTCAAGACGTTATGAACGCCTGGCAGTCGCGTAGTGATGATTACTCCCTGGTTCAGTGCGGCATGCTTTACAGCTTAGAACCGGGGCTCCAAAAGCGTTTTGAGCAACACGGAGCATATGAGATGTTCCAAGAGCTGAGAATGGTTTTCCAAGCTCATGCCCGGGTCGAGAGATATGAAGTCTCCGACAAGTTCTTCAGTTGTAAGATGGAGGAAAATAGTTCTGTCAGCGAGCACATACTCAAAATGTCTGGGTTGCACAACCGCTTGTCTCAGCTGGGAGTTAATCTTCCGGATGACTCGGTTATTGACAGAATCCTCCAGTCGCTTCCACCTAGCTACAAGAGCATTGTGATGAACTTCAATATGCAAGGGATGGAGAAGTCCATTCCTGAGTTATATTCGATGCTGAAATCAGCGGAGGTGGAGATCAAAAAGGAACATCAAGTGTTGATGGTGAATAAGACCAGCAGTTTCAAGGAAGGCAAGGGTAAGAAGAACATCAAGAAGGACGGCAAAGCAGTTGCCGCGCCCGGTAAATCAGTTGCCGGGAAGAAGCCCAAGAATGGACCCAAGCCTGAGACTGAGTGCTTTTATTGCAAGGGAACCGGTCACTGGAAGCGGAACTGCCCCAAGTACTTAGCGAATAAGAAGGCCGGCAACGTCAAAGGTATATATGATATACATGTTATTGATGTGTACCTTACCAGCGCTCGTAGTAGCTCCTGGGTATTTGATACCGGTGCGGTTGCTCACATCTGTAACTCAAAATAGGAGCTGCGGAATAAGCGGAGACTCACGAAGGACGAGGTGACAATGCGCGTCGGGAATGGTTCCAAGGTTGATGTGATCGCCGTCGGCATGCTACCTCTACATCTACCTTCGGGATTAGTTTTAGACCTCAATAATTGTTATTTAGTACCAGCTTTGAGCATGAACATTGTATCTGGATCTCGTTTGATGCGAGATGGCTACTCATTTAAATCCGAGAATAATGGTTGTTCTATTTATATGAGAGATATGTTTTATGGTCATGCCCCGCTGGTCAATGGTTTATTTTTATTGAATCTCGAACGTGATGTTACACATATTCATAGTGTGAATACCAAACGATGTAAGGTCGATAATGATAGTCCCACATACTTGTGGCACTGCCGCCTTGGTCATATTGGTGTCAAACGCATGAAGAAACTCCATGCAGATGGACTTTTGGAGTCTCTTGATTATGAATCATTTGACACGTGCGAACCATGCCTCATGGGCAAGATGACTAAGACTCCGTTCTCCGGAACAATGGAGCGAGCAACCAACTTGTTGGAAATAATACATACCGATGTATGCGGTCCAATGAGCGTTGAGGCTCGCGGTGGCTATCGTTATGTTCTCACCCTCACTGATGACTTAAGCAGATATGGGTATGTCTACTTAATGAAACACAAGTCTGAGACCTTTGAAAAGTTCAAGGAATTTCAGAGTGAGGTAGAGAATCAACGTGACAAGAAAATAAAGTTCTTACGATCTGATCGTGGAGGAGAATATTTGAGTCACGAGTTTGGCACGCACTTAAGGAAATGTGGAATTGTTTCACAACTCACGCCGCCTGGCACACCTCAGCGTAATGGTGTGTCCGAACGTCGTAATCGCACTCTATTGGATATGGTGCTATCTATGATGTCTCTTACTGATTTACCGCTATCATTTTGGGGATATGCATTAGAGACTGCCGCATTCACTTTAAATAGGGCACCGTCTAAATCCGTTGAGACGACACCGTATGAATTATGGTTTGGGAAGAAACCTAAGCTGTCGTTTCTGAAAGTTTGGGGATGCGATGCTTATGTCAAGAAACTTCAACCTGAAAAGCTCGAACCGAAATCGGAAAAGTGCGTCTTCATAGGATACCCTAAGGAAACTATTGGGTATACCTTCTACCTCAGATCCGAAGGCAAGATCTTTGTTGCCAAGAATGGATCCTTTCTAGAGAAAGAGTTTCTCTCGAAAGAAGTAAGTGGGAGGAAAGTAGAACTTGATGAGGTAATTGTACCCCCTCTCGAACCGGAGAGTAGCGCAGCGCAGGAAAATGTTTCTGTGGTGCCTGCACCGACTAGAGAGGAAGTTAATGATGATGATCATGAAACTTCGGATCAAGTTACTACTGAACTTCGTAGGTCCACGAGGACACGTTCCGCACCAGAGTGGTACGGCAACCCTGTCCTGGAAATCATGTTGTTAGACAACGGTGAAGCTTCGAACTATGAAGAAGCTATGGCGGCCCGGATTCCAACAAATGGCTTGAAGCCATGAAATCTGAGATAGGATCCATGTATGAGAACAAAGTATGGACTTTGGTGGACTTGCCCGATGATCGGCAAGCCATAGAAAATAAATGGATCTTTAAGAAGAAGACTGACGCGGATGGTAATGTGACCATCTATAAGGCTCGGCTTGTCGCTAAGGGTTATCGACAAGTTCAAGGAGTTGACTACGATGAGACTTTCTGACCCGTAGCGATGCTGAAGTCCGTCCGAATCATGTTAGCAGTTGCCGCATTTTATGATTATGAGATCTGGCAAATGGACGTCAAAACGGCATTCCTTAACGGTTTCCTTAAGGAAGAATTGTATATGATGCAGCCGGAAGGTTTTGTCGATCCTAAGAATGCTGACAAGGTATGCAAGCTCCAGCGCTCCATCTATGGGCTGGTGCAAGCATCTCGGAGTTGGAACATTCGCTTTGATGAGGTGATCAAAGCGTTTGGGTTTATACAGACTTATGGAGAAGCCTGTATTTACAAGAAAGTGAGTGGGAGCTCTGTAGCATTTCTCATTTTATATGTGGATGACATATTGTTGATGGGAAATGATATAGAACTTTTGGAAAGCATAAAGGCCTACTTGAATAAGTGTTTTTCAGTGAAGGACCTTGGAGAAGCTTCTTACATATTAGGCATCAAGATCTATAGAGATAGATCGAGACGCCTCATTGGTCTTTCACAAAGCACATACCTTGACAAGATATTGAAGAAGTTCAATATGGATCAGTCCAAGAAGGGGTTCTTGCATGTATTGCAAGGTGTGAGATTGAGCACAGCTCAATGCCCGACCTCGGCAGAAGATAGAGAAAAGATGAGTGTCATCCCCTATGCCTCAGCCATAGGCTCTATTATGTATGCCATGCTATGTACCAGACCTAATGTGAACCTTGCCATAAGTTTGGTAGGGAGGTACCAAAGTGATCCCGGAATGGAACACTGGACAGCGGTCAAGAATATCCTTAAGTACCTGAAAAGGACTAAGGATATGTTTCTCGTTTATGGAGGTGCCGAAGAGCTCGTCGTAAAGGGTTACGTCGATGCTAGCTTCGACACAGATCCGGATGACTCCAAGTCACAAACCGGATACGTGTATATTTTGAATGGTGGGGCAGTCAGCTGGTGCAGTTGCAAGCAAAGCGTCGTGGCGGCATCTACATGTGAAGCGGAGTACATAGCTGCTTCGGAAGCAGCGCAGGAAGGAGTCTGGATGAAGGAGTTCATCACCGACCTAGGAATGATTCCCAATGCGTCGGGCCCGATGACTCTCTTCTGTGACAACACTGGAGCTATTGACATTGCCAAGGAGCCCAGGTTTCACAAGAAGACCAAGCACATCAAGCGCCGCTTCAACTCCATTCGTGGTTACATTTAGGATGGAGATATAGATATTTGTAAAGTACATACAGATCTGAATGTCACAGATCTGTTGACTAAACCTCTTCCACGAGCGAAACATGATCAGCACCAGAACTCTATGGGTGTTCGATTCATCACAATCTAACTAGATTATTGACTCTAGTGCAAGTGGGAGACTGTTGGAAATATGCCCTAGAGGCAATAATAAAATGGTTATTATTATATTTCCTTGTTCATGATAATTGTCTATTGTTCATGCTATAATTGTATTAACCGGAAACCGTCATACATGTGTGAATACATAGACCACACCATGTCCCTAGTGAGCCTCTAGTTGACTAGCTCGTTGATCAATAGATGGTCATGGTTTCCTGACCATGGACATTGGATGTCGTTGATAACGAGATCACATCATTAGGAGAATGATGTGATGGACAAGACCCAATCCTAAGCATAGCACAAGATCGTGTAGTTTGTCTGCTAGAGCTTTTCTAATGTCAAGTATCATTTCCTTAGACCATGAGATTGTGCAACTCCCGGATGCCGTAGGAATGCTTTGGGTGTATCAAACGTCACAACGTAACTGGGTGACTATAAATGTGCACTACAGGTATCTCCGAAAGTGTCTGTTGGGTTGGCACGAATCGAGACTGGGATTTTTCACTCCGTGTGACGGAGAGGTATCTCTGGGCCCACTCGGTAATACATCATCATAATGAGCTCAATGTGACTAAGGAGTTAGTCACGGGATCATGTGTTACGTAACGAGTAAAGAGACTTGCCGGTAACAAGATTGAACAAGGTATAGGGATACCGACGATCGAATCTCAGGCAAGTAACATACCGATGGACAAAGGGAATTGTATACGGGATTAATTGAATCCCCGACATTGTGGTTCATCCGATGAGATCATCGTGGAACATGTGGGAGCCAATATGGGTATCCAGATCCCGCTATTGGTTATTGGCCGGAGAGGTGTCTCGGTCATGTCTGCATGGTTCCCGAACCCGTAGGGTCTACACACTTAAGGTTCGGTGACGCTAGAGTTGTAATGGGAATTGTATGTGGTTACTGAAAGTTGTTCGGAGTCTCGGATGAGATCCCGGACGTCACGAGGAGTTCCGGAATGGTCCGGAGGTAAAGATCTATATATGGGAAGTCCTATTTTGGCCACCAGAAAATGTTTGGGATTTTTCAGTATTGTACCGGGAAGGTTCTAGAAGGTTCTAGAGTGGGGCCCACCTGCATGGGGGGACCCACATGAACGTGGGTAGTGGGGACAAGGCCCCACACCCCTGGTCAAGGTGCACCAAGATCCCCCCTTAGAAGGAATAAGATCATATCCCGAAGGGATAAGATCAAGATCCCTAAAAAGGGGGATAACAATCGGTGGGGAAGGGAAAGGATGGGATTTCTTTCCTCCCACCTTTGCCAACGCCCCAATGGACTTGGAGGGCAAGAAACCAGCCCCCTCCACCCATATATATATAGTGAGGAGGCGCATGGGAGCTGTATCCCTTGGCCCTGGCGTAGCCCTCCCCCCTCCTACACCTCCTCCTCCTCTGTAGTGCTTAGCGAAGCTCTGCCGGAGAACCACGAGCTCCACCGCCACCACGCCGTCGTGCTGCCGGAGCTCTCCCTCAACTTCTCCTCCCCCCTTGCTGGATCAAGAAGGAGGAGACATCCCCGGGCTGTACGTGTGTTGAACGCGGAGGCGCCGTCCGTTCGGCGCTTGGATCGGAACTTCCGCGATTTGAATCGCCGCGAGTATGACTCCATCAACTGCGTTCTTTGCAACGCTTCCGCTTAGCGATCTTCAAGGGTATGAAGATGCGCTCCCTCTCTCTCATTGCTAGCATCTCCTAGATTGATCTTGGTGACACGTAGGAATTTTTTTGAATTATTACTACGTTCCCCAACAGCTCGCACATGGCACGACCAATCTCCATGTCGTCTACACGAACGACAGCGCCAAAGTCGAGGGTTTTCTTTCCATGCTCGAGGAATGGCTTCAAGAGGAGAAACACAAGTTCATGGGCCTCGATCTCGAGTACACGGTCGATGGTCGCAATGTTGCCGTCGTCCAACTTTGTTTGAAGCAACATGTCATGGTCTTCCAGTGGGCAAGGTAATACGAAACTTGTCATAGTTTTAATTGGGGCTTTTCTTTGATTCATATAATAGGAAAATTGCATAGGAATAGGAGGATTGAGAATGTCGAGAACATGTCATAGTTTCCTTGATTCATAGGAAAAATGCATAGGAAAATTGGGGCTTTTCTTTGATTCATAGGAAAATTGGGGCTTTTCTTTGATTCATAGGAAAATTGCATAGGAATAGAAAATTGCATAGGAATAGGAGGATTAGGAAAATTGCATCGGAATAGGAATATGAGGATAGGAATAGGATAGGAAAATTGCATAAGAATTTTCCTTGTAGTTGCATATTGGCCATCGTGGGAGAACATGTCATAGTTTAGGGGCTTCTTTTGATTCATAGGATAGGAAATGCATAGGAATAGGAAACTTGCTATGATTCTTATTATACTTGTTATGATTCTTATTATACTTGTTCCGAATTATACTTGTTATGATTCTTATTATACTTGTGCCGAAATATACTTGTTATGATTCTTATTATACTTGTTCTAAAATATACTTGTTATGATTCTTATTATACTTGTTGTAGCAGTATTTAACACATTTGTTTCATTTTGTTGTTGTAGTAGTGACAAGCATTGTCCAAAACTCATGGAGTTCCTTCGCAGCGGCATATATTTTGCTAGCGTTGATATAACGAATGACAAGATCAAGATGAGGCGCACCTGGGGTATTGAGATACCAGCTGAATGCCACATTGATCTTCAGGGCAGGTTCAGGCTTAAGCATGACAAGACTTCAATGGCTGATATGGCAGCCGCCCTGATCGACGAGGACTACACTGATATGAAGACAAAATTCCCCAAGTCAGGGCACCAACATTGCGAGAAGACCCCACTTGACCCTATCAACATTGAGTATGCAGCAATAGATGGCTACGTTGCATACGAGTTGTACCGCAGAATTGGAATCTTCAATTATGGGCAGCGTCACCTCGTACCGCTAGTATCTCCTGCTTGGGGGTATTCTGATCCGGACAACGAGTAGTGTTTGCAATGGCGAACACTTTTATTTCTATTATGTAGTGCTTGGGGGTCTCCTGATTCGGATGAGTAGGTTTGCAATCCGGAAGAGTAGGATTGGTATCTTCAATTATGCAGTACTTTCTGTAATGGATATCTGAACTATTATTTCTATTATGTCCCTGTTTAAGTACGGTTTGTGTGTAAGAATATTTAGTATGATGTGAGGAAGCTTTCTGAAGCATTGTGATGTATGTGATGAAGATTGTCCATGGTGACGACGCAATAAGCAAGGGACACACGCGAAGAAAAAGTGAAGACTTTCTCTCCACAACTATTCTGATGATGGCTTTGATCTAGAATATCACTGCAGTTAAATATAATATTAACTAAAATTATCAAAGTATTTATTTGTTAAAAAGAATGAACTAAAAAGAATCAACTAAAATATGAACTAAAAAGAATGAACTAAAAAGAATCAACTAAAACATTAACTAAAAAGAATGAACTAAAAAGAATCAAAATAATATTAACTAAAATTATCGAAGTATTTATTTGTTAGAAACAATGAACTAAAAAATCAACTAAAATATTAACTAAAATCACCCACATAGCATGTGCTAAAAAGTTGAGATGGTCTAGTTTGTACACGAAGTGCATCCAGTTTTTGCCGTAACCCTCTCAACTTTTTAGCACATGCTATGTGGGGGTAAATGATGATACCATGCCAACTTTCAACCATTTTAGAGTTCATTTGCAGTGCTTTTCAATTCAGGGTCATTTTAGCTCAAAATAAATCATGAAATGCATGAAAAATAGCAAATGAAGTCAGAAAAGGTTTGAAAAGTGATGATGTGGATTTGAATGGTGCATATTGAATGCAGAAAAAGTCTTCAGTTTAAATATGTTTAAAAAATTGAAATCCTTTTGTAACAGATGAGTTTTCGTCCGAAACCCTGACACTTCGAAAGAGATTGTCCAGTTTGTACACGAAGTGCATCCAGTTTTTGCCGTAACCCTCTCAACTTTTTAGCACATGCTATGTGGGTGAAATGATGATACCATGCCAACTTGCAACCATTTCAGAGTTCATTTGCAGTGATTTTCAATTCAGGGTCATTTTAGCTCCAAATAAATCATGAAATGCATGAAAAATAGCAAATGAAGTCAGAAAAGGTTTGAAAAGTGATGATGTGGCTTTGAATGGTGCATATTGAATGCAGAAGAAGTCTTGAGTTCAAATATGTTTAAAAAATTGAAATCATTTTGTAACAGATGAGTTTTCGTCCAAAACCGTGACACTTCGAAAGAGATTGTCCTGTTTGTACACGAAGTGCATCCAGCTTTTGCCGTAACCCTCTCAACTTTTTAGCACATGCTATGTGGGTGAAATGATGATACCATGCCAACTTGCAATCATTTCAGAGTTCATTTGCAGTGCTTCTCAATTCAGGGTCATTTTAGCTCAAAATAAATCATGAAATGCATGAAAAATAGCAAATGAAGTCAGAAAAGGGTTGAAAAGTGATGATGTGGCTTTGAATGGTGCATATTGAATGCAGAAAAAGTCTTGGGTTCAAATATGTTTAAAAAATTGAAATCCTTTTGTAACAGAAGAGTTTTCGTCCAAAACCCTCACACTTCGAAAGAGATTGTCCAGTTCGTATACGAAGTGCATCCAGTTTTTGGCGTAACCCTCTCAACTTTTTAGCACATGCTACGTGGGTGAAATTATGATACCATGCCAACTTGCAACCATTTCAGAGTTCATTTGCAGTGCTTTTCAATCTCTGGGTCATCTTAGCTCAAAATAAATCATGAAATGCATGAAAAATAGCAAATGAAGTCAGAAAAGGGTTGAAAAGCGATGATGTGGCTTTGAATGGTGCATATTGAATGCAGAAAAAGTCTTGAGTTAAAAAATTTAATAGTAAAATGAATTTTCATAAAGTATATTTTGTTACAAGCTTTAATAGAAACTAAAAAGCTTTTATAAAACTCTAATAGCAAAAGGAATCAACTAAAAAGAATCAATAAAAAATAAAACTTATGCAACTAAAATTATATAAAATTTATGCAACTAAAATTATATAACTAAAAATAACATATGCAAAAAATAACATTAAAAATCATAATATATGCAAAAAAAAGGCCGGCCTACTAGGCACGACGGCCTGCATACGACTAGAAACCATACAAATAGGCCAGGATGCAGGCCCGCAGTGCTAGCAGGCCCAACAGCGCATCAAATAGGCATGTACTGCCTGCATTAGAGAGGAGCTCGAGAGGGCAGCGGCAGCAGCTAGCGCTTATAAACCACTCCGAGCCCCTCTCGACTAGCGAGGTGGGACTAAACTTTTGGTACGGTAAGCACAACCCTTTAGTCCCGGTTGGTGGCTCCAACCGGGATTAATGCCCCCCTTTAGTCCCGGTTGGTGCCACCACCGGGACTAAAGATCTTTGCTTCTGTAGGACCGGAAGTATGTCTAGAGGGGGGGGGGTGATTAGACTACTTGACCAAATAAAAGTTTTGCCTTTTCCCAAATTTTAGAGTTGGCAGTTTTAGCATTTCATGGTAAGTCAAGTACACCCTACACATGCATGTCTAAGAGTATAGCAGCGGAAAGTAATAACAATTATGTATAGAAGGGATAGGGTAGAAGGATCAAATGCAGTTGTAGACACGATGATTTTTCCCGTGGTTCCGATAGGTGGTGCTATTGTACATCCACGTTTATGGAGTCTTCAACCCACGGAGGGTAACGGTCGCGAGAGTCCACGGAGGGCTCCACCCATAAGGGTCCACGAAGTAGCAACCTTGACTATTCCATAACGGCTTCCGTCCACGAAGGACTAGTCTCACTATGGGTAGATCTTCACGAAGTAGGCGATCTCCTTGCCCTTACAAACTTCTTGGTTCACTCCACAACACGAAGTAGGAGGCTGCCAAGCGACACCTAACCAATCTAGGAGGCACCACCCTCCAAAAGGTAATAGGCTCGGTAAACATGATGAACTCCTTGCTCTTGTGCTTCAAGATGATAGACTCCTCAACACACAATCACTCTCTCACAGATTTGGCTTGGTAGAAGAGATGGGATTGGTGGAAAGCAACTTGGGGAGGCTAGAAATCAAGATCCATATGGTTGGAGTGGAAGATCTTGACCTCAACACAAGACTAGGTGGTTCTCTCTCAGAAAACTGGATGGGGCAAGTATGGAATAGTTCTGAGTGCTTCACTTCGAGTAGGTGGTGGTGAAGGGGTATATATAGGCATCCCCAAAAATCCAACCGTTACACACAAAATGACCAACTCGGTGACACCGATGTGTTAATCTCGGTGGTACCGAAGTGACCAAAAGGTGGCAACTTTTGAATCTCGGTGAGACCGATACAGGAAACTCGGTTGCACCGATAAGGTGACCAACGGTCAGATTCCCAATCTCGGTGGCGCCGATCCAACATTCTCGGTGGTACCGAAAATGTGAATTTGCGTAACAGAAAGTTGGCAACCTAAACTCGGTGGCACCGGTATGGAATCGGTTGCACCGAAGTGGCTAGGGTTTGGCTGAGTCTGTCTGAGGTGAGAATCGGTGGCACCGAAGTGGAAAAGTTGGTTGCACAGATTTTGAGTATTTGGCTATGACAGACTTTGGTGGGAGAGCTTGTGGGTGTTTTTGGCGACTATCACTTGTGCACGTTTGAGCATATTGTTCACCAGCAAAACCTTACCCCCTTTTAATAGTATTGGCTTTCCTATGGACTCAAAGTGATTTCTCGCAAATACAAAATGTAGAGTCCTCTCGCTTGAATCTTGGCCAACCTATTTCCTTGCATCTTGGGGTATCTCCACAATCTCCTTTTGCCAATCCTATCATTGAACATTTCCTGAAATATACTTGGTGGAAACATTAGTTCAATGACTTATATGTTGTTATTAATTACCAAAACCACAAAGGGAGCAAATGTGCTTTCAATCTCCCCCTTTTTGGTAATTGATGACAACATATAGATCAAAGCTTCGACATATGATATAATCAATGAATATAATCGTCGCTTTGAGAGGTATGTGATAAGCAAGAGCTCCCCCTAAATTTGTGCATTATTTTGAATTTGCGTTTGAATGCAAATGCACAATCGATTAGGTACATGGGGCACTTCTTCCATGTCACATACAACTTGGTGGTGTGCGAGAATAATAAGAGTGAACATCATAGCACAACACAATCAAGCAATGGTGAAAGATCATCTCATAAGCATTAAGATGATAGGAAATACTAGCATCACACATAAAGCGTATGATCAAACACCACAAACATGTATCACAAGCAACCAAAAGATCAAATGTTTTGAAACAGCGAATAACAACCAAAACGCTCTCTCACTTCGAAGCCTAAAGATCATTGATAGCTTTGAGAAACTCATGCTCTTGCTCCAAGTTGAGCTTCTCGAAGCGTAGCTTCTCATGAGTTCTCACAAGCTCTCTATGATCTTCGAGAGTAGATTCATGAGCTAACTTAAGAGTGTTTAGTTCTTTAGTTAGTTCTTCTATTTTCACCTTATCATCATCAATTGACTTATCTTGACTAGCATGAGAATTATCAAGTTCATTTTGATCAACATCACTAGTTTTATCACAAAGCAAGTCATCATCACAAAGCAAATCATCTTCATCACTATCAAAATCAAGATACTCGGGGTGTGATACCCAAGGTTTAAATAGCGGATAGCGGGTTGGTAGCGGATTAGGGTCGGTATAGCGGAATGCGGATTGCGGGCGCTATTGCGGACGCTATGTCCGCATAGCGGATTTGTAAAAATGCATAGGGAATAAGACTTTTGTGTATATTTTTATACAATTGATAATAAAAATAACATTTCTGTTGCAGAATTATCATTTGTATAAGACTTGTGTCACTAAGTTCTATGCACAAAAGGATGGAAAGGAGCGGAACTAACATGTTGCAGCTGAACCCGCATGTGGCAGGATAAGCAATGAATAGTCCGTGCGTTTGAGAGAGAAAAAGACACGCATTAGACTGCAATCACACTACTGCATACCAAATAGCGGCCGCAACAACACCGCTATAGCGGTCTGACAGCCGCAATAGCGGCCAAATTGTGACAAACCCGCTATTTAAGAACGCAACCTAAAAAGGATAGCGGCTGGGGTGCGCTACCGCTATTGCGGCCGCAATAGCAGAGGTAGCGGCCGCTATTTAAAACCTTGGTGATACCTTGGGGCAGCAACTTCCACTCCCTTCGTTTGGTGAGTCAAATAGATCATGGGAGTTGGTAGTCACTAGAGCAATTCCAGCAACACCATCATCTTGACTATAGTCGGAGTCGGAGTGATAGCTTCTCTCGGAGTTGTTGTCGGAGTCGAAGCCGGAAACCCATTCACCAACATGAGCTTGATGTTTCCTTCTTGTGTAGCTCTTGGTGTACTTGTCCTTCTTCTTCGAATCTCTACTTCTCCTTGAGTGTCTTCGTTCATAACGATCATCTCTACTCCTTCTCTCTCTTTGAGGTGATTCATTCCTTGAGCTTCGTCTTCGAGGTGACTCTTCTCTTCGTTTGTAGGGAGCCGTGCACTCATTGGAGTAGTGTACGGGCTTCCCACAATTGTAGCAATTGCGGTCACGACTTGACGAACGCTTCTCGTCATATCTTGAGTTGGAGCTTCTTTCTTTGCCTCTATTCTTGTAGAATTTGTTGAATTTCTTGATCATGAGACTTATCTCTTCATTGGTGACAAGGTTGTTGCTTGAAGTTGCGGGAGCATCACTTGTGTCTTTGTAAGCACCGCTAGACTTGTGATGAAGCTCTTCCTTGTCTTTGAGTGTCATCTCATGAGCAACAATCCTTCCGATGACTTCCGAAGGCTTGAGATCTTTGTAGTTGGGCATCATTTGGATCAATGTGCACACGGTGTCGTATCTCTCATCCAAAGCTCTAAGTATCTTCTTGATGATGAATTTGTCGGTCATTTCTTCGCTTCCTAAGCCGGCAATCTCATTTGTGATGAGAGCTAGCCTAGAGTACATCTCAGCGACTCCTTCACCATCCTTCATCTTGAACTTGTCAAGCTGACCTTGAAGAACATCTAACTTGGATTCTCTCACGGATTCGGTTCCTTCGTGCATATCAACCAAAGTATCCCAAATCTCTTTTGCATTCTCAAGACGGCTGATTTTGTTGAATTCTTCGGGGCATAAGCAGTTGAAGAGAATGTCACATGCTTGAGCATTGTATTGCAACATCTTCAACTCATCCACGGTCGCTTCACGATCCGGTTCCTTTCCATCCGAAAAGAATTCACCTTGCAAGCCAACACGAACAACAGCCCAAACGGCGGGGTTATGACCAAGAATATGCATTTTCATTTTGTGCTTCCAACTAGCAAAATTAGTGCCATCAAAGTACGGACCTCTACGGTGATAACTTCCCTCACTAGACGCCATACTCTCCTAGGTTGTGAGACCAATGCAATGGAGACCAAGGCTCTGATACCACTTGTAGGACCGAAAGTATGTCTAGAGGGGGGGTGATTAGACTACTTGACCAAATAAAAGTTTTGCCTTTTCCCAAATTTTAGAGTTGGCAGTTTTAGCATTTCATGGTAAGTCAAGTACACCCTACACATGCATGTCTAAGAGTATAGCAGCGGAAAGTAATAACAAGCATGTATAGAAGGGATAGGGTAGAAGGATCAAACGCAGTTGTAGACACGATGATTTTTCCCGTGGTTCCGATAGGTGGTGCTATCGTACATCCACGTTTATGGAGTCTTCAACCCACGGAGGGTAACGGTCGCGAGAGTCCACGGAGGGCTCCACCCATAAGGGTCCACGAAGTAGCAACCTTGACTATTCCATAACGGCTTCCGTCCATGAAGGACTAGCCTCACTATGGGTAGATCTTCACGAAGTAGGCGATCTCCTTGCCCTTACAAACTTCTTGGTTCACTCCACAACACAAAGTAGGAGGCTCCCAAGCAACACCTAACCAATCTAGGAGGCACCACCCTCCAAAAGGTAATAGGCTCGGTAAAGATGATGAACTCCTTGCTCTTGTGCTTCAAGATGATAGACTCCTCAACACACAATCACTCTCTCACAGATTTGGCTTGGTAGAAGAGATGGGATTGGTGGAAAGCAACTTGGGGAGGCTAGAAATCAAGATCCATATGGTTGGAGTGGAAGATCTTGACCTCAACACAAGACTAGGTGGTTCTCTCTCAGAAAACTGGATGGGGCAAGTATGGAATAGTTCTGAGTGCTTCACTTCGAGTAGGTGGTGGTGAAGGGGTATATATAGGCATCCCCAAAAATCCAACCGTTACACACAAAATGACCAACTCGGTGACACCGATGTGTTAATCTCGGTGACACCGATGTGTTAATCTCGGTGGTACCGAAGTGACCAAAAGGTGGCAACTTTTGAATCTCGGTGAGACCGATACAGGAAACTCGGTTGCACCGATAAGCTGACCAACGGTCAGATTCCCAATCTCGGTGGCGCCGATCCAACATTCTCGGTGGTACCGAAAATGTGAATTTGCGTAACAGAAAGTTGGCAACCTAAACTCGGTGGCACCGGTATGGAATCGGTTGCACCGAAGTGGCTAGGGTTTGGCTGAGTCTGTCTGAGGTGAGAATCGGTGGCACCGAAGTGGAAAAGTTGGTTGCACCGATTTTGAGTATTTGGCTATGACAGACTTTGGTGGGAGAGCTTGTGGGTGTTTTTGGCGACTATCACTTGTGCACGTTTGAGCATATTGTTCACCAGCAAAACCTTACCCCCTTTTAATAGTATTGGCTTTCCTATGGACTCAAAGTGATTTCTCACAAATATAAAATGTAGAGTCCTCTCGCTTGAATCTTGGCCAACCTATTTCCTTGCATCTTGGGGTATCTCCACAATCTCCTTTTGCCAATCCTATCATTGAACATTTCCTGAAATATACTTGGTGGAAACATTAGTTCAATGACTTATATGTTGTTATTAATTACCAAAACCACCAAGGGAGCAAATGTGCTTTCAATCTCCCCCTTTTTGGTAATTGATGACAACATATAGATCAAAGCTTCGACATATGATATAATCAATGAATATAATCGTCGCTTTGAGAGGTATGTGATAAGCAAGAGCTCCCCCTAAATTTGTGCATTATTTTGAATTTGCGTTTGAATGCAAATGCACAATCGATTAGGTACATGGGGCACTTCTTCCATGTCACATACAACTTGGTGGTGTGCGAGAATAATAAGAGTGAACATCATAGCACAACACAATCAAGCAATGGTGAAAGATCATCTCATAAGCATTAAGATGATAGGAAATACTAGCATCACACATAAAGCGTATGATCAAACACCACAAACATGTATCACAAGCAACCAAAAGATCAAATGTTTTGAAACAGCGAATAACAACCAAAACGCTCTCTCACTTCGAAGCCTAAAGATCTATATACACTTCTCCCCCTTTGGCAACAAGTTACCAAAAAGTTCAAAGGCATATAACTAAGCGTTCTTGGGCCGATCTCCTCCGGTAGTTGATGCAGGAGTCGAGAGAACAGCGTCGGCGAAGATCTCTGCAGATGTCGTCGATGGAGTTGGTGTGGCAGCTGGAGGAACTGGAGCTGATGGAGCAGGAGCTGAGGTGACAGCAGCAGGAGCTGATGAAGAGGGCCTCAAGTCTGGAGCTGGCACAATGGCTGATCTGGCCTGAGTGGTAAACTGTGTGCCCGGCCTGAGAGGAGAACCATCCTCATCATCATCATCAGAAGAAGAAGAAGTCTGAGGAAGAGGCACTGAGTCAACTTCCTTCTTGAGCTCATTAACTGTCTTAGTCAGCCCATCCACCTTATCATTAAGGGTCTTGATCCTGTTCTCAAAGATCCTCACAAGACTGTTCTGGTTGTCCAGAATCCCCTTAATGTCCTTCTTCATGTCCTGAACTGATGAGATCAGAAGATCCATTTGCTCATTCCTGGATCTAGGGACTTGAGCACTAGTGGCTCTAGCTGCCTCTGCTTCTGCCTGAGCTGCAGCTGAAGTGGGATGTCCTTGTTCCATCACCACAACATTGTCCTCGAGATCTGGCTGTAGGGGTAAGTGGGGTCGATCTAGAGCAAATATGTGCTTCTCCAACTTTGAATTGATAAGCATCTGGATATAGGGTGCATAACAGCAAGAGCGCTTCTGATCAGCGGCAACCCTCTTGACTGTCTCAACAATCAAGTCCATGACTCTGATCCTGGTGTGTCTGTCAAGGTTGATCAACATATTGATGGAGTATCCTCGGATCATCTTGTCATCTCCTGACTTGGGCATCAAAGTATGCCTCAGAATGGTGTTCATGGTGCGGAGGCCAGCCTGAAGAAAGTAGATGGATCCTAGCCTGTGAGACTTCACATTAGCAGCAGGAATCTCCTTATACATATTGGCTATAGCATTGTGGCTCTCCTTGGATTCTGAGTAGACATCCAAATCACCATCCTGTGCTTCTGGGACTCCTAAGATGGTAGCCCGCTCCTCAACAGTAGATTCATACCTTGCACCTTCAGTCATCCATACAATTCTACCATCTCCATAGAAATGTGTAGTGGAGTAGAATTGCTTGATCATCTCATCATTCCAAGCGGTGAACTCTCTGCCAACGAACTCATCTAAACCAGTGCAGTGGAAATTGTCTTGGACACTTGGAAAGTATTCCTCATTCTCCTTGATGAATTTCCAATCAACATACCGCATATCACTCACAGCTGGACTCTTGTCAAAGAGCACAGTCTCATAGAAATCCTGTTGCTCCTTGGTGTAGAATCTGTAGTCCACAGTTGTCTTCTTTCTCTGGGCATATGGGTCAGCAGCTCTCCATGCCCTCAAGCCAGAGTCCTTCCTCTTCTTCATATCCTCAGCGAGTGGATAACTGGCATTGTGTACTGGAAGGTGTGGCCTAAGCTTCATTAAAGCAGACATAGCATCCTCATCCTCAACTCTGGAGGTGGTTCCTTTGTTCTTCTCAGAAGCTGGAATTTGCCTAGACAATCTCTTGGGCTTCTCAGTAGCAGGCTTCTTTGCAGCAGACTTAGTACTCTTGGAAGTACCACTCTTGGGCATAGCATCAGACATCAGTTTCTTTTGCTTCTTCTTGGGAGGGGCTTTCTCAACATGTTCTTCCTCCTCCTCGGCACCAGCAGCAGCAGCCTCCTCAGGGTCCTCAAACATGGAGGTCTGCCTACTAACAACATAAACAATCCTCTTCCTGGCACCCTTCTTCTCACCTGCCTTCTTAGGCAATGACTTCTTCTTTGGAGGTGACTCAAGATGAAGAGCCATTCTTGTCCTAGCACATTCACGAGGGGGCTCAATAGTCATGGTAGCTCTAGCACTCTCAGGTGCTCTCATAGCTGTAGAGCTAGCATATGTCTTGCCAACCACCCTCCTGGAAGAGGTGGCTACATTTGCAGCTTTCTTGGCAGCCATCTCTTGCTTCTTAGCAAGAATCTCTTCTGGAACGAAGTCTGAATCCTCCTCATCTGAATTTAGCTTCTTCCTAGCCCTAGTAGCAGCTTTGGGCAATCCATGGGAACTGGGAGTGCCTGGATCTGAAGATGAACTAGACTCAGGACTAGTGCCTGAATCCATCTCAACACTTTGCTCTCTGAAGTTGTTCTCACTGTCCTCAGCTCCTGACATATCTGATCCTGTGAATAGAGTATAGAGGAGCAGAATAGAATGAGTCATCACAAAATAAGGCTGTTTTTTTTGAAAGTTTGAACAAAGGATTTTCAAAGTTTTGCATTCTGTCAGATACAAATCGGTAAGGCCGAAGCAAAATTTTCGGTGACACCGAGATTGACTGTCCTATTTACAGAAACTTGGCACCCTTTTCGGTGAGACCGAAAAGGAGTGCTCGGTTTCACCGAGACAGTTCTCAGCAACACAGAAAGAAAAATCGGTGGTACCGATTTTCTTGATTCGGTTCTACCGAGTTGCATCGGGCGGAAGGCAAACCCTAGAAAATCAGTCATTCGCTAGTCTATAGGATTTTCTTGTGGATAGGAGGACGTGCAACAGGTGGCATATGGAGAAAAGCAGATCCAATGCGCAAGAATCAGAAGGGGAGCGCAAAGGAGAACGAATCCGTACCCTAACTCGGTGGCGGATTCAATACGGCGGCGACGATGGAGAAGATTTCGTCGACGGCGGCGATTCCCAGCGGCGGAGGAGCGCAGGGAGACAAGGGCGACGACCAGGGGTCTCGAAGCGGCAGCTTAGGGTTCTGAGGCGCGACGGTTTGAGGATGAATTTCAAAACGTCGGGGTCCATGGCATATATACCCACCACTGTCGGTGACGCCGATTCTAGATTTTCGGGTCACCGACTTTCTCAACTGTCAGTTGACAGGGAAACTTGGTGTAACCGAAAATATGGAATCGGTAGTACCGAGATAGAAAACCAGATCAACCCTAGGCATTCGGTGAGACCGAGAATGTGGGGTTGGTTCCACCGAGATGCACTTGGGAGGTTTTAACTGTCAGTCCTTGTCGATACGGAACTCCGAGTGCTCCACACACAGAGGGATCGAAAAGTACTTGTTCAAATTTTGTGATGCAGCATGAATGGAATATGAGGTGAGAAAGCATAGATAGCTAAAGAGTGGTCCTAGGCATTCTTGTCCATCCAATTGGCAAAAGATAAAATGAAAGCCAAATAGCAACAATCGGATGTCCTCGAATGAGAAAATAAATGCAGACCAACATGCTCACACAATAAAAGATGTCAAATGAAATCATGACAAACATGCACATACACACTAGCATCTAACAAGCACTTGGGCGATGACGAAGTCATCTATATATGAGTATTTGACTTAGGAGCCAAGTAAGAATACTTGATCATAGGTCATACTCATCGTTTAAGCACAAGTGGGGTTACCACTTTTACATAAAGCATTTAATGTTGTCACATACTAAGAGATACTTTAGCTCAAGTCTTAGAGTAAAGCTCCCCTTAGATGTGACATCCCCCCATAAGAGGGACAAACTAACCTTGGGTTTTGTCGATGAAGACTTCATGTTGGTGAGGTAGTTGTGAATGCTCAAGGTTGATGAAGATCACCAAGAGTTGGGAGCATCCTTGTTGTTTCCTTACTCTTCTCGCCTACATGGGTTAGTCCCAACACACAAGAGACGAATACAAGGATATCTATGGACATGGAGTGCAAAGCATATGTTATGATGTCCATGATTTGTTGATTACCTTGTCCCTTGCTTACCTTTGAGGGAATGTGTGACTCATTGAATTATTGCATAGAGTTGATGTTGATGGCAAATAATTCTTGCCAATAATGAATGTGAGTGAATTTCATTGGCGGAGTCACCCCTCAAGAACTCACTAGTTCTTCTTCTTGGGGACCCACATCAAGTTGATGGGGATCCTTGGTGTTGTAGTAGTCTTTGTAGAAGTTGAGCTTGACGTAGCCTTGGGAACCCACTCCACCATAGCTAGGGATTCTTCTTCATATGAGTCAATGTCCTCTTGAAGCTTGTTCTTGCCCTCGAGCTTGTGGTCTTGTGGTGGAAGGTCATCTTGAGTGCTTGTCCCCTTGGGAAGAGTATTTTCATACTTCTCCTTTTGAGGAACAAACTTGGGCTCGGGATATTGACCTTCTTCCCATTCAACTCCATTTGCGTTGAAGTAGCCAACACCACGATTCTTCCGGTATCCTCCGTGCTTGCGTACAATTTCCTCGAATTGCTTGCACCCGGCAAGACTCTTGTAGATACCTTTTTCTATAATTCCTTTCAATAAAGCATTTTCTTGCTCAAGTGTGACTTGGCTAAGAGAATCATCATTAGTGGAATCAATAGAACTACTAGAAGCAACATCATTGGGTTTTGCATTTTTATTGTTGCTACTAGATGAAAAACCTTTCTTGCCTTTGTTACTAGTTTGTTTAGATTTAACTTGTGACATGAAAGTAGACAAGAGTAGTCGTTTGGCTAGATAAGATGAAGTCTTCTTTCGGAGATCATCATTGATAGCTTTGAGAAACTCATGCTCTTGCTCCAAGTTGAGCTTCTCGAAGCGTAGCTTCTCATGAGTTCTCACAAGCTCTCTATGATCTTCGAGAGTAGATTCATGAGCTAACTTAAGAGTGTTTAGTTCTTTAGTTAGTTCTTCTATTTTCACCTTATCATCATCAATTGACTTATCTTGACTAGCATGAGAATTATCAAGTTCATTTTGATCAACATCACTAGTTTTATCACAAAGCAAGTCATCATCACAAAGCAAATCATCTTCATCACTATCAAAATCAAGATACTCGGGGTGTGATACCTTGGGGCAGCAACTTCCACTCCCTTCGTTTGGTGAGTCAAATAGATCATGGGAGTTGGTAGTCACTAGAGCAATTCCAGCAACACCATCATCTTGACTATAGTCGGAGTCGGAGTGATAGCTTCTCTCGGAGTTGTTGTCGGAGTCGAAGCCGGAAACCCATTCACCAACATGAGCTTGATGTTTCCTTCTTGTGTAGCTCTTGGTGTACTTGTCCTTCTTCTTCGAATCTCTACTTCTCCTTGAGTGTCTTCGTTCATAACGATCATCTCTACTCCTTCTCTCTCTTTGAGGTGATTCATTCCTTGAGCTTCGTCTTCGAGGTGACTCTTGTCTTCATTTGTAGGGAGCCGTGCACTCATTGGAGTAGTGTACGGGCTTCCCACAATTGTAGCAATTGCGGTCACGACTTGACGAACGCTTCTCGTCATATCTTGAGTTGGAGTTTCTTTCTTTGCCTCTATTCTTGTAGAATTTGTTGAATTTCTTGATCATGAGACTTATCTCTTCATTGGTGACAAGGTTGTTGCTTGAAGTTGCGGGAGCATCACTTGTGGCTTTGTAAGCACCGCTAGACTTGTGATGAAGCTCTTCCTTGTCTTTGAGTGTCATCTCATGAGAAACAATCCTTCCGATGACTTCCGAAGGCTTGAGATCTTTGTAGTTGGGCATCATTTGGATCAATGTGCACACGGTGTCGTATCTCTCATCCAAAGCTCTAAGTATCTTCTTGATGATGAATTTGTCGGTCATTTCTTCGCTTCCTAAGCCGGCAATCTCATTTGTGATGAGAGCTAGCCTAGAGTACATCTCAGCGACTCCTTCACCATCCTTCATCTTGAACTTGTCAAGCTGACCTTGAAGAACATCTAACTTGGATTCTCTCACGGATTCGGTTCCTTCGTGCATATCAACCAAAGTATCCCAAATCTCTTTTGCATTCTCAAGACGGCTGATTTTGTTGAATTCTTCGGGGCATAAGCAGTTGAAGAGAATGTCACATGCTTGAGCATTGTATTGCAACATCTTCAACTCATCCGCGGTCGCTTCACGATCCGGTTCCTTTCCATCCGAAAAGAATTCGCCTTGCAAGCCAACACGAACAACAGCCCAAACGGCGGGGTTATGACCAAGAATATGCATTTTCATTTTGTGCTTCCAACTAGCAAAATTAGTGCCATCAAAGTACGGACCTCTACGGTGATAACTTCCCTCACTAGACGCCATACTCTCCTAGGTTGTGAGACCAATGCAATGGAGACCAAGGCTCTGATACCACTTGTAGGACCGAAAGTATGTCTAGAGGGGGGGTGATTAGACTACTTGACCAAATAAAAGTTTTGCCTTTTCCCAAATTTTAGAGTTGGCAGTTTTAGCATTTCATGGTAAGTCAAGTACACCCTACACATGCATGTCTAAGAGTATAGCAGCGGAAAGTAATAACAAGCATGTATAGAAGGGATAGGGTAGAAGGATCAAATGCAGTTGTAGACACGATGATTTTTCCCGTGGTTCCGATAGGTGGTGCTATCGTACATCCACGTTTATGGAGTCTTCAACCCACGGAGGGTAACGGTCGCGAGAGTCCACAGAGGGCTCCACCCATAAGGGTCCACGAAGTAGCAACCTTGACTATTCCATAACGGCTTCCGTCCATGAAGGACTAGCCTCACTATGGGTAGATCTTCACGAAGTAGGCGGTCTCCTTGCCCTTACAAACTTCTTGGTTCACTCCACAACACAAAGTAGGAGGCTCCCAAGCGACACCTAACCAATCTTGGAGGCACCACCCTCCAAAAGGTAATAGGCTCGGTAAAGATGATGAACTCCTTGCTCTTGTGCTTCAAGATGATAGACTCCTCAACACACAATCACTCTCTCACAGATTTGGCTTGGTAGAAGAGATGGGATTGGTGGAAAGCAACTTGGGGAGGCTAGAAATCAAGATCCATATGGTTGGAGTGGAAGGTCTTGACCTCAACACAAGACTAGGTGGTTCTCTCTCAGAAAACTGGATGGGGCAAGTATGGAATAGTTCTGAGTGCTTCACTTCGAGTAGGTGGTGGTGAAGGGGTATATATAGGCATCCCCAAAAATCCAACCGTTACACACAAAATGACCAACTCGGTGACACCGATGTGTTAATCTCGGTGGTACCGAAGTGACCAAAAGGTGGCAACTTTTGAATCTCGGTGAGACCGATACAGGAAACTCGGTTGCACCGATAAGGTGACCAACGGTCAGATTCCCAATCTCGGTGGCGCCGATCCAACATTCTCGGTGGTACCAAAAATGTGAATTTGCGTAACAGAAAGTTGGCAACCTAAACTCGGTGGCACCGGTATGGAATTGGTTGCACCGAAGTGGCTAGGGTTTGGCTGAGTCTGTCTGAGGTGAGAATCGGTGGCACCGAAGTGGAAAAGTTGGTTGCACCGATTTTGAGTATTTGGCTATGACAGACTTTGGTGGGAGAGCTTGTGGGTGTTTTTGGCGACTATCACTTGTGCACGTTTGAGCATATTGTTCACCATCAAAAACTTACCCCCTTTTAATAGTATTGGCTTTCCTATGGACTCAAAGTGATTTCTCACAAATATAAAATGTAGAGTCCTCCCGCTTGAATCTTGGCCAACCTATTTCCTTGCATCTTGGGGTATCTCCACAATCTCCTTTTGCCAATCCTATCATTGAACATTTCCTGAAATATACTTGGTGGAAACATTAGTTCAATGACTTATATGTTGTTATTAATTACCAAAACCACCAAGGGAGCAAATGTGCTTTCAGCTTCCCGCCCTTTGGGCTGCTGGAAATTGACCTTTAGTCCCAGTTGGAGCCACCAATCGGGACTAAACGGGGGCATTAGTCCCGGTTGGAGCCACCAACCGGGACTAAAGGGGGGCTATATAAAGGGCACTTAGAAGAATTTTCAATCCATTGCAGTTTCTTCTCTCCTCGGCGCCGACGACGACATCGACGCCGCCAGGCTGCCGGATTTTGCCGGCGCCCTCGCCGGCGCCCTGCCGTCCCCGAGCCCGCTGACCGTTGCCGGCACCGGACCTCCTCGCGCGCCCTCCTCCCCGTCACCGTCGCCGCGCCCTGCCCCGCCGTCGTCGCGGCCCTGCCCCTACGTCGTCGTCGCCGTCGCCACGCCCTACCCCTACGTCGCCGTCGCCGTCACCTCGCCCTGCCCCGCTGTCGCCGTCGCCTCGCCCTTCCCCGCCGTCGCCTCCCCTGCCCCGTCGCCGTCGCCGCGCCCCTGCCGGCCTCGACGTCGCCGCGCCGGCCCCTGCCCCCACAGTGAGCCCAGTGAACATGGCTTGTTGATGCTGATGGCTTGTTGCTTTTTGAGAGTTCCTGTTTATAATATATGTTTATCGTATCGCCTTATTGCTGTTTTTAGAAATTGCCGTATCCCGTATCGCCGTACCCATATCACCGTATCAATGTCGCTGTATCGGTGCTTCATAGGTTGCCAGTCCCACCATATGAACATAATGCACTTGAGAATTTTCATATGTTCGTAGAATGATAACTTCGACATGAGGGGGGTGGGGGTCCGCAAGTATCCTCGAGGACCATGAGAGAGGCGGTCACGGGTTCAAACCCGTTTCAGTACCCGAACCCGAAACCCACCATCCCCGTCAAAATACTACGCTAAGCATATTGGGCCATTAAGCCTTCACTACAAATGACCATGAGAGAGGCGGTCCGCAAAGTATCCTCTCTCGAAAGATAGGGCGACTCATCAGACATGAGGGAGGAGGAGTCCTCGACGATCGTCTGAAACTAACTGTTATAAAACTTGTGAACTTTGCATGATGTTTCCCACTAATCCATTGCTCATATGCATATGATTCCTTGTTGTCATTAAGTCTATGTTTGCCACTAATCCATCTCTCATGGTTGTATATTGCCACGTTGTAATATTTGCAGAAACTATGGCCGACAGAGACTTAGAAAAAGAAGAGTTGTTGGGGGATATAATCCGCGACGGAGGTCATATCGATCTCACCTGCTTGTCGTTTCTCAACGAGACCGATGGTGAGGAAAGAGAGGATGGCGGCTCCGGTGAGGAGGAAGGAGATCATGACTGCTCCGGTGATCGAAATGGGGACGAAGGAGATCATGACGGCTCCGGTGATCGAATGGAGAAGGGAGCCATAACTGCTTCAAAGTCCGGCGAGGTATATATTAATTAATCCTCTGCTGACTAGATGCATTAATTTTTTTTGTATGTACATATATTAACGCTTCTTTCTTCTTTTAATTAGCCATCCGGATCGAGCTCCACTTTGGTAAGGAGACGAGGCCCGATGAGAAGGTTGGATGCGCAAGAAAGGTTCACGATCGAAGAAGTCTCTCCAGAAGGCCAACCGATTGCTCCCTACCGGACCAAGAACAAATTTATACATCAGTGCAGAGTGGTTGTTAGGGACATCGTCCCGATCAGCTGCCAAGAATGGAATAAGAAGAAGGACCCTCAAGTTCCTTATGTCAACGATAGACTGAAAGATGATCTTTGGACCAATCTGATGAGAAATTTCAGTCTACCGCCAGAGGAGGATCCGAATAACCCAGTTATACAGCGAAAGGTCAGGGCGTTTGCTCTTAAGAAGATGGCAGAACTATTCAAGAACTGGAAGAAAGTATTGAACAGGAAGTTTGTCGAGAAAGACAAGACTCCAGCATTCAGAGGTCAATATGAGAAGATGAGAGATCACTGGCCCTCATTTGTGGCTACAAGAAATCGGAGAAGGCTAAGAACAGGTCACTTACAAATAAGAAAAATGCCGCAAGGAAGGAGTATCACCATGTTACGGGGTCAGGTGGCTACAGCAAAGCCCGGCCTACGTGGGACAAAGTTGAGCAAGACCTGCTTGCTAAAGATGTCCAACCAGCGACATTGCACTGGCCAGATCGGGCAAGGACTTGGTTCTTCGGGGTTGGGGGAACTTTGGACCCAGAAACAGGGAAGTGTGTCTGGACGAAAGCTCAACTTGCAATACCATTCAAAAAGCTTGAGGAAACAATCAAGAAATCGCTGGAAGGGACGTTCGTTCCCGACAGAGAGAAGGACGAGCTGTCATTTGCCCTCGGGAATCCTGAACACCCTGGACGAACACGAGGCACATCAGGCTCCGTTCTATGGAAGGTTGGGTTTCCCGACAGCGCTGGTTACAGAAGCCGACAGAGAAAGAAGAAAGAGGAAGCAAGCGAAATGCAGAAGTTGAATGAAAGATTAGCGAAACTAGAGGCACTTGAGAGCCAGCGAGCTACCGGCCAACCATCTCAGCGGCACGAAGATCCTTCATTGGAGACTACCCACGATGCTACCCGACCATCTTAGCGGAGAAGCAGCGTGGCTTCCACTGAGCTCGTTCATCCTGATAGCACGGCTCCTCGCTACCCCGTGGATGATATCACGCATAATGAACATTGTGTGCTAATGGCGAAATGTCATAACCAGACCTTCAAGGCGGCGGTCGGCCATGTTTTACCTCCTCGACCTGATGCAACTTTCCATTGCACTCCGGTTCCAGCTGGCTTTGCTATTGTCGGGGTGGATGAAATAATGGACGGATTTGATGGGCTGGAGCTTGAGTACGCTACAGGTGAAGGGGAGCTTCTTCTTCGATATGCCTTAAGGACTACCTGTCTATGGAGAAAGGAACACATCGTGCTTCCATACTGGACGCCGCCTCAGCAGACTCAGACGGAGGAGGCCCCGGTGCCTGAGTCGTCTCCGGTGCATCAGCCGTCTCCGGTGCGTCAACCGTCTCCGGTGCGTCAGCCATCTCCGGTGCGTCAGCCGTCTGCGCCGCCTCAGCGGACTCCGACGGAGGAGGCCCCTCAGCAGAATCCTCCTCCGCCTCAGCTGTCTCCACCATGTCATCGGACTCCGCTGCCTAAGCAACAACGGAAGAGAGTCGCCGCCACTCCGACGGCTAGCAGCAGTACGAAATAGAGGAGATTCAGATACGGCCCAAGACTCAAGCCTCTTCCCAAGTTACCCTACGAGAGGTTTGAGAAGGAACTCAACGAGATCATGGATGCCGATGTGAAACATCAGCTCGCACCGAAACGCCCACCTGAAGAGGAGAAAATAGATCCGGTGAAAGCGAAGCGAACTCTGGACGCCCTTAGGCGACCACCACCGCCTCCGCTGCCATCAAACTATGACCGATGTATTCAAAAGAAATATGATCAAGAGAGGCGGTCGGGAAGCTTAAGTAGAAGTGGCTCAAGAAGTGGGAAAACAATTCCCCAGCTCGGCGAACAAGAACTGCAATCGTGCCCTCCGCTCAAGGTGGTTACCGATATCGCTAATGATCCAGAGAAAGCGGCCGATGGTCTTGCTATCACTGATGATGATTACTTACCCGATTCGGTACAGTTCGAAACGGCTGAGGTAGTACCATCCTTAAGATACGAGCACGGGAAGCTTCTCGTCACACGTGAGGAGCTCAAGGGTCTACCAACGAGGATGCGATATTTGCATGAATGGTACTTGGAAGCCTCCAAGGAGGGGAACAACAATATCTTGGTGGGAATAAAAAATGAGCACTTCTTCAATGGAAAGCAGATGCTGTTCGTTGAATTTGAAGAAATTTTTCAGTTATACAACCAAAAGGAGCTCGACAAAACTATCGTCAGTTCCTATTGTCTGTAAGTATTTTTTCTGTAATTAAGTCTCTAGCTCAGCTCGTTCATTGCATGTATTAATTATCCTCACACTATATTATGCAGAATGAAGATCCTCGAATGCAAACAACTACAAATCTATGACATTGGGTTCATTGACCCAAATTTCATAAATGAACGTACGTTAAAAGATTTTCCCGCCGATACAAAGAAAAACTTGCTAGATGCATTACTTGGACAACAAACCAGAAAGGAAATACTATTTCCTTACAACTTCAAGTGAGTGTTACTATCTTGTGCACATTCTGTTTTGCTTACTCGAGGTTAAGTGCAATTAATGAGTTATGCGTGTGCAGTTTCCACTTTATTCTGCTAGACATTCAGCTTGAAGATGGAAAAGTAACTGTCTTGGACTCGAGACGTAAAGACCCTAAGGAGTGGACGAGCATGAGGGAAATGCTTCAGAAGTAAGTTCAATCATTATCACACCATATCGGCAACTTTCGTTCATTTCCTGATATCAAGTAATCATTTTCTTTGCCGGGCAGGGTTTGGAAAAAGTTCACCAAACTGGTTAAGGGTGTCAAATGGAAAAAAGAGCTGCAATTTTTACACCCCAAAGTAAGTACTACTCTAGTACCGCGCATCTCTCATTGATTCTAGTTTCAATACCATTATCATGCTTGATTATCATTTTGATTGAACTCTATTCTCGTAAAGTGCTTATGGCAGGCACCCGGGACTAATTTATATGCTTACTACGTTTGCGAGTTCATTCGCCACTCGACCACTGAGCGGGGCCGGGGCATATCTTTAGAACAATTTGAAGTACGTAAACAATATTCACATTTTTATTTTATTACCATCAATTGTGTTGAGTTTTATTGACCCCCTTCTTTAAATTAGATCTGGCAAAAGCGGGATGAACTCCTACCAACTTATCGCGTACGAGCAATTCAAGAGGAATTGGCGGGATTCTTTGTTGAGCACATACCTAAAGACGGAGAATGCCATCAGGATCTCGATTGCTATGTTGGTAATAGAAGTTAGGATCGTAAGAGATGTTATATTGTATATATGCATGAATGTGTACTATATGTAATAGCGTCGAATAGATTTACGAAAACTTGTTGCATATTGTTCGACCAAGCACGGAGAAAGAGAGGTCACTTCTCTCTATATATTGATCATGACGATGTTGTGTAATGGTTCCTTCATTGCTATATGTAGTAGCTAGTGTCGAGTTGAATGAAAAGCGTAAAATAAAAATGGTAAACACAAAAATAAAAGGGGGAAACACAATAGGAAAACCCCTAAACCCCTCCTTTAAAAAAAACAGCGTCTGGCAGGTGCTAACGTGTGGCTGCCTTTTAGTCCCGGTCGGTGTTACCAACCGGGACTAAAGGTCCTCCTGCCTGGGCGCCCCGCAGCGGCCACGTGGAGCCCCTTTGGTCCCGGTTTGTAAGCAAACCGAGACTAAAGGTTTTGGGTATTAGTCCCGTTTGGTTTGTCCCGGTTCCAGAACCGGGACTAAAGGCCCTCTGGAACCGGGACTAGTACCCTGTTTTCTACTAGTGTTCACATCCGGATACCTCAAATTATAACCCTTAAATCCATATTATTACATGCAACGTAAACCTAATACTAAGCGGAGGTCGTCCGGCTCCGTCGTGTTTATGTCCGACGACTGGTTGCGCCCCCCGTGGCGTCAGTCCGGTCGCCGGCAAGGTAGAGTAGGACATGTGACACTAGCTGGCTCACGGGACTCGATCTCCCGCCGTCTCCCATGCCCTACTCTTCCTCGTAGGAGCCCGTAATCCGGACGGTGCCAGTGGACGTGAGGTCGATGACAGGTTCTTCCTCGGAGGAGCCAACGTCCACCATGACATGGTTGCGGCGCCCGCACTGGTGCACCCTACGAGGCGCTGGAGAGTGTGACTCCCACTCTCCAACGTCCACTGCCGCGAGGGCCTCCGCCGCCTCCCGCGCCCGCTGCCTCGCACGGTGGGCACGCCGCGCCATGCTAGCGTCCGCGGCCGCCCATGGCGCGTCCTCGGTGCGCCAACAGAGGGGTTGCGCGTCTGCCACGGCGCTCGGACGCCAGACGGACCGCACTGCCTCCGGTGGGGCAGCGACGCCAGATCCAAGCACCAGTTGTGTTGATGCAATGGATTCCCGACGTTGCGAGTCCGAGCGCTGCCGAAGGGCGGCCGCCTCCCGGGAGCGACGGAGCGCAAGCCGGACGGTCATCTCCTCCTCGGGTCTGCATATCGGGCCGGGCCAAAAAAAGCCCGTTGCTGAAAACCAAGGGCCGAGCCCGGCCCGGCCTGACTGTCGGGCCTAGTAAATCGGGCCCGAAAAAGCCCGACATGGCCCAACCGGCTCATCCCGACTACGGCTAAAATTCAGTTCTTATCAAGCCCGAGCCCGGCCCGGCCCAACTGTCGGGCTCGATTTCTAGGACCGAGCCCGGCCCGGCCCAACTGTCGGGCTCGATTTCTAGGCCTGAGCCCAGCCCGATGGGACTGTCGGGTCGGGCCGTCCGGGCTGGGCTGCCCATGGCCAGGTATAGATGACCTCATGGTCGACGGATCTGAAGGTGAAGGACTCAGATCTGCTGCCCGCCATGTCGAAGAAGGCCGAAAATCGCCGGATGGGGGCTTGGGTGGCGGATGGGAGTTGAGGGGAGTTGAGTGAGGTGGCTAGGGTTTGGTTCGGCGAGCATATGGGAACGAATATATGTGGGGTCGATGCGGGCCATTGCGGGCCAGGCGGGCGTGCCCGGGCGCGCCCATATCTGCCTCATATTTGGGTTGGATATGAAGGATGCCGGTCAGCACGGACGTTTGAGGCCGGTTTAAGAGGCCCAGCTGGGTCGAAATTTCATGACCGGTCAATGACAGGGCAACCTGCCCGGGTGTTTGAGACGGGTATGAGGGATCCGGTTTTAAATGCTCTAACATGTTTGCCCATGTGTAAAAAAATACGCAAACATACATAACATCTAGGGCTCCTTTGATTTAAAGGAATTGCATAGGATTTTTGGAGGATTTGGACCCTTAGGAATTTTTTCTTTGATGGTCGTTTGATTCGTAGGATTGGTATCCTGAGGAATTTTTTCATAGGATCCATTTGTACTACATTTTGAAGGAAAATTTCCATCCACTCAAACCTCTTTGTAGAATTCCTTTGTTTTTCCTGCGCTATCAAACATTCTTTCAAATCATGTAGGGTACTATAGGACATGCCATCATATTCCTGTATTTTTCCTATTCCTTCGTTTTGAGAATCCTGAAAATCAAAGAGCCCCTACATTCCTTCATATGGTTCTACGTACGCTTGAGGTGCTATAATGCCACCACTTGGCCATTCATTTTTGCAGAAAGCACCCTCCATTTTTCTGTAATCAACCCACGCCCCCCAATGACCAGTCCAGCGTTCACATGGCATGTGGGTCCCAGCTGTCAGTAGGACGGCGTTGGTGTTGCGTGGTCGGGCTGCCGTTGTCAGAAAACGATGCTCGACGGTGGCGTGATCTAGCACGGTGAATTTCAACTATGGAACGACCTTGCTAGATCACCAGAGAAGAGCAAGTCAATGCATGGTCCTAGATGACAGCCATAGATCGACCACACTTCACCAACGCCGTCCCGCAACAGCCCACCAGCTCCTCCATACACTAGTAGAAAGAGGCCCATTTGTCCCGGTTCTGGAACCGGGACTAAAGGGTCGGGACTAAAGCCCAAAACCTTTAGTCCCGGCTTGCTTACGAACCGGGACCAAAGGCCCACCACGTGGCCGCTGCGGGGAGCCCAGGCATGAGGACCTTTAGTCCCGGTTGGTAACACCTACCGGGACCAAAAGGCATCCACGCGTCAGCATCTGGCAGGAGCTGGGGTTTTTGTTTTTTTTAAAGGGGGGGAGGTTTAGGGGGTTTTGTAGGGTTAATTTAGGGGTTTCATATTGTGTTAGCTAGCTAATAGAGAGAAGTGTCCTCTCTTTCTCCGTGCTTGGTCGACGCTAGCTACTATAGAGAGAACTCGACACGCTAGCTAGTAAGCAAATGAAGGAACCATTAAGTACATAAGATCATCATGAACATATATAGAGAGAAGTGATCGACCTCTCTTTCTCCGAGAGATTGGTCGAACAACAAGTTTTCGTATATCTTTCCGACGCTACTACATATATACAATATAACATCTTTTACAATCCCTAACATCATGTACCTAAGATCCAATCACAAATTCGCATGGTATTCTCCGTCTTTAGGTATGACGTGGTCAAGAAAGAATCCCGCCAATTCCTCTTGAATTGCTCGTATGCGATCATGTGGTAGGAGTTCATCCCGCATCTGCCAGATCTAATTTAAAGAAGGGGGTCAATACATGCATATATATGAATAAAACTCAACACAATTGATGGTAATATATAAAATAAAATTGTGAATATTATTTACGTACTTCAAATTGTTTGTCAGAGAAGCCCTGCTCACAGGTCGAGTGGCGAATGAACTCGCATACGTAGTATGCACATAAAGAAGTCCCTTCTTTCTGGTACAAGCACTTTACGAGAATAGAGTTCAATCAAACTGATAAGCAAGCATGGTAATGATATATTGATGAAAATTTGAATCAATTAGAGATGCGCGGAACTAGCTAGTACTACTTACTTTGGGGTGCGTAAATCGCAACTCCGAGTTTAGACCGGGAACCTTTCGGGTGAACTTCTTCCAAACCCTGCCAGGCAAAGAAAATGATTATTTGATATCAGGAAATTAACGAAAGTTGCATGCCGATATGGTCCCGGTATTGACTGAACTTACTTCTTGAGCATTGCAGTCATGTCCGCATAATTATCGGGATCTTTCCGTCTCGAGTCTAAGACAGTTACTAATGCCCCGTCAAGCTTAATGGATAGCAGAATAAAGTGGTAATTGTGCACGCATATATAACTCATCAATTACATTACTTAACCTCGAGTAAGCGAAACCGAGTATACAGAGAAGACAGCAACACTCACTTGAAGTTGTAAGGAAAGAGTATTTCCCTTTTGTTTTGATGTATAAGGAACGACTTTAGCAAGTTCTTCTCGGTCTCTTCGATTGAGTTTCATACCGTCCATTCATTTACGGCATCTGGGCTAATGAACCCAACGTCGAAGATTCCTAGTTTTTTGCATTCGACGATCTTCAATCTGCATAATATAGTGAGGATAATTATATATACATGCAATGAACAAGCTGAGCTAGAGACTTAACTATAGAAGTAATACTTACAGACAGTAGGCAGTCATGAGTTGTTTGTCGAGGGCCCGTTGATTGTATAACTGAAATAACTCCACAAATTCAACAGGCATCACGGAAAGTCCAATGAATTCGTGCTCTAGTTTCACTACCATATACATAGTGTCTCTCCCAGACTCCCTGCAGGTTTTCATGTACCACTCATGCAATTTGTACATCATCGTTGTTAGAGGAGGATGATCAGGTTCGATGAGAGGCTTCCCGTGCAAGTATTCATATTCTTTTGTTACCTCAGCCGTTTGAAAAATTACATCATCCCCCATGTAATCACCAGGATTGGTACCGGGCACCATCCCCGGATTATTAGCGACGATATCGCTAGACACCTTGAGCGGGGGGAACGATTGCTTATCCTGTTTGCCGAGCTGGGGAATTGTTTTCCCAATTCTTCGTTCTGCTAACCTTGCATCACTAGAAGTACTTCCCGACCGCCGCGCTTCTACATATGTCTTTTTAATAATCCGGACATAGTTGGAATCCGGCGGAGGCGGTGGTGGTCGCTTCAGGGCATCGATAGTGCGCTTCACTTTCACCGGATCTAGCTTCTCCTTCGGAGGTGGAGTTTTCTTTGCAAAATGGGCCCTCAATTGCTCCTGACATATCTCCTCATTTTCAGACTCGGTCCTCTCATATGGTAACTTTTCCAGAGGCTTGAGAGATGGACCGTATCTGTATTCCCTCCCGCCTCTGCTTGTACTGCTAGCCGCCGGAGCGGCGGCGTCTCTCTTCCGTCGTTGCTTACGAGGCGGAGAAGGAGGCGGAGTGCTCCGACGCGCCAGAGGAGCCGGAGCGGCGGCGTCTGTCTTCCACCGTTGCCGACGAGGCTGAGGAGGAGGCGTACTGCTCCGACGTGCCGGAGTAGGCGAAGGAGGAGGCGGAGTGCCCTCATGCGTCGGAGGAGCCGGAGAATGAGGCGGGGTGCCCTGATCACTCGCCGGAGGAGGAGGAGGAGGAGGAGGAGGCGGAGTGCCCTGACTCGCCGGAGGAGGAGGAGGAGGCGGAGGCGTCCAGTTTGGAAGCTTGATGTACTCCTTCTGCCATAGACATGTACTCCTCAGGGCACGACCCAGCCGATTCTCCCCTTCACCTGTAGAGTGGTCAAGCTCGAGCTCCTCAAATCGCTCCATTACTTCATCCACCATCACAACAGCATAGCCATGTGGAATCGGACGGCAGTGAAAAGTTCCGTTGGGTTGAGGAGGTGCAACAGAGCCGACAGCCGCCAATAAAGTGAGGTTCCGGCATTTCGTCATAAGCTGGCAATGTTGAGCCTCCGTGATAGTATCCACGGGGTAGCTAGGAGACGTGAAGTCAGGCTGAACGGGCTCCGTGGAAGCGACGCTGCTTCTCCGCTGAGATGGCGGGGTAGCTTCTGGGGTGGCTTCGTGCCGCTGAGATGGTTGGCCGGCAGCTCGCTGGCTCTCAGCTTCCTCTAGCTTTTGTAGTCTTGCATTGAGCTTCTGAATTTCGCTCAGCTCCGCTTTCCTCTTTCTCTCCCGGCTTCTGTAACCGCCTGCGTCGGGAAACCCAACCTTCCACAGAACGGAGCCTGGTGTGCCTCGTGTTCGTCCAGGGTGCTCAGCATTCCCTAGGGCCTCAGTCAGCTCGTCCTTCTCTCTGTCGGGAATGAATGTCCCTTCCTGCGCTGCGGTGATATACTCCTGAAGCTTGTTCATGGGTATTGCAAGTTGCTCGTTCGTCCGGCGGCACTTCCCTGTTTCAGTGTCCAAAGTTCCCTCAACCCCAAAGAACCAAGTCCTTGAACGGTCTGGCCAGTTCAATGTCTGTGGTACGACATTTTTAGCAATCAGGTCATTCTCAGCTTTGTCCCACAACGGCCGGGCTTTGAGATAGCCATCTGACCCCGTGTGATGGTGATACTGCTTCTTTGCAGCATTGATCTTGTTTGTCTCTGACATTTTCTTACTCTTGTCCGATGTCTTGTAGGCCACAAATGTGTAGGGTAACGCAGGAGAAAACAAAAAAATTCCGACCTACGCACCAGCCCAGGACCACTATGGAGACTGCATACAAGGTTTGATCATTTTCGTTACCGACTCGTAGCGCAGCAGAAGTAGAGTCGATGACGATCGGCGGTGCAGATCCCCGCAGCTAGGATTTACAACCTCCCAACCGCGAGGATGTATACCCTCATCTGCCCCGCGGACAGCCCTCCGGGAGGCGGTCGGACAGTCCCCCGGACGGTGTCGCGGACAGCCCTTCGGGAGGACCTCTGAAACTCGGACTGTCACTCGGACAGCCCTTCGGGAGGACCTCCAAAACTCGGACGGTCACATGGACAACCCTTCGGGAGGCACTCACGAACTAAGACCGAAACTACGATCTCTCTACAGAGTTGCACACATACGGTGTCATCTATCCGGCAGGGCTTCGCCGTCCAGAACTAGTTCCTGCCGGAACCCAGATAGCCTTTCGGCTCTACGAAACTATTTCGCTGGGAGGGAGAGAGAATGCCAGATAATGCATGGCTTGTGTATGAGAGCAAGGAATGAGGTTTGGGCAGCCCCCTCACCTCCTATTTATAGGAAAACCAAGGGGTAGGATGGGCATTTCAAAAATACCAAAACTTGCTCATGAAGGAAACACTTTCCAAGGGCAAAATGGGAAAGCAAGTGGGCAAGTGGGGCTCCAAGGTGGAGCCCCCTTCTTGGCCGGCCACAACCCTTGTGCCCCCCCCCCCCCAAGGTGGTCCCCATCCATCCATACCTTCTAGAAGCCTTTTGGGAAAATATCCCAAAAGGCACTTTTCCAAAAATATCCCAAAAAGCACTTTCACTATTCACGACGACATTTTTCAGCGTCTGGTCGAACTGAAAATATTTATGTGGGCTTAGAACATTTCCAGTACCCACCAAAATAATTTTCAATGCCATCCGGATCAATTCCGGATTAGTGATTTTCATCTGCGAAAAGCATCTGAAGCGGTTTCGGCAGCTCCGGAACATTTCCGGTTTTCATCCCGGAAAATTCCAGAAAGTTTCCAGAATGATTCTGGCATCCTCCAAGAATTATCAGGCATGTGCCAAAACCAATTTGACTTTTTGGTATCCCCTGAAACAACTTTTCAGTTTCACCGGAACTCATCCGGTGACCTCTCTCTTTGAAACTTTTCCGCTGTCTCCGAAAAACTTTTTCCCGGAAACTTTTTCTCAGACTCCCTGTCTAGTATTCAGCAGATAGATGACCCTTAAGCGTGTGACCCTATAGGTTCGGTGAAGAATAGACATGACCCGGAACCCCTTCCGATCAATGATCAACATCGGAGCCGTGGACACCCATATTGACCCATATACCCACACGAATGAATATTCGAGTGAACCTCCAGTTGCCGTGTGCTATTCCTGTTGCTTCGCGATATGTTACAAATACCCGAGGTGAGACACGTAGGCATCCTCGTCGATCAACAACTTGTCCACTATGCCAGTTACCTCGTTACCTGTATTGTTCTCTTTTCTCGTTCCTGTGTTCCGGCATCCCTGTGATCAAATCACCCTGTGTCTGGCCAGACGATGATGGATACCGTAACACCGAGAGGGCCCAGAGATATCTCTCCATCGTCAGAGGAGCAAATCCCAATCTTGAGCTATCAAGTTACTTGACATACTTTTCCATGAACCCGTAAGCCGCCGTAATAGCCACCCATTTACGGATGACGTTTAACAAACCCCAAAGTTCATGAAGAAAGCATGAAGAAACTCGATACTCTCATGGTCTAAGGAATCATGCAAACGTTAACCATCTCTGTGTTATTAACCATTAACTTATGACGAATGAATCTCATAGCATAACATCAATTCGGGTCGATTCAACACAAGTGTTCTACCAACAATTGTGCCCTCAAAATTGCCGGCATAGCCATGCCCATGATCAGGAAAACAGGATCATCATGCAGTACTTGAGCCAGTCTTAGAGGCCATACTAGGAATACATTTTACCGTTTATTATTCCACACGTGCATATGAGTCTTCCTTCAAGCCTCGTGGTTATTGTAGACTTGAGAACCATAGCAGTTATAGCATGGAACATAAACATAATTATGAACAGGGAGATAATCAATAACATATATTATTGCCTCTAGGGCATATCTCCTACAAAATGCAGGCCAGTGATCTCCTATCTTCTCAAATCGGCCGGTGAATTCTGGAGTCTTCCCTTTGTCGACAAACTTTGATTTCAACTCATTCTTCCACCTCCTGAATAGATCTGCCATGTTCTTAAGAGCACACGCCTTGACCAGAGGCTCTATAACTGGCTTATTCGGATCCTCCTCTAGCGGTAGGGTGAAATTTGCCTTCAGCGCGGTCCAAAGATCTTCTTTCTGTCTATCGGTGACATAATCACCATCAGGGGCGCCGTCCTTAGGCTTATTCCATTGCTTTATGCTGATCAGGATGTAGTCCCTAACAATAGCTCCGCACTGAGCAGAAAATGCGTCCTTGGTCCGCTTGGGTTCAATCGGATGGCCATCATGCGCGAGTGCTGTGATCGTGAACTTTTCATCCTTGCGCAACCTCTTCTTCGGGCCTCGTCTCGTTACCGAAGTTTGGCTCGATCCGGAAGGCTATAAAAGAAGAAAGAAGAGTTAATTAATATATGTACATACCAAAACAATTAATGCATCAATTAGCTAGTCAGCACAGGCTTAATTAATATATATACCTTGCCGGACTTTGCAACAGCTCCCTCCTCCGTTCGGTCACCGGAGCCGTCATCATGGTCTCCTTCTTCCTCCGGCATTCGGTCACCGGAGCCATCATGATCATGTCCTTCCTCCTCCATTGTTCGATCACCGGAGCCATCATCCTCTCCTTCCAGACCATCAGTGTTGTTGAGATACGACAAGATATCACGTCCGTCGTGGATTATGTCCCCCAACAACTGTTCTTGTTCCAAGTCTCTTGGATCCATAGTTTCTGCAAATATTACAACATGGCAATTAATATACAAACATGAATGTCGTCCGACGTCCGGACCGCCTCTCTCATGAATGTCCGACGTCCGGTTTGGGGTGGCCTCGACAACACTTCTAGGGTTTGGGGTGGCCTCGACAACGCTCTTTCTTCTAGGGTTTGGGTGGCCTCGAGAGTTTATCGGGTAGGGACGGGAGGGGGTAGGAGATCGACAACGCTTTTTCTTCTACGGTTTGGGTGGCCTCGAGAGTTTATTATTGGGTAGGGCGAGAGGGCCGGGATTCTCTTAACCTTTTAGGGATTTAACAAAATGGCGCCATTCTGGATGTGCAGAAAATGGTCCATATTTTTCCTGATCTCATCTACCCTTCTATATGTCACGTTGTCTAGTGTCAAAGGATTCAAGAAAACCACGGCTTCATCTCGCCCGGTATATCGAGAGGGGGGTGAACATTTTACCTAAGTAACTTAGAAAAAAAATGTTATCGGGGAGGGGGTATATCGACCCCCCCCCCTCATGTCAAAGTTATCGGGGAGGGGGGTATATCGACCCCCCCCCCTCATGTCAAAGTTATCGGGGAGGGGGGTATATCAACCCCCCCCCCCCCTCATGTCGAAGTTATCGGGGAGGGGGTATATCGACCCCCCCCCTCATGTCGAAGTTATCGAGGAGGGGGTATATCGACCCCCCCCCCCTCATGTCGAAGTTATCGGGGAGGGGGTATATCGACAAAGACATACATACATGGAAAAAAATGCTATCCATCTTTACATACATAGCCACATACATATATTATATATTTTCATTAACTCATGACATATTTTCATTATTTTTCTTTCTTTAACTCAACGACAACGACATACATATATGGAAAAAAATGTATATCGACCCCCCCCTCATGTCGAAGTTATCGGGGAGGGGGCGATCTCTTTCTCGTTATTGGAAAATGCCATATATCCCGTGTCGCCGTGTCCGTGTCCCGTGTCCCGTGTCGCCGTGTCCGTGTCGCCGTGTCCGTGTCCCGTGTCGCCGTGTCCGTGTCCCCGATGGGCTGTTTTTGGAAAATGCCATATCTCGTGTCGCTGTATCCGAGCAGGGGACCATGGGAAAGGGGTGTCTCACTGGGGGGCGGCGACGGGACAGCGATGGGGCGGCGACGGGGCGCCGACGGGGAGGCGACGAGGCGGCGACGGGGCGGCGACGGGGAGGCGACGGGGCGGCGATGGGGAGGCGACGGGGCGGCGACGGGGCGGGGCGGCGACAGGGAGGCGACGGGGACGGGGCGGCGACAGGGGCGGTGACGGGGACGGGAAGGCGACGGGGCGGCGACGAGGCGGCGCGGCGACGGGGAGGCGACGGGGACAGGGCGGCGACGGGGGCGGCGACGGGGACGGGGACGACGACGGCGGGCTCGGGGCGGCGCGCGGCGACGGGGACGGGGACGAGGACGGCGGGCACGGCGAGGGCGCGTCGGCGAGGGCTCGGGGAGGAGAGCGCGTCGGCGAGGGGGGGAAGATGAACTGGGACTGGAAAACGCTAAGTGTGGGCTTATATACCCAGAGCCTTTGGTCCCGGTTGGTGCCACCAACCGGGACCAATGCCCCCTTTGGTCCCGGTTGGTGCCACCAACCGGGACCAAAGGTCTCTTTTCAGCAGCCCAAAGGGCGGGAAACAGGGACCTTTGGTCCCGGTTGGTGGCACCAACCGGGACCAAAGGGGGCATTGGTCCCGGTTGGTGGCACCAACCGGGACCAAAGGGTGGTTCTGCCCGGGGCCAAATTTTTAGTCCCACCTCGCTAGCCGAGAGAGCTCGAGAGTGGTTTATAAGCGCTGCTGCGCATACCCTCTCGAGCTCCTCTAAACTGCAGGCCTGCGGGCCTAATCTATCACTGCCTGTGGGCCTATTGGGCCTTCTGCCTGTGGGTCTAGTGGTGGCCCAGCAGGCGGCATTTTTTATATATTTTTTCAGTATTTTTGTTATGTTTTTTGCTTTATTTATTTTTTTAATGTTTTTCCAGTATTTTTCTCCTGTTATTTTAGTTCATTCTTTTTAACAAATAAATACTTTGATAATTTTAGTTGCATAATTTCCATTATTTTGTTTTGTTTTTTGCTTTATTTTTTATTTTATTTTTGCTTTATTTATTTCCAATGTTTTTTATCATTATATTCTTTTTGATACTAATGTTTTCAACAAAAAATACTTTGATAATTTTAGTTGCATAATTTTTATATAATTATAGTTTCAAAAATACTAGAGGTTTATAAAATCTTTTTAGTTGATTCTTTTTGCTATTAATATTTTATTTTTTCCATTATTTTTGTTTTGTTTTTTGCTTTATTTATTTTTTTAATTTTTTCAGTATTTTTCTTCATATATTTTAGTTCATTCTTTTTAACAAATAAATACTTTGATAATTTTAGTTGCATAATTTCCATTATTTTTGTTTTATTTTATGCTTAATTTATTTCCAGTGTGTTTTATCATTATATTCTTTTTGCTATTAATGTTTTGAACAAAAAATACTTTGATAATTTTAGTTGCATAATTTTTATATAATTATAGTTTCAAAAATACTAGAGGTTTATAAAAGCTTTTTAGTTGATTCTTTTTTGAACTCCACTCCCACGATGTTTTGAAAGAAATTACAAAGCACTTCAAATTAACTCTGAAAAGGTTGAAAGTTGGCATGGTATCATCAATTCACCCACATAGCATGTGCTAAAAAGTTGAGAGGGTTACGGCGAAAACTGGATGCACTTCGTGTACAAAATGGACAATCTCTTTCGAAGTATCAGGGTTTCGGACGAAAACTCATCTGTTAAAAAGGGATTTCATTTTTTTGAACTTATTTGAACTCCAGACTTTTTGTGTGTTCAAAATGCACCATTCAAAGCCACATCATCAATTTTCAACCCTTTCTGAATTCATTTGGTATTTTTCATGCATTTACTGATTTTTTTGAGCTAAATGACCCTGAAATTGAAAAGCACTACAAATGAACTCTGAAAAGGTTGAAAGTTGGCATGGTATCATCATTTCACCCACATACCATGTTATAAAAAGTTGAGAGGGTTACGGCAAAAACTGGATGCACTTCGTGTACAAAACGGACAATCTATTTCGAAGTATCAGAGTTTCGGACGAAAACTCATCTGTTACAAAGGGATTTCATTTTTTTGAACTTATTTGAACTCCAGACTTTTTGTGTGTTCAAAATGCACCATTCAAAGCCACATCATCAATTTTCAACCCTTTCTGACTTCATTTGGTATTTTTCATACATTTACTGATTTTTTTGAGCTAAATGACCCTGAAATTGAAAAGCACTACAAATGAACTCTGAAAAGGTTGAAAGTTGGCATGGTATCATCATTTCACCCACATAGCATGTTATAAAAAGTTGAGAGGGTTACGGCAAAAATTGGATGCACTTCGTGTACAAAACGGACAATTGAGCATCATCCTTTCTATTTGTCTTTTGTTTCTTTCTAAGTGTCTTTGTAAAAATGGAGTTGGAAAAATGAAATATACCGTCGGAAAATGAAAAGATTTCTTGATAGATCAACAAAACACACGGTTTCCCCTGCATACAGCCCGACGGTGGCTCGTGAGTGCCCGCATATGAACTGCACCGTCGGACCGTATGCAGGGAATCCGAATGATTTGTATTCGGTCGATGAACTAAAGGATTTCTAGATAGATCAACAAAACACACGGTTTCCCCTGCATACAACCGGACGGTGGCTCGTGAGTGCCCGCATATGAAATGCACCGTCGGACCGTATGCAGGGAATCCGAATGATTTGTATTCGGTCGATGAACTAAAGGATTTCTAGATAGATCAACAAAACACACGGTTTCCCCTGCATATAGCCCGACGGTGGCTCGTGAGTGCCCGCATATGAAATGCACCGTCGGACCGTATGCAGGGAATCCGAATGATTTGTATTCGGTCGATGAACTAAAGGATTTCTAGATAGATCAACAAAACACACGGTTTCCCCTGCATACAGCCCAACGGTGGAAATATGAAATGCACCGTTGGACCGTATGCAGGGAATCCGAATGATTTGAATCCGAATGAGTACACACACTAAGTGTCGAACATGTCCGAGAGGTGGGTTATATATAGGGTCGTGTGCCTCTTTAGTCCCGGTTGCTAGCACGAACCGGGACTAGTCGTTATAGTGTTGATCCAACAGCTCACAAGCGCTTGAAAGAAACACACGATCCGTGTGCTTCTTCCTGATTGGTACGACCTTCACCGCCCAAGGTCATAAAGAGTTGAGAGGGTTACGGCAAAAACTGGATGCACTTCGTGTACAAAACGGACAATCTCTTTCGAAGTATTAGGGTCTCATACGAAAACTCATCTGTTACAAAAGGCATTTCATTTCTTCACATGTAACTGCAATGATATAGTTGTGGAGAGAAAGTCTTCACTTTTTCTTCGCTTGTGTCCTTTGCTTATTGCGCCGTAACCATGGATGATCTTCATCGTTTAAGAGGGTGCTTGGGTCAGCCTTGACTTTGAAGGGAGGAATTTCATGAAACTTTTCATAATCTTCAGACATGTCTGTCTTGCCCTCCAATCCCACGATGTCTCTTTTTCCTGAAAGAACTATGTGGCGCTTTGGCTCATCGTATGATGTATTCGCTTCCTTATCTTTTCTTTTTCTCGGTTTGGTAGACATGTCCTTCACATAGAAAACCTGCGCCACATCACTGGCTAGGACGAATGGTTCGTCTGTGTACCCAAGATTGTTCAGATCCACTGTTGTCATTCCGTACTGTGGGTCTTCCTGTACCCCGCCTCCTGACAGATTGACCCATTTGCACTGAAACAAAGGGACCTTGAAATCATGTCCATAGTCAAGTTCCCATATGTCC